>VZTH01002863.1:81650-148919 GCA_013397815.1 Aleadryas rufinucha
CTGGCGGGCGGGCTGGGGCTCGGCCCGGCGGCAGCGGGAGGCGCGGCGGCGGTGCCGCTCCCGCCCCACCCCGGGACGTTTCAGCCCCCCGGTGCTCCGACCGGCTCCCGGTGGGCGGGATGGGTGCCCCGAGGCGTTCTGAGGAGAGGGGCGGAGGACCTTGAGGGAGAAGGGCCGGGTCCCCCCGCCGGTCCTGCCGTAGGTCCGAGCCGGAGGAGCCAGAGAGAGACCTGCGGAAAGCTTCCCCCTCCTGCGGCGGCTGTGCCGGGATGCCGGCACCGGCATCAGCTTGTGCACGCTGGTGGGGCTGGGGAAGGAGCCGAGATCGGCAGGGCTACCGGAGCTGGCCGCCTCAAATGATGGTGTCGGGTGGCTCTGCCTCACTGTGGTCTTGCTGAGCTCTCGTCAAGAGGCTTTGGTCGCTCTCGGTTGAACCAGCACGTCAAAATCCTGCCTGCGCCTCTGAGGGCAAAAGATAAGTAGCATTTAAGCAAAAGTGAGAAATTGCCCCGGAAGCCTGTGTTTTATACACATATAACAGGCAAGGTGTAGGTAATGCATAAGTTGAAAAGAGTACAGATTACGTTAGCCTTTCTTGGAGTCCCTGATCACCTGCTGAGATGGTGTTGAGGGTGATGTCTTTGAGACTCTGTGCTTGGTGCTGCTCGTTTTTGTCCATTGCTGCTGTTAAAATTTGCGTTCAGATCAAATGGCCTCGAGCAACACGTAGAGCAGAGGTGGCTTCAGTGGGAGAAGTGCCTTGTGTCCAAGGGAGCCTCCAATCATTTCTAAACATGACACCTGAAATGTGAGTTCAGGCCCTTATTTCCTAACCTCCTGTTGCTGCTTCAAAGGGTGCAACTGGCCTAGAAAGTTCTATTTTGTTTCCGTCTCTGGAAAGTTTTGGTTCTGCTTGTACTGGTTCTAAGATGTAACCCACCCACGACATTCCTTGTGGCTCCCAAAAGCTCCAGATCCTGTCTCTGTCTACTGAATTATACCCTTTATGTTCTATGGGTTTTAAACTAAAGCCTTGACCACATATGAGAGTTTTTAAGTTCATCCTCTCTCTTCTACTTCAATATTGCCATAGCTTGAGTTTGTTCTATTAACAATTAGGAAGCAGGCTTATAGAAAAGAGCTCTTAGCTTCCCTTACAGCTGCAGGAATTCCGTGAGTGAGTCCTACCTGGTTCTATAGACACAGAGTGATGTAGGGAGGTTGTAAGCCTACCTATGATTGTGGATTTTTGGAGGGAAGGAAAATAAACTTATATGGGTGGGAGGGGTTTACTGGAGGCCTTCTGTAGCTCAGGGTTCACTGCTGATGGCCCAGAAGTAAATATAGAGAACTCTACTGCATTGGAAGAAAACTTAAAATAGAGGCTGAATTCAAAATACCCTGTTGAGGGCCTATACCCAGTGATGATCTGTGAACCTGCAGAGTGTGTCAGTGGAAGCTGTGCTGTTGAATTTCCTAGTGGGTTTTACTGTTAGCATGACTTGGGCACAATAACAGCTTGGCTGTTGATGTAGCAGGCTGTTGGTGCTGACATTGCAAGATGGTTTTATTTTGCCTGTAAAGCTCGTAGGTTCCCTCTCACACAGTTACTCTTCAGTGGTCTGAAGTAGGTCCAGTGAAAAGCTCTGGCCAATGGTACCTGGCAAGGTGCTGTATAAAGACCTTATACCTTTTACAAAAACGTTGTGGTCTTGGAGGGTCGGTTGTGATGCCAGCAGCCTTGTCCCTGTGGATCACTGTGTTGTTGTGCTGTGATCATCTCGAAATACGGATTGTTGAGGATTTTTTGTCTGCGTGGACTATCTAAGGCTGGGGAAACAAAAAGATTCAGTAATGCTACTTTTGGCAGCCGTATGTAGTCAGCCTTTTAAACACTTAGTTGCTAGTGTTTGGTAAGTATGAGGCCTGTCTGGGCTTGCCTGAGAACTTGAAAGTTGAGTCTGAGAACTCATGATTTTGCAGCTATCGCCTGAGAGTGCGGGCTGCCAGGTGAGCGGAGGTGGGTGCAGCTCAGCCTCTGCGCCAGGGCATGCTGCTGGCCACGGATCAAGGGATTCTTGGTGGCTTTTCAAAGGCTGGGGAAGTGGCAGTCCGTGGGCAGGTGGAATCCCTTTTAGCAGAGGAGCCGAGTGTGAGAGAGTGCTGCTTTTCCACAATGGTGTGAAATAGCTTTTCTCCTCTGAAGGTCGAGTTTGATCAGAAGGAGCTCTGGAAAAAAATGGTTGTGGGGAGTTGGATGGGAGATAGTTTGCAGATGCTGGGGTTTTGATATCCCTGCCTCTGTTACGATACTCAGGTATTTCCTTCCTTAAGGATGAACTGGCATCCAGCTGGTGTCTTGCATTAGTCATAATTCAGAAATGGCTCCTGTGAAATCTGATTTTCCTGGATTTTCTGACTTTCTTTCCCTTTTTCCAAAACCAAGTTATTGAAAGTCGGTTTATGCCCTTGGTTATTGGAAGGGGAGAGTTTGTCAGCGCTAAGTACCATACTGGATAAGACACTTCTGGGAATCCCCGAGTATTCTTAAGGTATAAGGTTCCTGATGTGTGCCAGACGGTTGTTAAAAACAAAGCAGGGTTGGGGGGTGGGGAGGAGAAGGAGGGAGCATCTTGATGGCTGAACTCACTCCAGTTTTCAACATCCTTCTTGTGCCAAAGGGCCAAAAACTGCAGGCGATACTTCTCTTTTCTTGTCCAGTAGACCTGTGAGGTTTGTGGATGATCGGATTTCAGTGGGTCTGAATCAGCTTGTACCGCTGCTGAACCTAGCCTGACCCATCACCCCTGCTGGGAACGTGGCCCAAAGCATGCTTCAGCTCACGATTCTTGTCCGTGGATTTTTAATGTCTGCGACTACATGATGGGGACATTGGCAGTGATAACGTTCTCTGGCTTTGTGGCATTGCAGAAGGATGAGCTTTGTGGCACTGTGCTGTACCTTTTCGTGTACGTCAGGTCACTTTTTCTCTGTGTGACTGTAAGGTGCTGCAAAAGCATCATGGATCTCTGTGCTGCAGCAAATACTGAAGGGGAAAACCCTCTGTCGTCTGTGCACACCTCTGTTTTCAGACATAGCAGCAGTGAAAATTGCTGCAGTCTTCTGCTTGAAGAAGTCCCCTTCTGTCCGGCTCCCTGCTTTCTCCCTTCCTCTGCCTCATCCTCAGAGAGCTGGCCTTAAAATCAAAACACTTCAAAGCTTATTGCTAGATAGAAAAGAGGAAGGGTAAAGAGAAACTTGCTTAGAAGTTGGCACATGTTATAGGAAAATATTAATTGAATTGTAATTACACCTTAGCCCTTCTCTCCCGTCTTTCACGACAAAATAAATTAGAAGCTCAGTTCTTATCTAGGTGTTGTCTCTGTAGCTCAGGATTAATGTTTCAGCCCTTTTAGGCAGGATCTCAAAACACATTATCTTGCTGGCTTAGAACAACTGTGTATTCTCATGTGTCTAGTACTCACTGGCTCCTTTCCTCTGCTGGGTGACAAGTGAACTATCTGTCCCCTCTCAAGAAACTGCCTCTAATCTCTGAAAAAGGTTTCCAGATGACCCTTTCTCTCCCCTTTTTTCCTTTTTACCAAGAGCTCCAGTGCTTGCAATGTGTGGGGCTTTTTCTGTTTATTTTGTTTGGGATCTTGTGGCCACAGGCAGAGTTCTTAACCTATTTTTCATTTTCTGTCTTTGGCTCTACAGAGAGGTTACAGGCTTCTTTGCCTGTGAGTATAAGCCTACAGAAGAACAAATGCTTTTAAAATAGGAATTCCTACATTAGGGGTGGGCCTTCTCTTTAATTATAACTCCATGTAGCCAATCTTCTTTCATCTTGCTGAGTGAAAGGAGATTTTATTTTTGTTCCCTTGGATTGTATACACAGTTTTTCAAACAGAAGGGTAGCTATCAGCCCAAATGTGTATTTGTTTTCCAGTCTCATAGATATTTTGGAATAGTAGAAGATTGCCTCAGGCCTTTAAATGATAGCACTTCGAATTGTTTGTGAAAGTGTGTGTTGGATTTTTTTTCCCCTTTGAAACTGACTGTTCCATGTTTCTGGCTGAAAAGCAGCAGAGTACTGTGTTTCTGTTACTACTATATGAATTCTTGTAAACTGTATGTACTAGTAAGAATTAATTCTCATTATTTCAAAAATGGCTAAATGTACTCATCGTTCCCTGATAAAAGTCCTTTGCGAAAGAACCCTTTGTTGTTGATGAACCCTCTGGGACAATGGAACTTTTGATAGTGGCTGAGGAGTGTAAAAGCACAGCTACCTGACTCACGTGCTGACTGTTGCATTTCTGCCTTATTAATAGTATTGCGTTTTCTTGCATTGCAAAGTGATTTACAAATTAACAATAACGTGACTAACATCCGACTACTATAAACAAACCCATTAAGATAGATACAACCAGTTAATTATAACCATATTTTTTTATACTCTCTTCTCCTATCCTGTTTTGGCTCTCATTAAATGTTGGTGTTTAGATGGGTGCCGGAGATGGATTTTTAATACATTTTCAATCATTTTCTGATGTGTCCTGAGTAGATGTGCTACTGTTACGGTGTTCAAAGACAAAAAGCATGTTTGGGATCAGCTGTGCTCTTACAAAGTCAGAAGCAGCTGAAAGACTGTGTTTTGGTCTGAGGCACGTGAAGCAGTCAGTGCTTTGGCGAGCCTGCCCAGCTGCTATATAGGTGTAGCATTCAGACAGCTTGTGGGTGCTTTGTCCTGCTCACGTGTTGTCTCCCCCTCTTAGAAAAAGTGTGCCTGTGCTGTTACATAAAGATTGCTGGTTTAAACCTTTTGCATCTTCCTCCCATGACAAAGTTGCTGATATTGCCTGTCCACATGACTGTTCAGCTATGGCAGTGTATGTATATGTATACACACTGCATATTTGAAAGGTATAAATTATAACATCAAGCAATGCTAAAACTGCAGCAGTAGCAGTAAGAGCAAGCTTACATTTAATAGCCCCCTCTAAAGAGATTTTAAAGGTCTGGTTCTGCACTGTCTGCTGTTAACTGAGAGGTCTACAGATTGTGTTTTCCAGCCTTTCTTACTTTGATTTCACTCTAACCCTGAAGCTGTACAGGCCTTCTGAAGTTTTAAGAAAAGTTTTCCATGTGTAGCACACTTCAAAATAGATCAAAAAGCAGCACTCTTTTTAAACACTGCAGAATGTTAAAACAGACTCTAAGTCCGCTTAAAGTTTTTAAGCAGTACTTCAGATTCTTCCAAGTTAAGGTCATACTTGTCATACCTGGAGTAAAACCAAAATGAGTGCAGTAAAAAGCCCTGTAACCAGCTGATTTAACTTCTGTTTTTGAGCTTGAAAACGTATTCGATTATATGCAAACCAAATGTGGCACGGACTCAGAAAACCGCAGTGCTTCCCCCTCTCAAATGAAGACAGTGTGCCACAGTAATAGCAACTTGAGACAGTCTGGATTGTTGCAAAACATGTCAAGAGAAAGAGACTGTAAACATTAATCTCTTAAGAAGTGTTGCCTCTGTTCCTTTCCCTCCCAGTTTGCTGGGCTTCTCACAACAGGTATTGTGCTTGTTCTGATGTGCTAAATAGCACCTACTAAACTCCTGGTTCCTCTCTCATTGCGAATCTTTGTTTTTCATAGTAGGATAGCTTTCTGAAGTGGTCATACCTAGTAACCTGAAGTCTGTCTGCTAGGTGACATGAGAGAAAGTGACCACAGCTTCCAGCTGCCCTTCATGGACATGAGGCCAAACCTTTCAGCTGAGAAGTGTTACACAGACAAGTCATCTTGTGATAGTTCTGTTCAGGTGTCCACTGCAATAAGCACCAGCACGGTGTAACTCTCTTCTCTGACCTGTGCTCTGGCACTGTGGGAGCAGTAATGCCTGTAGGAGATACAGGGAAGGCTGGAACGTGTGAGCTACCTGGTGTCACAGAGCATTTCTGTATGTGGTGGAGGATATGCTCTGGTGCTCAGGTTTTGTGTAGTCTTAGGTCTGTCTAGTCACAGAAAGATGGTAGTTCCTCCAGCAATGTTCCTGAAGCAAGTATATTGGTGTGGGCTTGGGTGCTGGCTGTGCTAATTGCGTGCTGGCACTGACCAGAAGGACTAGGGCTGCTACCTTGTGTTCCAGTATTCCCATACTCTCCCATTCTTGATCCTGCCTCCAGCTTCTCTCCTGTTTGTAATACTTTTTATTCTAGTAACTTGGGAATTTCTGATCTGCTTAAAACTTCAGCCAGCCAGTCTGTCTTATGTGAGTAGTCTTCTCAAATTTAGTCTCGCCACACTGAAACAGTCCTAAAGGACACTGAACAATGGACCTTTCAACTTTAAAGAGCACCTCAGAAAATTAAATGTTGTTTACAGCCAAGTCAGAAAGGAATGTCTCCCGTGTGAGGTTAAAATACCTGTGGAGGCTCTGTCTAACAGGCTCTGGGACTAGCCACCTCCAAGGAGTTCTTCAGAGGTGCAATTAATAGTGCCATCCTCTGTAGTCCCTTATCATTCCCTTTGTGAGAGACTTTGTGTGCACTTAATCTGAGCTTTTAGGAACCAAGAGAGGTTTTGCAAGGATTGACTGCTTGCCCCTAACTACCTTTACAATGGCAGGCCAGGAGTTAACACATGAAATGTGCTTTGGGAGACATTGCCTCTCTCTAAGCGAAGGCAAAATCTCCCGGTACGGAGGTAGTCCTGTTCCCACTGGAAATGCCTGAAGTTAATTCAGGCAGAAATGTCTGGGGAAGGGTGTGGTGCTCCAGCCCCAGGGCCACCCAGCCTTGTGCCATCCCTCCTGCTTCCGCCCTGCACAGCTGTTCCCAGTCCCCCGTCAGGTCTGGCCAGGGGTGTGCGTGCATGTGCATCACATTACTGCTCTGCAGCTGTTGCTGGCACTGAGCTCACGGGGAAACCTCTGGCGGCCGCTAAAAGGGTCTTAAATAAGTTTGTAACCAGCCATAGCCCTTACTGGTTACAGGTTTCCTGTATCCACGTAGATACCTCTCAGAAGTGTTCCGAAGGTGGTTTGCTCTTGCTGGAGACCTGTAGCAGGGCAGGGCTGTGTTTCTGCAGGAAGCTAGGCTCACAGGCTTATCACAGTGTTGACCAGACCTGATTCCTTTGTCCCTCTGGGTGGCAAGGTGCCAAATCTTCCTTTTCCTCCTCATACTGAGGGGGGCATGCCATGGATGTATGCATCCTGTGCTGTATTTGTGTTTAAGCTCTGTGGTGTGATAGAATATCTGTTGCTTGAAAATACAGAACCACCTTGGCCTACATCATTTGCAGACAGACTTTGGTTTGTTCCCAGAGGTACAGGGAACTGGAATAAGAAAAGGAAGAGATTTGCTTTTGGAAAGATAGACTTGGCACTTAAATCACAGATTTATTTTAAGGGCTTTGCTTTCCCGCAAACAATTATTTCTTGAAGGAGAAACAGCACTGGGAGTTTAAATACCAAGAGGTGAGGCAGTGAGGAAGGCTGTCAGTGTGCTGCTTGGAGGCAGTGCTGACAGAGATGGTAGGGAGAAAACAGCTGTGTGGGTGACCTGATAGGAGAGGAACTACTGGAGCAAGGGTGGAAAAGAAAGGGATGATGGATTCAAACAAACAGGCTGATAAAATTGTTTTTGTGGATAATTATTTTCACAGACTGCCATGTGGTAGTGAGGCAGAATAGGCAGTGTAGTGGTCTAGTTCCCAAAAATCGTGAAATAAGGTAAGTGAGGCAGGGGAAAGGGTTACCCTGGCTTTAAGTTGCCCTTGAGCTGACAGCCAAGCATCTGTGAAGAGATCTTTATGAGACTGAATGAGAGGTGCATCTCATGAGCAGAAGGTGATCTGAGGGTGATGGGAACAGAGAAAGAAGAATTTCTCTTCTAAGATGCAGAAGAGAGAAAAGTGTTGTCATGAACCGAGCCTTACAGACCACTGGAGAGGGTTGAAGGAGTTACGAAGGTTGTTCTTCAAGCGAAAAGCAGAGATGTGAAGCATTGTGTCAAAGAAGCATGAAAAAGAAGGGGAACCACTGGTTTTCTTTGGTAAGAGAAACTATTCTAAGCATTTAAGATACTAAAGCATGGCTGTGTTTTTCTGGGAGAGTAAAAGGAGGGAATAGAAGGAAGAAGGCTAGAAGTATGGTGTGATGTCAGTCAGGAAGAATGTTTGGGGGAGAGTGAAATTGTGTCTCTGATGGGATTTCTATGAAGGGCAAATAGAAGAGAGGCTGTCTTGCTCTTGGGACTCTCTTTTGAAAGAAATAGCAAGATGTGAGCAGGGGACTGAGCAGAACATGAAATCTCACACTTTACACCAGCTCCATCATTTTAGTGAAGCAGATCTGCTCTGGAGCAAGCCATTGAAGAGAGAACTTGTTGCAGAGAACTTCTGCTTGTTTGGTGACTTCTTGCCACTAGTGACAACCACTCTGAGACTGGGAGCAGAGCAAGAGAATGCTGTGTGAGCTGGGGAAGATGTAACTGGGGGAGAAAAAGGGGACAGAGAAACAGAGACATGAATGTGACAGCAGAGCTCTGAAGTCCCAGGTGAAGTCAGCAAGTGCAAAACCACTTACAGTCTTCCCTCCTCCTCTTTCTTGCCCTCTCCTCATTCTCACTGATAATGCATCCCTGATTAGGCCTTCCCAGTTCTGAAAATCTCACATGTAAGCAGAAATTACAGTCTATGCAAGGATGAAAGTGTTTAGTTTTCTTTCTGTTCTTGATTTTTTTTACTTCATGAGAGAAGTAGGTGGCTAATGTAATTCATGTTTATTGCTAAATGTTGCTCTTTGATGTCTTCTTATTACAATAGCCTGATTTCAAAGCCAGCAATAAACTAGAGGGATGGCACTTCATAAACATAGGGCTTCATTTTTGGCCCTGTAAACATCTTGAAACTTAAAATTTAAAGAAAAAAAAAATTGCTCTCTTTTGCTTGCAAATAACTCTTTCATTTCACAAAATAACAGCTCTCTAAGTAAACAAACCTCAAAATCCTGCTCCCTCATCTCCTCTGACCTCTTGTACCCTTTAGCCAGAAAAAAAAGCCAAAGAAAGCAGTTGATTGCTCTTGATCAGCCTGTGTAAGTTTTGATCAGCTAGCTGTGTCTTCTTTAATGCAACTTTTTTTTTTTTTTTTTTTTTTAATCAGAACACTTTTCTGGGCATCTGTTTTTGCTCGGGGTTCCTGCCTGATGTGTTGTATTTTGTTGTGTGCTTTTTGTCATCATACTGCAGACAACAAATGTAGTGATTGGCTAATACCTTGAAGATCTTGGGATGGAGGTTATTTTTGTGAAACAAAATGTACAGTTCTTTCTAAGTTGTTTTCTTCAGTCATAATAAGCTCTGCCAGACTAAATTCTTTTAAGTTCCCTGTGTCCCTCCTGTCCTCTGACTTCTGCAATACTGGATGCAGTATTTGCATTAGTTAAATAGGCCTGAGTAATTTACTTCATTATGGAAAACTAATCTGCTTGTTAAAACTGTTAGTTTATCAAACAGTGTGATACAGTATTGTTCTGGCAGAGACTTTGCTGGCAGACACCAGTCCTTGTGTATCTTTCTGTGAAGGGATATGATAAGATGAACTTTGTGACTTAGAGAAGCAGATCAGTCCTTCTGGCTATCAGAATTTCTAGTTTCTGTAAGATACACGGTGGATGTTATCTTGAAATCCTGGCTGAATACAATGCAGAGCACCCGGTCTCCAAGCTGAGTGGTACTGCAAACCCCATTATTACTGTGATACTCTCTATCAGCCTCATTAGGGATGATGAATGAGCTGGAGCATTTTTTTCCCCTCTCCTGAAAAGACCTGCTGACAATGGTTGCTGCCTGTGTACATGCACAGGGTGAATAAATCAGCTAAACTGTTACTACAGTAATACTAACCTTTAAACAAAAAGGAAGTCATTGTCATTATCTGCAGAAATCTCTTGACTCTTCCCTTCTCCTCTACAGAATCACCTTCTAGCTCCCTTGCCTCAAAAAGCTGGGTCGTGCAGAGAGCACAAGTGAAATCTCTTGCATTTGTTTACTATTGTGCTATTCCCAGGCAAATGAAATTGACTCTTGGGCTTTCCTAAGGCTGAACATGTGAACAAGTCAATTTGACTGTACAGCATTCCTGTCAGACCTCAGTGCCCCAAGCCTGCAATGGCATTCCCACACGTCAGGCTCCACTGATCGAGTAGTTTCCAGTGTGCCTGCAGGGGCTAGGCTGGGAGGCTTGGCCCTTTGCCAGCTGTCTTCTCATGTGGTAACTTAAGCTGAGCTTTGGGTCATACCAGCCAAGTGCAAGTAACCATCCTTAGTTCTTTCCTCTGTCCTTTTCCATGTCCCTTTCCTGCTGGGTGCAATGTCCCTGCACAGGACCTGCCCCCTGCCTCGGCTGTGTGTTTGGCAGAGCAGGGTTCCCCCAGCAGGCCATGGGTCCGAGGGGGCTGTGTAGGATGGGTGTTGTACTGCCTGGGGTCACACTGCACAGCAGCTGCTTCCTCGAAAGTACCATGCGTGCTAATGGTCCTGGACAAGCTGTCCAGTGAACAAATGGTTAGTGGGATTGTCGTCTGAGCACCCTGGCATTTTGGCTAAGGGAATCCCAAGGAATCCCAGGTTCCTGTTCAGGTGTGCAGAGCAGTAGATGCAGCTTTAAGCAAAACCTTCAGAGACTTTGTTCCTGCCCCTTTAGTTTATCATGTAGATAGATATTAAACTTGACACTTGCAGATGGCTTTTTCTAGCTTGAATCTAGGAAAAAGAAAACTTTAAGATACTTTTTAAATAAAAAGACTTAAGCTTTTTTTTTTTTTTCAGTCTGAAGTATATCCACAGAAGTTGCTACTTGGATTTTTCTGGAGAGGAGCAGGGAGTGGAGGACAAAGGAGGAATGTTTTTTCCTCCATTGGAACCAGCTGTGGTTTGTTGGCGTTTTGTACATTTGGATGGGCACTCTGAAATCCAAACTGGAACTAGCAGTTAATATTACAAACAAGCAGCATAATTTGACTAAACAAGCTTTCAGATGATCACAACTAGGCTTTGATGCTCAAGAGTGGGATTTTCATAACTGCGGAAGTAATTTGAAAACATGCTTGTGCCCAAAGCCAGTAGGGTTATGTTGGCTTCTTTTTTTTCCTTTTTGCTTGAAGATGATTATGGTGATGATTCATACTTTTGTTAGTCTCAGCAAAAGAGTGGCTTGCATGTATAGTTGATTTAACAGCTGAGAACCTCTAAGTAAGTCATTCTCCATTTTGAGGAAGAATTTGTCTGGAAAAGATTCTCCCCCTTTTTATTTCTTTTGTGTGCTTGTTAGTGTTGTGTCTTTGGTTTCTAGCCCTGGTATTGGCTGACTCTGCAAATAAGAACTTCCATGAGGTCCTAGTTGTAGCCTTACTTCTTCTTAGATTTGTGGCTGTGGTTCCATGTGTTCGAGAGTGAATTAGGATGGTTTTAGAGGTTTGGTAGATGAACAGTAGTTTACTCATACTATACAATCTGAAATATTGAATTAAATGTACCAGAAAGGCGATTTAAGCTGTTTAGTCTGACTAGATGCCTGTTTTCATTATTTTAATTTCCTTAAATAGAGGATCAAATTTTTCCCTCCTGTTCTTAACAGCATATTTTGTTTCTAATATCAGTCCACTGAAATTCTCTCCTCAATCACTTTGACTTACTTAAAACAGCTTCATGGATTTATAACATTTTCTATTGTCTTGTGCCAAATCACACCCTCCTCCCCCTACTTTTTTTTTTTTTTGACAACCACTTAATGGTCTATAAAGCTTTAAAAATAAAAACCAGTGGAGGGACAAAAAAATTAAAGCCATGAAAACTAATTTTCCTTCTGCTGCATGGATTGCCAGGAAATTCAGGGGTCATGTAGAGTGAGTGTATTTTCTAATAACAAGCTGTGCGCTCACATACCATGCTTCTTTAAAGGTCTTGTGGTTGGGATCCCGGTGGTATTGATGGGAAACGTGCGAAGAATTTTTATAAGGTTGTTTGAATAGCTGAGTAACTTCTTTTGAAAGCAGTAGAGTGAATACTTCTGCTTTGGAGAAGAATGGTTCTGTGGATGCCTGAGATGATGATAATGAATGACGGACCTTCAAAGTTTAATCCTACAAATGCAGTTATCCTCTAGAGGATTTAATGAAAACTTAATATTTTAAAAAGGTGATTTCTTTTAAGATGGAACACTTGAGTATACCTGTGGTGTCTTGGTAGCTATGGTTATGTTCTAATGGGAGGACCTAAAAGGCCATTAGTAGACTTGTAAGCACCATGTGACTGTATTCAACATGGAATAGGTTTGAATGGTAGAAGTTGGACTTGATGATCTCAGAAGTCTTTTGCAACCTGATTGATTCTGTGGCTCTCTAATTCTGTGAAAAGAGAGGTGATGTATATACCACATTCAAATGCCAAACTGGAGCGTTGGCCTGTGGTGACACATCTGCTGATGCTGTGTTTGCTTTCTCTTGCAGTTTGGGGCAGAGTTCAGAAGGTTCTCTCTGGATCGCTACAAGCCAGGAAAGTTTGAAGACTTCTACAAACTAATTCTTCACATTCATCACATAGCCAACCTGGAAGTGATGATTGGATATGCTGATGTGCATGGAGACCTCCTCCCTATTAATAATGATGACAACTTCTTCAAGGCTGTTTCAAGTGCTCATCCACTGCTCAGGGTTTTTATCCAAAGACAAGGTAAGGTGCAGTTTCGTTTCAGTGCCTCAGAGTGTGCTGTGGCAAGGGGAAGAGTGGATTTGTGGCACCCATTTAAAGGCTGAAATTATGTAAGAGCCATCTTGCTCTTCCTCACTTCATTGCACTTCATTGCAGCTGGCAGGAATGTCATGGCTTCATAGCAGGTAGAGGGACTGCATTGCTGCCTGTAAGGTGTTTGAAGGATACCACACTGAGAATCACCATGAGCCCCTTTATTTTCTCAGGGGAATGTACCTTCTGCTGCTGGTACTATGTCATCACTTGAGCATGCCAGGTGAACCATTCCACTTGGTGGAGGGAGGGGATCTTAGTGCTACTACTTCACATTTAGAAATCTTACCTGTCCATCTTGGTAGTCAGTGTCATACCCAAGCTATTCATGCTTGTGTAGTGCATGAATGCACACAGATGTGTAGTTCTGAAAGGAAAAAAAAATTGTCATGAATGACATCTTGTTTGACTTTGTTAACCTGGCAAACAGGCAAATGATGACTTTTTTCCCTCTATCCTTACACTAAAGAGTGCTGATTCTTCCCATTTTGAATCATCAAGCAAACCTTGGGCAGAATTGCCTGAATGTCAAGATGACATCAGGTTTTTTTTTAAGGACCATGTTTGGCAGTTGCTTCAGAAGAGGATTTGCTTTTATAACAAGGTGTCTTCTCACAGAGCTCCTTAAATCCCAGGGGAACCTAACACTGTGTTAACACTTCCTCCACAGTTTTGTTTTTTCAGCCATGTAGCAATTTACAGCACAGGGCTTTTGGAATTAAAGTCCCGTCAGCAACAGATTCAGAAACAAGACTTGATTTGAGACTTAGAGCTGTCATGTAGCTTTTTTTGGCCTGGACTCTTGCTGTGTACTGATAAGGATTTAGCAGGAGGCTCCAGCCTGCTCATTGGTGTGAACCGGTGTAGTGTGTGGTTTGATTTGGTGTTATCAAATACATCCAAGGCTGTGTGGCTCCTGTCTGTTCAGAGCATGTTGTCTGCCACCTTTTAGATGTAATTTTTTAGATGTGCTCTTTAGATGCTCAAGGAGGCAATTAAGAAGAGGATTTAGAGGAGTTTAGTTGGTGTGACTATTAGGCGACTGGAAATGTCTGTGGGAGAAAACTTGCTCCTCCTTCTTGTGCAGAAAGTGCATATGTGGATCACAAATCCAATTAGGTCTTCCTGCAATGCCTGTTAGGGCTTGTGAATGTTCATGGTGGGTCAAGTCATGAGAAATCCTTTGCGTGACTTTGTCATGCCTACTTCAGTTCAAGTTTATTCATGTCTCTGGATCAGTCCTATTCAGGACACAGTTGTCCCTGCTCTGCTTTGGACAGACTGCTGAAACTGAGTATTCCTAACCCTGCACTGGGAGGGGGTTGCCACTGAAATGCTGATCACAGAAGTCAGCAAATCAGAGAACTGTTGTCTACATATAGAAAAAATTCTCCCTCTTCTTCTAGGAGCAGTGTGCTGGTTATGAAGGTTTCTAACTTTTAGCCTTAATGGAAAAGGGCATTATTTCCTTTTTGTAAAAACTTATCTTTTACCTGTTGCTCAGTGAGAAGTATCATGCTGACAAATGAAGGAAGACAGGCCTGTTCTTCCTCACTTGTGGCAAAGCCTGAAAGCTTTCCCAACACACCTTCTCCCTCTATAAAGCTGAAGGGAGCAGTAAATTCTGGCCCATCCCTTTGCTTAGTGCTAACTTTCATAAGGTACTTCTGAGGTTAACATTTGAGATTCATACTTGTGCATGGTCCCTAACAGTTGTGCTCATTGCCTTTGCTTAGACAAAGCCTTGAGAAATTCTTCCCTTCCAGAATGAAGGCAAAAATCTTCATCTCTTTTACCTTTGTTCTGCTCTGCTTCTTCCTTCTGAAGAAGTCTCTGTCTTCAGACTGGGGTGACAGAGCAGTGCTGGACCTTCTGTTGGAGACCTGCACAAGAGAACGAGGTGACTAGCACCAAGAAATCATTGTGCCATTCTGGGGAATGTGGTGTGCCTGCAGAGCTTCAGCTCACGCCCTAAATTCTGACTTCAGAGGCAGGAAATTAGGGTGACAGAGATGCTAGTAAAATATGTGAGCAGTGCTGTCTTGGGACTTTGAAGGAGACCGCAGAGCCTGGGCTCTCTAGACTGTTGGATCGGGGATCATTGCTTTTCAGTGGGAGCAGTCCTGGGAGCTGGCTGCCAGAGGTTGTTCTCAGTGTTGTAGAGTAGGGAGGGTTTCAGGGAACATGGCAGAAGTATGCAGGCGTAGAAGGACTGAATAGTTGAAGGTCAGGTCTCTTTTTCTAGCAAAGCAAACTGTTTATCAACTGCATGATTAGTCATCCTGTCTGTTTTCCCAGTTTATAGCTGAGTTATCCTTTCTCTTGTCAGGTCAATTTTACAGTCATGTGAAAACACTTAAAACATTCTCAGAGTGGCAAAATAGGTAACTTAGTCTTTGCACAATAATGAAGCAACAATTTCCTAGTTTGATGTTTTTGTTTGCCTGGGTGTTTTCCATCTGAGTCTTGCACTTTTTCAGTTCAAAAGCCTTTCTCTCACTTGTCCCCAGAGGCAAACTTTGTGCTCATTGCTTGGACTCTTCATGTCAGGTTGGTGTCCAGGTATGGGATGGCTGGTTTATTCCCTTTTTTTTTTTTTTCTTTTTTTTTTCTTTTGTTCCCTAAAGTTTCCTGAGCCCCAGGTTTTTCAGGATCACAGTAGTCCCACGCAGGGGATGTTAGTGCTTAACACCCAGCCATTTTAATAAGGACTAGAATTGGTGTTCCCAGTGTGCTTGCAACAATTGCTGTTCCTAGTTTTTTGGAGAATCTGGGACATTTGCAGGTTATGTTTGAGTAAATTCAGCTATAGCAAGTTTTTATAACTCATAGTGATTTGTCTGCTGAAAGTATATGGTGCTCTTTTTTTTTTTTCTCCAATACCAAATTACAGTGCAGACAAAAATCCTAATTAGAGAACCAGGCTATAAAAAGAAAATGCAGTTTTCCTTTGACTTGCTTTCCCAGGCTGCAAGTGTGGGTCATGTCCTGTGTTGTAAACTGACGTGGCTCTTTTGGCTTCGTTAGTACAGTAGTGATTTACATCAATTGATGCTTTCAGCGTGAGGATTTGTTCTCTCAGCTGTAACTGATACCAGACATACACAGAACCCTCTATGGAAGGTGCCTGCTGCTGTGGAAGGGATGGATGTCCCAAAGACCTTAGAACAATGCAGGAACTTAAGGATGTGTATGACTCGCTCCATAATAACTGAACTCTTGCATTTTAGCCAAGATCTGCATCAAGGAAGAGCTTATCTGATGATGCTGATCATGTTTTTCAAGACTGTTTGGTCTGGTCTGAGTTAAACTACAGCACTTGAGACAATCTCTTGTATACTGCAGAAATATTTAAGTGTAAGCTATGAATTCAAGCAGAAACATAAACCAGAAAACCTGAAAGGAGTTAGTATTACATAATGTGAATGTATTACATTCTTTTTTGTATGATTAAATGGAATGAAATTATTATCAAATCTTGCTTTAATACCTCTCACAGAGGCACAGTATATGTTCAAACTGATCTGTATTGAAGTGTCTTAAATAGAGTGGAATAAATAGCAGAATTATAATGAGATCTTCATTGTAAACCTGCCTCAAACGACTCCTTGAACTTTGTGGGGTGAGGGGGGGTGTATAAGGATGTAAGTGGAGGTCTACCAAGTAAAAGGGATTTCAGATTTTCTCCTCTTTTGCTTGGGTTACCTGCTGGGGTGTGTTCAACCTAAAAAGTTCCGAAACTCAGGCAAGTGTGGCAAAATGAACAAGCTGATCACCCTGTAAGTACTCTGTGCAGTGCTTTTTTCCCAAGGTTTCTTCTTTTCCAAATGGTATGTCTAGGACCAAGTATAGCAAGCAGAGTGAACGGGGTGGTTAACTGAGCACACTGCTGTAAATCCAGGCTAATGATTCTGATTCTGGGAGAACTGATGGAGGCTGCTGCTGACCAGGCTTTCACTTCCTACCAGTTGTCAGAGTTTATGGGGTTTGCGTGGGCAGTAACCAAAAATCTGCCGTAGCTCAAGTTGCAAAGGAGGTGAGAGAGGTGGTGCACAGCCTGTCTGGTCTCATCTTGATCCCAGACTGAGGTCAAATGAACTCACCTGGGAAGCCTTTTTGTTTTGTCCCCATCACAACAGGAGGTACGTTCTGGTTCTATAAAAATAACAATAAGTTAATGAATGTGGGGGCACTTTGTCAATCCTAAAGCAAATTCTAGATCAAATTCACAATCTTCCATCAATAAAGTTAATTTTAAAGCTTTCTAAAGGTTTAAATGGTTTCAATGTAAGTGTCCTGCAAGTAGGAGACAGATGAAGCACTGAAGTGTCAGGTGACAAATTTGTATGTCAGGTTAACTTTGTCAAGCATTACACTTCTTGCAGGAACATGAAAGGCAAAAAAAATCCAAACAAGCTGAAGAGCATTCTAATAGCCAATACCCTAAACCACACTCCACAGCTAAATGGAGCAGGGCCTTACATCATAAGTAAGTAAATACCACAAATTAACTGCAGCTGTTAATTGATGTGGATGGAAGTTAGAGAAGGATGATGACTTCTGATATCTGTGTTGTCTTGCCATTTTGCCATCTGGAAAACTGATAGTGTGTAAAAAGCCATCAAGTATCACCTTCAGAAACTTGGTATAAGTGCCTTTTCTTTTGCAGTTACATTTTTTAATAGTCCATTACTGTTACAGTAAACCAGTACTGAACACCAGTCATTGCTTTCCTCCTTGAGTGGCTAGAACTGCTGTCTACCATCAGTTCTCACTTAAAGCTTGATCCAAAATCAACCAGGGGGAAAATGTGCATTTACCTGGTTGGGTTTTGGATTTGGCTTGTTCTAATGTAAAGGTTGGAAGATACTGTTTTTCTTCCACTGCATACAGTGACTAATGTATTTAAACTGCTGTGCCATGCAATATATTTGTGCTTGTTCAGAAGCAGTTCATAATTCTGCAATTCATTATTTACCTGGCAAAGTTTTGTTCAGCTCTAAGTACCAACATCTGTGCTTAGCTTTCTTGTATTATAAAATCAGAGCAATCACACTCAGTTTTAAAATAAAAAAGCGCTAATGGGAATCATGCCCAGGTCTGCCTGAAAAACCGATGGTGGGTTGTTTTATTGTCTTTCATACTCTGAGCAGATAATCCCCAGGAATGGTTGTTGGCTGTCTAACCACATGTGTTAAACACAAAAACTGGCTTTGAGGCAGCAGCTATTTCCAGCTACCTAAAACTTTTAACTCTCTGCTCAGTCTTCTGGAGTGGGTACAGTTACAAAAGTTTGAGTTCAATTCTTTCACATCTTCTTTTTGGTTCTTCAGTGACTCTCCTATTTGTTTTGCAGTGCAGGCATTGACTTTGCTTTCTCAAAATGTTGTATTTCCAAACAAGAGCAATGTGCTTATACTGCTCTTGTCAAAGGTATTTGATATATTAAACAATAAAGCAGGTTGGAGCACACATGGAGGGAGAATGCTGAACTCCTTCTGGTCTTCCTTTTGGTTGAGCTGAGCAGATTTTCACAATGGTCTGCTAGGAGTCTGAGGGAATAAAATGAATTTTAAGCGCAGAGACAGTGACGAGATCTTCAGTTGTCTGCTCCTGTATAAGGAGGGTGGAAGGGTGAAGAAGAAACTCTGCTGACCCTCGGTGTAGCTCAAGGGTGCACTGGAGGATGTGGCTCTGCTGCTGGTCAGACTGTCCCAGGGCTGCCACCCTATGTCCTCTGCCCTGGAACTAATGTGACTCGGTGGCTGAGCTCCCTGAGTCAGCTTTTTGGCAGAAAACAAATTGCTTGAATGAGGAGCTAGCATGGGATGGGTGGATTTAAAGCAGCTTAACACTGCCATGAAGCCTCTTCTTTCCTGGGAGGAAGAACTTGTCTGCTTCTGGCCTTTGGAAGTGGGCAATTCCACTGGATTTGGAAAGGAGGCAAAGCATCTTGTCTTAGCTTTGGCAAGATTAGAGGATGGTGGTAAATTTTGTGTTTGTATAATAGGAATTGCTGCTAGGCTTATATTAAATCCTTTCATGATTTTCTTCAGACACGTCTCTGGTTTTGAGCTGGAAGGGTCTTTTGAAATCTTGTCAAGCCAAGTAATCTTTGTCCCACTCAAGTCCTTTGATATTTGAAGATAAGTAAAATGCAGCTGTTTGTTCCAGTGAAGTCTGGCAACAAATTACTGTAACTTCTCTGTTCCACCTTTCATGTGCAAATGATGAGACCGGGTAATCATTATCTTTCTACTGGTTTATTAAGCAACTTTAAAAACATAAAGTTTTTAATCTGACTTGTCAGACATAAACAAAAACAGGCTTGGATTTTGTTGCTGGCATGGTTAGTGATACCTGGTGGCTAAGCACAGCCATTGTGAGGCTGCTTCTTCCCTTCTCCTTGAAAACTCCATTTCTAGAGTATATTTGATTTTCATCACCAGTTACTTTTAATTGCAACCAGAACAGCTGCTAAGGAAGAATTTTCAGTGAAAGAGGGGTGGAAATAGCATAGCCTACAGCTAGGCTTTGTGGGGTCGGTTGATTGCTGATAGTGGGAACTGTCGTGGAAATATGCACTGCGTAAATATTTGTAGTTGCAGCGTACAGTAAGCACAGAACAGAAGCCTGGCAAAAACAGCAAACATTTGTTGCACTTCCATGTTAAAGCTACATGGGATTTGTTTTCAGTTTCAAAGTTTAATAGCTTAATAATAAATACACATAACCAGCTATATTAAGAATAAAAATAGACTTTCACAGTCTTTAAAGTTGTATCAAGCTCCTATCAGCACCACAGACTGTGCTGAATTTAGGCTAAAAAAACTTGTTTACAGTGGGAGCTTGTGCAGCCTTTAGTAAGAGCCTCTCCTCAACTCCATGCCTATCTTCAGTTTGCAACCCACATAAGAACAAGCAAATAAATGCTCTTCTGTCCCTCCAAACGTCTGTTTATTGTCTTATAGTTGTGGATTGCTGCCCTGAGAGTACTTAAAAAAACCAAAATACAAGAACTCCCCAATTATGTGTACTCACAGATAGTCTCAAGTAATGCTATTTCTTGTTTCCTTCCTTGGTCTGATGCTTTTTATTTAAGGTAATGAAGCTACTCTGACAGGTGGCTTGGCTGTATAAAAACAGTGGTGAGGAAGATTTGTCAAATGATCCACCTCTGTTATGGTCCCTATGAGGGGAATTTTCCAGTATTTACCTTTTCTTACCTTAGTAGTCAAAACAAGAGATTCTGTTTCCTGCTCATGGCTCAGGTTTTTTCCTGTTGCGCCTAGTTGTCATTTCCCTTCTGTGAGTGATGGAAACAAGGATAATGTGCAGATAATAATGAGTGGACAGTCTCTTCTTTGACACTGAGTTTTACCTGGCAAGACCTCACAAGGTCAAAGTAGCTTTCACATAGCAAATAAAGGTAGATAGCACAGTGCAAATATGAACATTAACTCAAGATTCAGGCCTTCAGGAATAGGTTTTCTGCTAAATTTTTGAAGTATTCTAAACTCTTAAGTACAGTAAAGGTCTTAGGACAACTTAATTAAACTCTTGCAGTGAAAACAAGCATGCAGTGAAGGATATTTCTGCTAGGTGTTTGTAGTAGGCATTGAAAAATTAAGTCCAAATGTAGTTCAACAAATATAACTCCACTCAAACTATTTTTTTAAGTAAATGAAATTTTCTCCTTTTTCTTCAGTCTGCCTGTGTTGTTGAGATTGCATGTTTCAAATTTAAATGTGTCAGTATTAATTCTGCATAAGAACTCTGGATATTTTTCAGCTCCAAGAGAGAAGGCAATTTGGGGGAGGTTGAAAGAACCCTTTTTTGAACCTGCCCCTGATGATGATGAATCTCCTTGGATCTTATTTTTTCCTCTGTGCTATCTTTAGAGTAGTAAAGAATCCTGTGGGAATATTAAGGAAACTATTAACCTAGAAAACTTCACTGTTGTTCTTGCTCTTCAGGCCCCTGCCATATGCTGATATTAAGTAACCTCTGAAAGCTCCATGTAACTCCTGCACCACTTATCTCTTCCACCACCCCCAATTTTCTTGAAGTTTTTCTCTTCTTTTTCTCCCATGTTTTCCTTTTTCTTCCTCTCAGCTGTCAGCTTTCTACTCCTTGCCTCAGCTTTTGAATTGCTCTGCAATGCTGTTGCTCCCTGGGCAGGAGAATGTGTTAGGTGAAAGCACAAAAGTGCTGTTGTTGTTTTACTCCCAGCACTAGAAAAAGGCTTGGAGAGCAGTGACAGAACAGGTATCGAAGTAACACCTGAGGAGAATTGGCCTTTTGCTGTGAGTCTTGGACCAGTTAGTTTTCTTCTGTGATTATCCCTTTGCATTAGAAATAATACATTACTTGAGAATTAAAAAAAAAAAAATCGTAAAGTTTTGAAGGAAAATGATTATTTAATTTGAATTGATAGATAAATAAGAAATTCTGTGCTGTCTGATGTCTTTGGAAATCAGCTGGGATTCAGTGGAGTTGGGGAAAAGCTCCATCTCTGCAAGGGCACTGCAAGGCTGCCCGGCTGCTGGCAGCGGCAAGCTCTGAGCTATTCTTTCTGCCTCTTCAGCTGCCCTAGGTGAACACAACTCTTTCCTTTAAAGCTGAGTTACCAGCTGAGGATTTGAAAAGGGCCAAAGCTGTTTCCCTTATCCCTGGATGCCATAGAGGTGTCCTAAGAGGAGGTCTGTTAGTTATGACCTCAGGATGGACACTGGTGGCAACCCGTTCATTTTATTAGCCTGGTTTATTGTGGCTTTGTTTTCATTCTGACAAGCAATTTGGTGGTTTTGTTTGTATTATGCAGTGATTTTGTTTACAAAATAATGTAATCTCTACATTTTTGCTTTTGTGTGCATACTAAGGTCTAGTTTAAAATGCAGCTGACACGAGTAAAGGGGAGGAAAACCTGTTGCATTAACAAAATGCATTGTGTTGATCAGAAAACCATGAAGTTTCTTGCAGTTTGGGAGAAATTCTTTCTGACTCTGAGTGAATAAATGAATGCTTTATAATAGAGCCCATAAATAAGTCCAAGGGTAGTGTCTTTGTGGCTAATAAAAATTAAAAATGGGAGTTTCCTAAGCTTGTATTTCTTGAAGTAGCATGACTAACATTCCTTGTCCTTTGGGGAGGGGAGGGGGAAGTATAGCACATTTGGAGAACAGTATGCAACAAGAAATGTTAAAAATTTTGCTTCAGAACGATTCTTATCTGAGACAAAGAATATCAATAGCAGGAGGAGTGTCTGTATTATTCTTCAGTCACTTAAAAGTGCACTGAACACTGGTGCAGTGTACTCACTGCATTTTAAAATCTCTGCATGTTAGAGAGGAGAAGGTAGCACACAGGGAGTCAGCTTCTGTGCATCAAATCCTGGTACAGGATTTATCTGTGCTGCTTACAAAATGTGAGATCCGTGTTTCCAGTGTTAGACTGAACTTGGGTCATACAGTGCTATGGTTCAAAAGTTGCTTCTTCATCCATGAGGTTCTTTAATGAGGGAGTTACTTTTCTGTATGAGTAACCACGTAATGTCTCCATTTATCAGCTTGTACCCAAAAGTATCCCGAATGTTTGCCCTGGACAGACAATAATTGAGTCCAAACAGTGCTGACAATGATCTGCTAGTGAGCTTAACGTGTGCATGGGTGACTGAAAATGCTGATACTGGTCATGATTTTCGCTAGATCTGGCTAACACTTCTTGTGTAAATAGACCAAGCCCAGAGCCACATCAGATTACTTTTTTTTTAGTTGATTTCAGTAGTTGTGTGGTTGGTGCCTTTCTGACCTCGTCAAGGTATTTGTGCTTGTAATGGGCTGTGACTCTAAGTTAAATAAAAAAGTTTCCTGTTTTTCAGTTTTCTGTTCAGGTCTCTTGCCCTTTGCTTGTGGATGCAAAGGTGCTGGTGATAGTATTGTGGAATTTCCCCTTCCCTGTTTTTTTGGCTGACTTCAAAGGCAATGTGACAGCATTACCTGACAGCTTTTGTCACCCATATGTAGAGTTAACATTTCTTGCCCTGAAAGAGAGAGCCTGTCTGCAGGCTGTCCTGAGGATCCCAGCCTCCCCACAGAAGAACACTAGTTCCCTGTGCTGTATTTTGCTTAAAGGGGGATTTAATTTCTCCTTCCTTGATGTATTTGGCTACCATACCATAGCACTCCTCCCCCTGCCACATGCAGTTTCCAGTCAACTGGCAGGGGACATGCTGAGTAACACAAAAGTGTGGTACCTGTGGGTGTAATAAAGGGTCTGTGTTAGAGGTTGTTCTTTGCTGTATGCTGCTGTCTGTTGTACAGGCCCTGCTGGGCACTCTGGGGTGCAGGGAAGTTTTTAAGCTCATCTCACAGGCACTCCATGTCATCTAGAAGGGATGAAGAGAAGAGGAGAAGGGGGGAGCTCTGGGAGAAGCTGCAGGCTGGGTATCTGTTGTGATTTAACATGTGCTGCTGTGGGCAGAGTGGCTTGGCAGTACCTCAGAACCCATCTCCTGTCTCTGAAACATTCCCAGAAGCAGCTGGCCACAGGAGCCAGCTCATGGGGTGCAGACCACAGGAAACAGCTTGCCACAACAAACTCATCTTCCTTTGCTCAGATGACCCCTCAGCAAGGGTACGTGTCATCTGCTTCAACTCTGGCAAGTGCACAGTGGTGGTGAGCAAGAGGAAGGATATTGTTGGAGATGTGCACAAAGCCCTGTCTTAGAGTGAACTTCACCAGTGTTGGCCACCAGACCATGTGGAGAGCATCCCTGCAATTAGCTTGTCCTGCTTCTGGGTGCCTGGAATAATAATTTCCCTGGTGGTTTTTTTTTAGCACTGTACTTCATTTGGTCCCAGTTCATCTGGTAAGTGTCAGTGATGTCCCACACCCTTCCTCTCACCAGTTGCATCCTGAGATCCCAGAGCTGTATTGCATCATGAGGAAGTACTGGAGCTGCAGAGTGTGGTGCAGGTGCCTTTCTACCATGATGGATGTCATACAGTGTGTGGGTAGCATGCTCCTGAGTCTTGTTGGTCTGGTTTATGGGTGTGTGCTTATCTTGGAAAATCGGAGTTACTAGCTCCATCTGTCTTCAGAAATGTTATTGCCTCTGTTTCAGACCACTTCAGTTCCATGTGGATGTCCCAAGAGAGCTGAAAGAGATCAGTGTGGTGAAGGTGCTTTATGTATGTGCATCAGCAGCAGCTGTGAGAGGGAACCTGCTAGTGTAACCTAGGTTAGCTAGGCTGCTTGCCAGCATCTTGCTGAGTGGTACTTTTCCTTGGTAGGCTCTCACATCTGGTGTGAACTGAGCAATTCCAGCAAACCAGGTCTCCCTGCCGTAGAGGCCTCCTGGCCCTAGCAGGCACGTCAGTGTCGGTGACATAAATTGCTGGATAGCTGCTTGCACATGGAAGTAACAAGCATGGTTGCATCCCTGCTGAGGAGGGATCACTGTGGAGGGAATGCTGCTGGTGTTTCAGGGGTTGTGCTGAGATCCAAAGGTCTGGAAAGGTGGCTTGCTGCATTCCCATGTCCGTAAGGTGCACAAAGGCTCTGGCATG
Source organism: Aleadryas rufinucha (assembly GCA_013397815.1). Lineage (NCBI taxonomy): Eukaryota > Metazoa > Chordata > Aves > Passeriformes > Aleadryas > Aleadryas rufinucha. Next base: position 106,033 of record VZTH01002863.1, read on the forward strand.
GCTTTGCATCCCTCCTGCATGATAAGGCTGTGTCAGCTCTGTGCCATGCAGTTACGGGGTCTCTGTCTCTGCTCGTTGCAGGGGGGGTTGGACTAGATGACCTTTAAAGCTACCTTCCAACCCAAACTCTTCTGTGATTACTCACATTTGGTTCCTGCTGTCTTGCTGAGACATTGTTCCCTGACTCTTAGTGTTTGTACTGTTTGAAGGCAAACATAAGATTTGCTTATGTTATTAGCTTTCATGCAGCCTAAAATAAATCAGGAATGCTTGTTATTGCCTGCAGTGAACCCTGTCCTGTTGAACACGGTGTTTGGCTACAGCGCACGTGGATGGGCTTGGTGAGCTGACCCAGAGGTTGGTGCACTTTGGTGCAGACCACTAGGGCAGAGTTCAGGATCAAAAGGAAAGTCTTGTCCCTGTTCAGGTGCAGTCGGGACCTCTTTGGGCTCACATGGCACCTGACTTCCAGCTGTGCACCTGGCTGCTTCGTTAGCTTGCAGGAGGTCTGATGGTTCTGAGATTGCTGTCTTCATATCTCTGAAGTTCCCTACAGAATCTACCTCTCACAAACACAAAGTTTTAGTAAAATTCGAAGTGCAGGGGAAGAGAGAATACACAGGAAATATCTATGGGAAAGATGGGGGGGGGAAAAACTGGAGGGTAAAAAAAAAGGCAAAACCTCACTGGTTTGAAAAAGAAAGACTTCAGTTCCAAATTCACATATTTTATCTGCAAAACCTTGCTTCCTAGATCTTTTGCCTAAAGACTTTTTCTTAATGTAGTTAAAATGTGAATCATTTTCAAACAAATAATCAGCTTAACTCTATAGCACTTAGCATTCTCAACCAGCTGGCTTGAAAATACAAATGCAGAAACAGTAGCTGTTCTGAACAGCAACTTGAGAGGCTTAGGTAGCTGATATCCCACAGGCTGGCTAGAGTGGCTTTGGAGAAACCCTGCCAGGGAGGACATCACAAGGAGGCTGGATGCTGAATTTGGATAGTAAAGTACAGTATACAGTTCAAGCATTTTATCAGTGTCAATGGCACAGAGAATACTGGCATTTGGATGAAACAGAGTGGTTGTAATATTTGTCTACACTTGTTGTGTTTATCTAAATCTCAACTCAATCTTTGGCAGGTTGAATGTCAGGAAAATAAAGTTCTGTTGTAAAGTGTGGAAGAGTAAAGCTACTGAAACACAGCCCCTGAAGCTGCTTGCAGTGTCAAGCTTCTGTGGAGAGCTTTGCTTTTCACTCTTCAGAGTGGTGCTTCACACGGGTGGTGTGTGTGCCACGGTGGTGGCACAGTCACTGCCACCAGCCACTCCTGAATAATGTAATCATTTCCATGATAAAGCACATGAGCTTTTGCAACTTGCAGAATCTGCTTTCCCAACAGCCGGAGGTAGGTAAGCTTTTTTTTTTTTGGTCTTGTGATGTGCAGGTTGTATACCTAACTCTTTATCATCCCACTAGGAGCTGGGCCAGCAGCTTTTGCACTGCTCTGATAAGCTTTTATTGAGGACAACAATCATCAGGTGTTTTTAAGACACTTAGATCCCATGCCACCTAGTTGTTTTTAATGATGAAGAAAAAAACTAAGGAGTTTGGGTGTGTTGTCTGGTGCACCGTCAACTGGGAATCCATATCAGCTGGGAAATAGTTGCCAGCTAATAGTTTTAGAATAGTTATGATGAGCAATCTGCTCAGAACGCGTGTATGCATTTCTGAGTGGTTTACTTTGATTAACAAAACTGTCAAATGCACAATTCCACCATTTTAAAAAAAGTCGTTTCCTGTCTGTCATTTTCTCTCTGTCTCTCCAAACACCGGCAGATACCACTGCTACGCCCTGCTGCTCTTCATTTGTACCCTGACTCCCTGCCCTCCCAAGGGGGCAATGGCCAATAACAATCTGAGTAGGCAGCGGCCCAGGACCTTTGGAGGATGGTGAGGTTCAAAGCTGATGATGGGCCAGGTTCAATTAAAGCCCTATAAAAAAAGGGCTTCTTCTCCCTTCTCCAGGGAGAAGAATTGTTCCTCCAAATTGGAGTAGAAGATTCTGACTCCTCATATATGAAGATGGTTGTGTCTGACAGCTCAGAGGATCTGATGTGACCAATGCAAGACAAAAACTCTCATGTCTGTGGGAACTCTCTTGCCCAATAGATATGTAAATTGGGCACTGTTAAACAGCTTCTTCTCTTCAGACTCGGCATGTTTGTTTTCAAAGCAAAAGACGGGGTTTAAAGGGAAGTCTACAACCACAGCCATCTTCCTCATGGTCATCTCTGTGTGCATTCCTCTGGAAATGCTAAATATGGTACCTTATGCCTGAAATTTAAGTACAGATTTATAAGGAGTTTTATTTCTGTTTTCAAACTGTGTGGTACAATCTTTTATGTATTGAAATATATTTACGGGAAGTCTTGCACATATGTTACTCCCTGTGCTCTTCATGTGGCAAAAATTGGAGAAAAACGTCACTTCATACATCCATTCTTAACTTTTTCAGCCAGGCCCGCTTTGAAATGAAGACTTTTCGTTATTTTTTTTAAAAAACCAACCAGACAAACCTAACAGCGGTTGGTTTTTTATTTTGTATGTTGACTGCCTTCTGCAGCTGCTGGGAGGTGTTACATGTCCAGTTTTATTATCTCAGCAGAAGTTGGGTAAACAACTCCTGTGCTAGTGTGACACATTTAGAGCAGTCAAAAGCTGCTTCGGAGCGCATCAGTTCTGTAGGTAAAGAGAGGAGCTGTGCTGTGGGTGTGTTGTCTCATGTACCTGCATTATCTTTGGGAGGCAGGTGAGATACTGGCTCCTTAAATAACAACTCTGGTCTTAAGCAAGTGTTTCATAATGAAGTTATTTGACTCATCAGCTACTGGGAATAGCCCAGGTCCATTTTGTTCATGGGGAAGCAGGGCTCCATGGGAGAGGCTTTGTGAAGGCTTAGCATGATTCTCTGCCTGCAACTGCATTAGTCTTGTGTTTTCTCTTGTGGCTGGAATGCAGTGTGGTGGTAAATTGGTTAAGCTTGGGGCATGAGGTCCTCTCCTAGGCTGCTTGTGCAGCTCCACAGTTCTTTTGCACAAAAAGGAGAAAGAGACCTTATTTTGGAGTGCTGCCATTGTGTCTGCTGAATCGTGACCATGAAAACTGCTGAAGGGGGTCTGTGCTAAATAACAAGTGTTGTATGCCAATGGTTATTTTTGGTGGTTTCAATTACAATCCTCCCTTCTCCAAGAACCACACTGGTGTTTGTGTAAATGGATGCTGAACAGCAACAGCAAAGCCATTGAGTAACAGAGCCAAATCTGAAGAAGAGTGGACACGTTTGCAGCAATGTGCCTGCTCTTCTCAGCTGTTCCACCCTGTGACCCTCGGCCTCTTACTTGTGTAAACATAAATGGAAGCAGTCAGGGACATCTGTATTTAGGAGCAGTATCAGGAGCTTAGCTGGGAAGAGGGAGCACAGGGGATGGAGCAGTTGTTAGGCTATTCAGGCTTTGTCTCAGTGGGAAAGTATGAATGCATTTAATATTGTATTTACACTTTTGGCTGGCTGGGACCCAGCACTGACCACGGTGCCTGCTGATGCTGCAGGGATTGCTTTGGCTTTTAGTACATGGATGAAGGAAAAACACTTTGAGAGCTTACTAGTAGGTTGAGAAGAGCAACCTTCTTTCTTTCCTTTCACTTTTCTTGTTTTGTTTTTATTTTTATTTCTGTTCTTTCAGCAAGACTCACTGTTTAGACATCTTGTGAATAAATGGAGGAAACTTTTTGACTTCTGTTTTGAGGGGAAGCCAGGAGTGACTAACATTCCTTAATCTGATTTTATTGCACATTCTTGTCTTGGATATGTTTTCTCTTTTTTCCCTAACCAGATGAAGAAAACAATCCCTGATGCAAGTGACTTCTAAGCTCTGTCTTCCTGTAGCTCCACATGTAGCATTCTGTATCCGTTTGGGAACTGACTTCACATATTGTTTTTCTTTTCATGCTAAAGATCTTTCTGCAAACTGTGGCTTGAATAAAAGCAGGAGGGAGTTCAGATACTGGGAGTCCCTGGTGTCAGCTGAGGCAGGCAGCAGATAATCCCTGCTCTGTTCTGTACATTCATTAGCATTCTAGAAATACCTGACGTGTCTGTTTCCTGATTAGGAGATCTCTAGTCAAATGCTTATTTTCTCACAGGAAACAAAGTATTCAGAATTTGTCTGGAAAAATTTAGGAATGCCTTTCCATGTACATAACTGGCTTTTTTTCATTTGCACGTGTTGCTGGCCCCTGTTTGTCAGGGACCTCTCTGCATCCTGGTAAAGTTTTTGGCACAAAAACGAAGCACACTAGCTACTCCCTGCACCCCCATTAATTTCAGTTTCTGCTTCTTCCTTTAACTGGCAGATCTAGGAGATGGGCTTGACGAGGGAATTGAAAATGATTTGAAGGGGAGGATTATCCTAAAGAAGCGTGATCAAAGGAGGCAATTATCACTGAAATACGATTGTTGCTATTGATGCTTGTTTACAGCTTGTTAAATCTTATGTGTGTATACAGTTTCATTTTGTAGGCAGATGGCTTTTAAGTCAAATAACGAGTTCTCAGTGTGCTCTCTTAAAGTGAAACACTGCTTCCTTCCTTTCCCTCTGCACCCCCCGCCCCCCTCACCCCAGTGAAGCTTAAAGTCTGTAGCTAACCAGGAGTGCTCCTTTCTACCAAAGACAAAATGTGTCCTCTTTGTTTAATAAATAAGCAGCTGGCTTTGATTTTTTGGCTTAATTCCGTCCAAGTGCTTGGGGGTGGCCAGTTGGGAATGTGATGTTGGGGGTGGAGACTTCCAAGGAAAAATTCAAGGAGTAGAAAATTAAAGTAGCAGAGTGTATCCTCTCTGCAGGCTGGAGAGACAGCCCTGCAGCGCATGCTGTTGTTCATAGTTTCAAAGAATGAAACAGTGATTTCCAAGAAAGTGTGTTATAGTTAACATGCTCTTAGCTAGGTAAACTTCAGCTGCTTTATTTAGCTCTGACAGTGCAGGGTGTTTTTATTTGCAAAGCCCTTGCATTCTAGAGCCTGTGGTCAACTTCTGAGACACTTCTGCAAGTTGTCTAGTTTTCATAGTTACCAAGGAAAAAAAAATTGACCTGAAAACACAAGCAGTACAAGTATCTAAGGGCATAGTGGTACAGGCAGCTGCATTTTGGCTGCTCTGCTTTCTTGGCTGAACGTGAACTGGTTTTGCTCCAGAAGCCACATAGCTGGGTTAGTGTGGTGCCAGGCTCATACTCTTGTGCCTCGTGTCCGGAGTAGGCTGGGAGAGCAGCCATCCACTGTGGATGGGAGAGCAATGCCCTTGGCCTTGGTCCTTTGTGGGGAAATTAATAGAACTATGTATACTTGTTTTATTTTCACTGCGCTGTGCCCTCTTTCTGGGTGAGGAGATGGAGGAGGGGAATTAACTGGTGTGAACCACACATTGTAATTCACTATACTATAAACAGATATTTTCTCTACTGCACCTCAATTTTTGTAGTGTATGTGGTGTGAACAGTTCTTTACCAGCATTAAAACAAGCACCTGTGCAGCCAAAAGGGTCACTGGGTGACAGTGATCAAATGCATGCCCTCAGGGCAGATTTTTCCTGAGAAGTTTGTATGGTCTCTATCACCACACGTAACAGGAAAGAAGAAGATTGGTGGTTTCCAGAGGCTAACCTCAGTCCTTAGATGGTGACTCACAGCAATGGGGACTAGAAGGAAAGGTGGCCTCACTGAGGAGTGGGACTGACAGAGGCTGCTGTTTGAGGGCAGAGAAGCAGACTCTCCTGAAAGCACAGGGGTCTGGCTTTGCTGCTCACTGTTTCCTGGCTTCATTTGAATCCCTCTTTGCGTGCACCGAGTTACCCTGGTCGTGGCTTCCTGAACCAGCTGGGGAGAGCAATGCTGACAAAGTGCTGTCAGCCTTGAGAGCATCAGTGACTGCGGCAATGGAGGGAGGAAATGAAATGCCAGTGTGTTGATGTAAAACTTCTTCGGAAGAGGAGGAGAACTTACTTGATGCAGTTTTTCCACTTATACTCCGGTTTCTGCCATACAGCAGTTCTTTGCCTGGCAGTGTCTTTCAGGTCGCTATTGCACAGAAGCTCATAAGACTTTGAATTATAATATGCATACTAATAAGAATTTATTGGTTTTTTTCTCTTGAAATGAACAAAACCACTCCCACTTGGTATCTCCTAGCTGGAGAAAAGTACACTGTTCCCCTTGTATTTTCCTCTTCTCTATCTCAAGCACTGGTTTGTGCTGAGAAGTTGCTGCAGATTTTCTGTGTAGATTGTGCAGCTTTGTTCCCCCAGCTGCCAGAAGTGTAACCCCTGTCTGTCTTCATGTGGCCAAAGCTGGATCTCTGGAAACCTGGGGAAGACATGCATGTGGAAAGAGGGAAAAGTATATTGTCCTGTGTTAAGCTATTAAGCAGACAGCAACTGGAAGTCCTGGGAGTGTTTTGAGTATTGCTTGAAGCTCTTCAAGGCTTGTAAGGGTGTGTGTATGTTTGTGTTTGTGTGTAATTTACGTTCTCTGCAAAGTCTCCCAGAAGTGACAGTCTCTTCTTAAAAGTGAGGTTATCATATAGGACCAAGTAGTGCTTTCAGACTCTGCAGCCTAGCAAAGCATCCATCTTTTCTTGGCCCATGGCCCTGCACAGCACTGCCCATAAGCCTGGTGCAGCTGGTGGTAATGCCCATTTTCTGGGGGAGGTTCCTCAGACAGGGAGCTCTCGAGTGGCTGCTGATACCCCTCCCGCTCCTCCAGTAACTGCTCTCAGCTGGACCCTCTGTGCCAGGGTCCTTGTCCTGGCTCCTGCTTCCCAGCTACTGGCTCCCGCTCTGCTCCAGCAGCAGCCCAGCACCTGGCCCGTGCAATGGATTTGTCAGTGCTGTGTCTTCTTCCTCCCTCACCGCTCCCAGCCTTGAGCCGTTTTGTAAGCAATGCTGCAAGTGGTGGGGGAGCACTTCAAAAATAGTTGTAAAAGCTGTTCTTCAAGTCAGTGGTTTCATGCAGCATTGTCAATGGCAGACTAGAGAACAAGAGAGAAAAATATGCTGCAAAGATTGCATTCATCAATAAAACCAGCACACTGGCATCTGAGAAGCAATTTGGCACAGGGGGAGCCTGTATTTAACATGCTGTGTCCTTTTTTCACTGTTAACCCTTCATCTTATGAAAGAAGGGTCCAGAGGTATGCAGCAAGAAGGCAAAGAGGCTTAGGAAACTTTTTTCCTTCTCTTGTTTCCCTAATTGAGCAGATGAATTGAGGGGGGAGAACAAGTGTCTGATACTGGTGTGGGGTAAAGGCATTGAAAGTTTGGTATGCCTGCCTTTTATATTTTGATTTGGATGAGGAAGGCACTACTGAAGTGAACCTCTTGACTTCACCCACTTCCTGCCCTGTGTGCTGGCTGGCATTGCTGAGCAGCATCAGGAGATGCAAGCTAGATTCCTTCTACCTAAAACAAAACCAGAGGCTGCATTCTCAAAGCCCACCTGACTCACCTGATGGGTGCTGGGTGTTTGATCAGTGGCAGGAGACCTGGTCTGAAATAAAAGCCTCGTAGACCTTTAATAATCTGGCCGTTGAGACCTTCTATATCATTGTCCTATAGGTTGCTTCAAGTGGGCCAAGCTATTTGGAACTGCAGAGCCAGCTCTAGTGTGGTGGTAAGGACAGACTGCCCAGAGGGGAGGCTGGAAATGGTGAATGTCGACCCACCGTGGCTGCAGACCCCCATGTTCCAGTGGAAATGTGTGGCACACTTTTGTGCTGCCTTTCAGTGGGTTTGGATTTTTGAGTGGGTGGGGTTTTTTGTTGTTGTTGCATTGTTTTGGTTTTTGTTTTGTTTGTTTTTTATGGCTGCCTTTCATGCTGTCATTGAAAGTTGTCAGGAGCCCTTTTTTCATCATCTTGCTATTTTCCCTTCCTGAGAAAGAACTGATTTTTGTCTTGCTGTAGAGAATTGCACTAAATGGTCTCTTGAGGAGCTTTCTCAGTCCCTGCATATCAAACAGGTGGTAGGAGTTTTTCTTGGCTGCCATGTGCTCCTGTAGAGATACTTAGAGATGCCTGTGTGCCTTTCACAATAAGTATATGATTTCATTGCAGTCTTAGCATATTTTGGCCAGATTGAAATAATGGTTAGGAGAGTGAATAAGACAAAAATCAAACATAAAGTAGGGGAAGCAAAGCCATGCTTTTCCCCAGAACAGGTTTGCAAAAGGTAGCTAGCATGAGAAAGATTGGTACCACTAGAAGTGAAGTACTATCTTTCCTCATGGGAAACACTGGAACAGATTGCCCAGGGAAGCTGGGCATGCCCATCCCTGGAAGTATTTAAGGCCAGGTTGGAGAGAGCTCTGAGCAACCTGGTCTAGTGGAAAGTGTCCCTGCCCATGGCAGGGGGTTGGAACTTGGTGATCTTTAAGGTCCCTTCCAACCCAGGCCATTCTATGATTTTATGATGTTGCTTGCTCTTCCTTCTTCCCCTCTCCTGGCCCACAACATTTGAAATTGCCTAAGATGGAAGAGGAGGGAACATTATTGACTGATGTAAATAGTAAACAAATAAAACCTAATCTGAATGAAGGATACTGTGTCCTAAATGGCACACACCTTGCATAAGCTCATTATGCTGTATGTTTAAATTTGGCCAGCTCAGGAAGCAATTCTAACTGTTAACCACGATTAATTGCCCTGCGACTGGATGGTTGGGATGCGCTCCTCACACAGGAGAGAGAGATGCATTAAAGGCTTTCCAGTTGTCTTGTTTTGAAGTTCCAAGGCAGATATATGTCAGTGTTCTTAAACCTTCATCAGTAACACAGAGCAGTTCCACACCTTAGCAACTTTTACAGGGCTCACCATTACTGAATTGTAGCTTGTGCTCTGTGTGTTGCCTCTTCTTGGGGAGCTTGCTGCTTGCTGTGGCTGTTGGCCGTGCTCTGCCCGGTTCAGGTGCACCAGATGTTTGCTGTAAGTAGCTGACTGTGAGAAAAGCCTCTGTCTTTGGTGGCTAGACTGGTTTTTGCCCTGACGATGACTTCATCTTTTGACTATGCAATGTGTCTCAGACGAGGTCTGCTGGAGACACACCTGAGTAACTTCAGTTGTGCAGATTATTAAAGAAAAATGTTCCCCCTCTAGTTATAATAAAACTTCTGCCATCCATTTCCTGAGTCTTAGTGCAAAGACAGTCTCAGAGTGAACTCTCATGTTAATTATTTTTTAAAATAATTTCTCCCTTGTTGTTTGATCAGCATTCAATGCCAGCATTGCTGGATGAAGTTAAGTTCCAAAGACCTAGTTTTGCTACTTTTATACGAGGGAAGGAAATGGTATGCTACTCTGTCCTAGAAAAGGAAATCCTCCCTGGATCGAGGCATAAAAACTTGATTCCATTTAAACATGGCATGTTATAGCAGGAAAGGGCTGGAGTGCCTCTGAACCTGCTTAGGTTTAGGCTTTTTGCTGTCCAGCCTTGTTTCTGTTAACTTCTTAAAACCGTCTCTGCTGGAATTCGCATGTGTTGGAAGCTGCTGTTCACCTCCTTGATCTTCCTATATAAGTTGGCAATCATAAGATGAAAGGAATTCACAGCAGACTCTTGACTGCTTGGTCTCTTCTATTTAGTAAGTAGAAGAGACTTCAGTGATGTATTATGAACCTCTGGACTCAGAATTAATTCAATCTAAAATTAAGTTTGCATTACATTACAACCTTACGGCCATCTGCACTGGGCTGTACCTAATATATAGCATATGCTTCTGCCCCCATTTCTAAAGAAGCATTTCCTGGCTGCTGCCTCCATCTCAGGGCCTGTGGGATCTGGCATCAAACATTGTTTGTGTTCATTGAGGGGGATAGAAAAAGGAAAGGTGTGGAACTCCTCCTGCTTAACAGCTTCTCTTTTTCTGCTCCTGAGCCAGATGCTTTTGCATGTGGCCTTGGGTGCAAAATCATGTTCCAGCAGGTTGAATGGGAGGATTAGTAAGAGCCAGCTGTTGGCAGGAGGGCGTCTTACTGTCAGTGTCATGGTGTGAAATCGATTGGATCACTACAGCTCTTACGTCTTACCGGGGAACTTTTTAAAAATGCGTTAATCACTGTGGGAAATCTGGAATCAAATACCAAACACTTCCCCCCACCTCCTCTGGCCCTAAACTGAGGCAAAAATCCTGGGAATTCTTGGTTTTGTTTTTGATGACTGCTGTATGGGATAAACAAGGACCTGGCCTTTATGCTGTGGGCTTCTGTCCTGCTGTGTCTTGACTAAAGCTTCCCGAAATTTCCTCCTTCAGAGTCTGAAACAAAGTTGCAGTCTTGCTGGGTGAAAACCAAGCACCTCATAAACGGCAAGATTTTGAAGAATCTGAGATGTCCCCAGGGAACTGCTTACAGTGAGAAAATTCACTCGCTGCAAGTGTTGTGGGGTGGCTGCTGGCACATGTGAGGAGTTCTGCATTTCTCATGCCTGATAAAATCATATAGCACAGTGTTGAAGAACTTCTGACCTTAGCTAGCAGGCAACATGACTGCATTTTGTTTGGTACTGGCCAGTCTTCTCGAGATAAGAGATTAAAGGACTTTTAAGATGGCTCTTCAGATGCCATTTCAGTAGATGGTTGTTTGTCCTGATGTTTTTAGAGTATAAATTTGGCAGTGTGCCTTCCAGGGTAGCTTGTTCTTAAGTCTGTGTGTGCTCTGTAAACCAAATATTTTTATATCTGAGTTTGAATAGTCTGATCACTAAGATATGACTATGGTAGAGGTAGTGGCTGAGGTGGAAAAGCAATGGGTCATTAATGTGTGAGCTCTCTTTGAAAGAGTATATTGTTTTTCAGAGTTCTTCCATTGCGCACATCGGGGTGTTTATCTTGGTTTGCAGTCATCAGTGATTTTCTCCTCAGATAAGTGACCAGTAGCTGAGCTGTCAGGCAAATGATTTCATGTCTGCACCACCCTGGTTGGGCACCTAAATGAGAACCAAAAACACAAACCTAGGGCTGCATATTGTGTGGCTGCTGCATTTCATAACTGATGTGAAACAATCACAGTGGGGCTTTTCCTTTCCAAAATGTCAAGACAATAGAGATATTTCTTCTAAAGAAAGAACAAATGGAGGAGGAAGGCTCTAATTGCCCTTTAAAAACAAAATCCCTATCTTGCTGTGCTGCTTCTGGTCTAAAATTAAAATGTTAGATTAATCTTTGAAGCAATGCAAGAATCTCCAAGTGGTTTTCCTCTATCCACCCAGCACATGCCTGGGTTTCCCACTGGGTTTCCCACTTGATTTAGGAGCAAACCTCTCATAGGGATGAGCTGAATTTTGTTTGTTGTTACCATGAGCAGTGAGATGGATTCAAAATTGAGGAGGTAAGAGGAGAAGTACACTCATCTCGCTTCTCCTCCTCCAAAACAAATAAAGGTTGGATTTTTATTAAAACCACAGTTAAGCTTTGTTTCTTAAATGAAAACACACGCTTTATTGACTTTTTAAATCAGGTCTAGCCCTTCCAGTCATGTTTTGTTATTAAATGTGCCCTTCTCCTAGTCTCTCTGAAATCACTTGCAAGTGGAGTTTAATAAAGAATATGTTTTGATGTTTTTATAGTAAAGAGGGAGGAGATCAGGCTCTAGTTGATCTGCTAATGAGACTCTTCGAGGAAATCTGTCCCCAGTGTTCGTCTCTGTTTCAATTACTTCTGCGATGGCTGACCTTCCCCTGTGCCTTGGCATAAGGGCATGTGCTTTGCCAGCAGGCAGGGAATGAGATGCTGAAGCTGTTTCAATGTTTGTCTTGCTGATTTTGTCAATACTGCTCCTTCCTCCCTCTGCCTTCCTTCAGCAGCTGCCTCTGCTGAATGAGGAATGCAGCTTTCCCCTGTCCTGCTATGTATGAAGAAGGGAGAATTCATTTTTTTTGTTTTTTCCTATTTCTGGCTTCACTGAAAATGTCTTTGCTGTCTGACTGGGGAGAAGAAGTGAACAGGTTTTCATGCTTGAAACATCCAAGATGAATGGTTTTCTATCCATTTTTCTATCTGTGGAGTTTGTTAAATCTTGTATACGGCTTTGTTCTCTGGAACCTCGCTTGCAGGTCTGACTTAGAGCAGCAGGTGTTAACCACTGGTTTCCCTCCGATGCTGATGCCACTTTGGTTTGCTGGTTTTGGCAACTGTTTCTGCTTGCCAGCATTCCATAGGTCTCCTCAGCACATGGAGCCAAGCTGTGACTTCACAAGATGCGTAGGTGGCCGTGCAGTGTGTTGCTAAAGCTGCTTTAATTTCTTCACAAATATGTCTGTGCTGACAAGATTGAAGCTGACTGTCACAGCTGTCTCACAACACCACGGCTGTATGGCACAGCTGACTTCTTATCCCTTTGCTCCCGTGAAGTAAAGGACTTCCTGCTGACTAGAAAAGCCTGAACTGTTGGAATCTGGAGGAGGCGAGTGGCAGATACCGGGAAATGTCTTGTCCACGCTACTTGCTGCAGAAGAAGCACTGCGTTTTGCTGATGTGAAACTGTGACTTGGTTATTTTGTTTTTGTTTGGTTTTTTTCTTTCATTCCAGGGGTCTCAGCAGACCATCCTTGCTGGGAATCCACAGGAAATGGGTGGCTGGAGGTGTCTCACTACCTTATGAAAACATGTCAGTTGTGTGATGTCTGCTCTTTCAGCAGGTGCTTATACAATGAATAGCCTTACATGGGGTGTGGGAGGGCAGACTGAGTGAGGAGTGGTAATGCTGATTTGACATACTTGAAAATGCTCAAGCAATTTGTTGGAGTCTTTCATGATCAGGACTAGTGTGTTATGGAATGTCAGGGGAGCCAAGGGGAGAGAAACAAATGCCAAAGTCTGGATTACACCCCCCCCCCCCCCACAAAAAGGGGCAACATAAGCAAATGCAATAAACAAATGACTTGATTATCTTTTGTCAACTCTGGTGAAAGTGAAGGGTGAAGTTTTAAATATAGGCAAAAACCATTAATGTTTTCTCAATAAGTTCCTTGTAAAACTCTGAGAATTGTGCTAATTTTTTTTACTTGACATGCCCTCATGCTCTTATTTTCAAGCCCCAACCTGTTAGAACTAACATACCTATTTGTATTCTGTTCCTGTACACTCCTGACTTTGTCATAGGTGAAATAATGGAGCAGCAGCTCAGAAATGCTTCTGCTTGCAGTCCAGGCCCTTGCAGGTAGATGCCTTCAGATCATTCAGAGCTAGAAGGATAGAAACTGGGAACACATTAGATGGCAAAGACTTGGCTATACCAATACAAAGGTGACTGCTCCTGGCCAAGAATCATGTAAGGAGGAGTTCTACAGATGTCAATATATGAAGCACTGATGGGTGAGACTGGGAAAGGGAAAGGAGGTGAAGAAGCTGAAGGCTTGTTTTGGCATGAGAATAGATGCTTATGAACCAATAGAAATATACCTGTGCTGTAGCTCAAATGGTCTCTAATCAATGGAGCATGTGATTTCAGAGAGCCTTTCCATGACACAAAGTGGAAAAAAGCATTTAACTGGCTTCAGGAGACTGCTCTATGAAATTGAGTGTTTTAGTGAGGGACTGGACACATGTACTCTGTGAAATTTCTCCAAACCTGAAAGCTTACAAATACCTTACTCTGCCTTTCTAGAGCTCTTGTTTCTGGGTTGAGGTGGAGCTGTATGAAAGAGGCTTGTGCTGCTACTGAGTGTGCTATGCTAGTCTGGAGAGTTGTTAGAGAGCTATATATTCAAACAAGGATGAACTGTGACAAACATCAGATCAGTTTAGTGATCTGGCAGCACTGAATACTGACATACAGCTATACTGCATTGTGTTGGACTTAAAATCCGTGTTAAGACCTGTTCTGGTGAGGACAGAGCAATTGTGCCAGAAATAAGAGTTGGAGTATGTATTCATGGAATAATGTGGCTGCACCGTGCAGACACTCACTGCAGGAGATGGGTCAGTCTGGTGGTGCTGACTCAGGAAAGGCTTGGTGATAACCTTAAATTGTGACCATATTTATCTTGTGACAAAGCTTTATAAATTGAGTGGCTTTTATAGTGAATCCTTTCAGCCGTTGGCTACAGGGACAGTGAGAGAGGAGTGAAATGGCTGATTAACTCTAATCATCCAGTTGTTAATGAAGTATATGCTCAGTTTTTCAAGTTATGCAGAAGAATTTTCAAGTGGGTTGAATCCAGTATCCAAACTTGAATGGGCATGTTTTCAGGCTAAGTGTTGGGTACAGTTGTACTGGAATACCTTATAGCAAAGGCAGGGTGGAAGATCTTTTGTCTTAATTACCTAAACAAGCTTAGACTGGAATATGTTTTCGCAAGGCAGTGTCGTGTTTTGTGGGATTAAGTCTGTAACCTGGTGTTATCCGGCTTGCTTTTTTTTTTCCCTAGGAAGCAAGTTGACCGCCTCTTCTGGATTGCTAAAATTGTGGACAAACACACTTGGTAAACTAATGGTGATAGTTCAGTATCTAATTCTCATCATCCTATTCCATAGAATGGCTCTGTGAATTATTGTCATTTGACAGAGTTGCATGACTAGTAAGTCGACTGAAAACTCACTGCATCCTTCCCTCAGCAGCTGTTTGTTTCATAGGTTGCAGCATAGCAGTCACTCCTGAAAAAGAAGTGATGTTTTGGGAGAATCTGATGTAAGTGGGAATATGAAGGAAGTCAGCAATGTGGCACTGGTTATTCAAAGGAGGTGAGATAAGAATTGTTCTACTAGGCATATATGGCACAAGGGGTGTTTTGTATGTCTTGGCTTTTCCCAGACATAATGTTTGCGCTGCTTCTTATGCTCTCCCCTCTGCCCATATCTGCTCTTCTGTTCTCTTCCTGTCCAGAGCCTGTTAGAATCATCCTTCAGTTCCCATCTTTTATTCCTCCGGAATTCAGTAGAGCATACACACACAGGTGATTGATAAGCCTTTAGTTGCAGAACTGCTTTTACTTCCACAACTCCCAAGAGACTGGTGTGGTTTTGGACCAGCCCTGTTCTTGTTCAGACATCTCTTAACATGTCTGTCAGGTGTGCTTTCTTTCCCCTCCCTCTCCTGTTTTTCTTGATAGCTGTGTGAGATCATCTTTTACCACCACCTTTATCCCTCCTCCCAACACCTAGCATTACTTGAGAGAACGGAGTTGCAGGAGTTAGAGATTTTTCTCTGTGGTCTCATCTGTTCAGGGAACAAGAATTCTCTGCTGAGTGCAGTGCAGCAGCTGGCCCAACCTCCTGTCTCCTCTGCCCTTAGTTCTGTTTTTGTGCTCTGCTGTGGAAGTGGAGCTGTACAAGTCCATGGCTTCAGCAGCTGAGAGGAGAAGCATGGGGAGTAGGCATGAAATGACGTTAGGGTAGGGTCAAAATTTATTTTGCATAATGTGTTGCTGGGTTGGAAATGCCATGTCTTTTCCTAGTTTTAAGCAATGCTCCTGTTGTTCAACAGCACTGAAGTGGAATGGTGTGGCTCCTGCCCACTTGCCAGTTAAGCTTAGTCTTCACAGAGAAGTCACCCAGACATGATGTGATAGATCTATCCCTGTAGGCTAAAGAGCTTACAAAGTACTATTCATTGAACACCTGTGCAGACTTTGGGCAATGCAATCCACCTGTCTGCATGTTGCCAGGAGTAAATCTTCAGAGGACACCTCAACACTCGTTTCTGCAAAAGGCCAAACGCTGTCAGGCTGCAAATGCTGGTGCCAAGTTCTGAACAGTTGAGGCAGGTGCTGGCTTTGATGGCCTCCAGAAGACTAGGCCATGAAGATTTGACCTAAAACAGAAGTCAGGATTCACTGTCTTGGTAGAAAATAGAGAAATCTCTGAAAGATGGATAATATTTTTTTTCTGCAGCTTGGCAGCACATCAGGCTGATATTTAAACAGTGAAGTTCATGAAGCAGATCCAGCTGCAGCTCCACTGATTTCAGTGGAGTGATAGTGATACATGACAGCTGATGATGCAGCCCTGTAAATCTAGTCACAGCACATGGATGCCTTACCAAGTATAGTTCTTAATGTATCATTTGACAATCAAAGCTACAGCTTTCTTTTTCTAGGGGTGAAAATGAAAGATTTAGGTGTGAGTTTGGAATAGGGTTTTCTGCCTGTATACTATCTTCAGTGGAAAGAAAAGAGGATACAAATAAATTAGCACTTCGTATCTAGGTGGGGTGAATTGTAAACTTTTTCTTCATCTGCCTTCTGGAATCTGTATTAAGACAAGCATATCTCAGACTTAAGTGAGGTGTTTGAGGAAATCTATGTAGATCTATTATCTGTTGAAATGTATGTAGACCTAAAGAGGTCCTTTCAGTCTTTAGCACTGGTTTTGGTTCCATCTTCTCCCAAATATTGAATCTCATCTTTTCTCAGTGCTGGCCACAGTGTTCTTTCTGCCTCATGAGCTGATGTCTTATTGCTCTAGTTTTCTTATCTTCTTTCCCTGTGGCCAGCCTTCTAGGACTATACAGACTTTGACTCTTGTAAATGCTCTCAGTGCTTCTTTTTTGTAGTAAGTGCTCCTTGTAATGTAGTCATTAGCTCAGCACTAGCCCCCTTCCACACCCCCCTTTTCTTCTTCTCTCCTCTGTTCGTGTTAATTTTTATTATTTCTGTTTCTCCGTTGTGCTCCTCTAACTATTTCTGTAACTGAGTGTCCATGACAGCCTTTGGCTCTCTGTGTGTACACTGGGCTACTGCCTTGTGTGCCTCTGCCGTAAAATCCAAATGCTTAGAGTGGATATCTATAAGCTTGACTGTCTGAAGAACAAGCTGTGCTTGCTTTTGTTTTTCTGGAAGTTAATTTTTTCACTTAAATAGCCACGGTTTCAGTGAGCTTAGCAGATGGTCAGATGCTTTCGGCTCCTGCCACAGCAGCATGTAACACTGCTTTCCATCTGCTGGCATATCACCATAACTCTGCTGGCCTTCATTGGTGATGCTGACCAGACCCTAAGTATTGCTTTAACATCCTGTCAGAACCTCCTAGGACAAACAGCCCTGGTTTTTATCTGCTCTTACTCTAAATCTCACTCAACATCAGATGCAACCCTTTCCTTTCTTTAAATGTCCCTTCAGAATTTAACCAGATTGCCAAAGTGAGCCGTGACACTGTCCCTTCTCCAGGTTCCTCTGCTCATACTGAAGTAACTTGCTGTCAGTTCTCTGCAGATTGGACTGGGAGGATGTCTGACGTGGAACAGAATCTGGCTTATAGCCCTGTGTTCAGGAACTTGGGGTTACATTCATGAGTGGTAAATCCACAGGTCAGCTTCTCTTTCTCCCTGCAAGGCAATGAGCAGCCATACAGACAGCGCTCATCCTTTTGGAGCCAGTTGTTGGCTGGTAACGGTAGGAGCAGCACATGCTGCAGTCAGCAGTCTGACTTTAAAGGCCTTTTCTATGCAGATATATTCACACAGAGTTTATCACCCCTCTGATGTTGGCCACATGGCCTAGCTTCAGGGAGTGCTCTGCAGGGCTTATCATCATCTGTGCTCCAGCGCATGTGTGCACATACGTGTCTTTGTTCCAGAAGGAGCTTGATGAGGGCAGAGGTTCTTCCCTGTCCTTTTGATCTTGGGACTGCTTAAGGGCTGGTAGACAAATTTCAAGGATTTATTCTGAAGCCAGAACAGATGAACAACCAGTTACTAGCTTGCTATCATTGTGATTTTTGTTAATGGTCCTTCAAGTGCTTCCCTTATCTCCAAAGCAGAAGTCATGACTTTATTTCCTGCCTGCTTTCCTCAGTAGCTGCTTCAGAGGTGGTGTCTGTATAGTCAGGTGATAACATGCATAAGATTGCTGATTACTGCTATAAAGGCATCCAGAAATAGCTGATACAGAGCTATCCTATGTATTTGACTTTATTTAACAGGCCTCTCTTGACTTGAAAAGAATCCTTCCCAAAACAAAGTCTGCAAATCAAACTTGGAGCAGGCAGGGCTCAGGCTTTTGAGCTAAGACAACATAGGAAACATTTGCCTCTAAGGACCATTGTTTTCAGCATATGATAGAACTTACTGGTCCTGAATTGATAGCCCTCTACTACAAACTTGCACATAAACTGCATTAAATAATTTTGTACTCCCAGAAAATGTATGTCATTTTTTTTTCTGTCATCCTGGGAACTTCTTGGGAAGAGAGCAAAAGGACAATGAAGTGAAAACTTTTAAATTGTGTTAGAAATTCTAGGAGAGAGCTGGGTGAATTGACTTGGCCTGGAAACTTCTCACTGTTTAGCTAGGAGGACTCAGAAGAAACAGTTAATGCATTTGATATCCTGCAGTCAAGAAAGGGTTACAGTAAAAATCATCTTGTTAATACTGGTCTGTGAAACTGCTGGCAGCATTACTGCTACTTCATTAACCTGATGAATCCCAAACCTCTAGTCTCCCATGGGGAGAGACTAAAAGCCATAGTTGGTGACCTGCAGGAAGTAGCAGTGACTTCCTCGTGATGGCTTGGAGGCTGTCAGGCAGGAAATGCTCTTACCTGGCCACAAAACCTGCTATCCTGGGAAAGTGGAGAAAGATACAGCAGTGGATTTGGCTTGCTGTAGCAGTCCTGAGATCAGGCTACGGTCATACCATGGCACGGCTTACAGCAGCCTGAGAAAATAGAGTCAGGGACCAATTGAATTAGCCACAAAAGCTAAGTGGAAGTATGGGTGAGAAGTTGACCCAAATCCAAGCTTGAGTACAGTGAGTATTTAAAATTCTTAATCTGAGACCTAAACTGGTAGCCTTGAACCATGGAGGTATGCTGGAATTGAATTAATGGATTGAATTTATCCTTTCTGCAGAACTACCAACGGGCTGGATGTGGTCCTCATTATTCACGTCTGTTCATAGCCCTTCTTCAGAATGTAACAGTATTGATACTTCTTTCCTACTGCCTTTCAAATGTGTCTTCCATACTGTTTTTTACCTTTCATGTAAACAGTGAAAAGCTTTCACACTGAAAGTCTCTCTGTGACTATAGTCTTAACACTGACATGAGCCTTCCCTTCTCTTAGGTTGCCTCTTCACAAGCAGAATTGCCAATAAAGTTCAATTGAGGCAAAGTTGCTTTTTGGGTTGAATCCAGATTGTCTTCAGGCCTGTTCTGTCTAAACTTGGAAACCGTGGAATGTTCAATACAGTGTGGCTGTCTTCCAGACAGCAGTGGGCCAAAGCAAATGAAAATGTGTGATTGAAAATTGTGAAATGCTTGTTCATATGTATATATGAACATAATTTTCATATATATATGAAAGATAGTGCATTCTTTTTACAGGAAATTTTTGAAGATTGTTTACAAACCAGTGCTTTCTCTGCTTGCATTTTCTCTTCCACAAGCTTCAATGATCTCCATATTGTGTTTAGGATTTGGAGACTCAGTGTACCAAAAATGTGGATCCAGTCCCTGCCCTGCAAGAAGTCTGTCAGGAGAGACTAGACAGAGTTGCTGCAGGAACAGAGTGAAGCAGGCCAATGGCTGACTAACTCGCTTCTCCAAGTGGTTCATCTGTCAATGGCCCTGTTTTTTTATTGGTGTGATGATTGGGTTTTGGTCTTCTCAAGCTTTCTGTTGTGTGGAGCCAGCTGCTGGAGTGTTGCCTGTATTACTACGATCAGCAGTAACCAAAAGGAGTTTGCTTATCAGCCAGGAGCATCCTGGACAACCTAGTCTCTTGTCAGGATGAAAGAGCTGAGGGTGGAGTTTAGTTAGCAAAGATCAGGTATGTCCATGGGAAGCTGGCAGTGTTGGAGGGTTCAGACTGGGCCTGTTAGGTGGGTTTGGCAGAGCTGCACTGTTGGTACAAGTCAGCCACCCGTGAATAAGCAGAAATGAGATCTGCTGTCTGTGTGTTACAGCCCAGTAATGAGCCAGCTAGTGTTCTGAGGGCCTCACTGCCCTTACTCAGGAGAGATGTGGTGATACCCAGAGCAAGTGTGTTCTTTCCTAACACTGGGCAGGAATCTGGCTTTTATTTGGGTTGGGAGAGCTCATGAGAAGACCCACAGTGTGTCTACTTTCCCTCTCCCCATTTTGCAGTGATTAACTGGGTAAGAGCAGGATAGAACTGTTCTTAGCCCTGGCTAGAGCAGGTGGCATCCACTTATGCATGCTGCAGGATGTTAGGTATGTTCTCCTTGCAGTGGCAGTCCCAGCTTTGCCAGCTTTATTTGACTCTCACACTTGGAAACTAGTGGCTCTTTGCTTTCATTTTGTGATCGGGTTTGAGTTTCAAGTCTAAGGTACCTTTTAGTGAGCCAACTCCAGCTAACAGCTTGTGGCTTAATTTTTAAGGGACCTGTAAAATAATACAGCATCTAAAACGTGAACCATCACAAAGTCAAGCCTGTCCTAAAACAAAATTACAGATCATAGCTTTTGGAAGCTGAATTCTGTGCATGCCTGGCAGCTCAGTGTCAGAATCCATCTGAGGCCTGACAATGACATTTGGGAGTACAATAGCATGACACAGCGTACACCTTTTTTGCACGGACGTCCTCTGAGAGGACAGGGCCACGTCTCTCCTCTGGTATCACTTCCTACCCTAACAGGCACTGAGCAATGTTTTTCTGCATGTCCCATTCCTGTCATGCTAGTTGCTGGTCACCTTCTGCAATGATTCTTCATCTACAAACTTCAAACTTTGTTTGTCTTCTGGATAAACATCTGTGCTAATGACACACGAATCAGTGTGGTATTTCAGGTATTACCTTTTAATTGGAAGTCCTTTCCCAAGTAAGTTTTCAAGTCTAACAGTAAACAGGAATTCCTCCACTTTCTGCACCCCACTGATAGCTTGACTTCTTCTGATGAAAAATGTTCGAAGGATGTGATCTGGCATATTTTTTTGCATTAAAGATGCTGACGGGTTATAATACAGTCTGTAAATTTTAGATCTAGAATCTCTTGGCTGTGTTGCCGGTAGAGAGAGACAGCAGAGGGGACAGAGCAACAGTTTTCATGCTCCATGTGAAGGGGGAAAAATAAAAATGTTGGAGGAGGGAAGAAGTCTGATACAGTAGTCTGTCTTCTTTTTTTCAACATGGCTTTCCCTGCTAGAGCAATTGAGAGAAATTTATCAGTATTGATCCTGTGTAAATTCCTAGAAACAAAATAACTTCTCCCTCATTCGGAATCAAGCCATGCTTGGCTGCCTTACCTTGTCCCTAGACTGCAAGGCTTGATACAAAAGTTGGATTTGGAAGCAGTTTTGTCAGGTGGTGGTGTCGGCTGCTGCTGAGCTGATGAAAACTGGCAGTAGGCAGCAGAGCTGGCAAAGCCCCCTGTGAGAGGAATTGTGGTTCAGAGTTTCAGCCAGTTTCAGTGACAGCTTAGTCATCTAAAGAGAACTTGCTGTACAAACATTCTGCCTAAATCAAGTTCTCAAACTTTACAAGTTACTCAGATTGTAAATGCTTTATCAAGATGGTCATTTATATCTGTTTATCTCCATTGTAATGTGATTGATTTCTTGAAATGGGTAGTGGGAACACTACTGTAGTGAGAACACTATTATAGAAATGCAGGTTATGGTTGGTGATAAATGTGTGCTGACAACTAATATCTGCGTGAGCAAGTAATACAATCTGCAATAACTGCAAATGTCAGTTAGGGACATTTTGAGTGTGCTGCTGCCCCATGTGCTGATACCTCAAAAAAGGGAAATCTGAAAGTGAATTTCAGAAAACTCTTTTCTCATAAGAAGAAATGAACACGGCTGTGTTAGGCTGCCTTCCTTGAGTTTCAAAAGACAGTTTCTGTTGGCTTAGAAAATGAGAATGTTTGAAGAATGCCCCTCAAAAGTGGGCAGCAGAAGCTTAGTATTTTATTAAAAGAAAATGAGGTTCTTGCAAGGCTTTTATTTTGTGGTTTTGGGCTTACAGTGTTAAAAGCCTATGACACCTTCATTTCTGCCTGTTAACCATTGGCAGCTGATTGGGCATAGAGTATACACAGTGAAGGAGATAAAACCTGGGGATTTAAGCATCTTGGTCAAATTGTTGTGCCTTACTTTAAGTTACTTAAGGCATCTATAAATTCCAAAGAGGAATAGGGAAGAGTTTGTACTCATGGTTGCTTTCTCCCACTTGTGGCCTTAAGGAAAGCATCCTAGAGACTTGCAATAATGCACACAAATAAAAAGGCTTGAAAGGATGCTTATGTTGTCTCTTGTCAGGTAGTTTTAAAGCTTCTTAGGGTGGGGCAAACGTGACAAGATATGTCTCCTGATTTCTGAATCAATGTAGTGAAAGGGGTTTGCATCCATATTTTTTGCAGACCGTTTTGAAAACGTGCAATTGTTGCATGTGATACTTGCTCATACAAGTGTCCAGCTTTTTATAAAGCATTTCTGGTAATGAAGGCAGTTGGCAAGCTTTGGAAAGAATAAATCCTCTGAGGATAATAGATCTGTTAGAAGTAGACAAAAACCAGCTTAAGGGCCTTGCTTCATTAATACACTTTCTCTCAAGTGGCTGCTTAGTGGTATTCTCACAGCTTCCTAGCCAGCCTTTGGTCTGACATTGATCCTAACTTTACCATGCCGGAAACTTGGCTCTGTGCTGCTCCCTCACTGTCTGCTTCAAGGTGCAGTCGATGCATCTCCATTAGCCCTTTTTAGAAGTAAACTTTTAGCTCAAAATGTGAGTTAGTCATGTGCAGAGTGTATTTGTCATGAAGTAAGAAAGACTTCCTTAAGTGCAGTTCGTAGTGCCTTTAGCACTGCCCATCAGGTAGCAGGGGTGTCAATTGCTAGGTTATGGAGTCAGCTGATGTGTTGAGAGCCCCTATTTCCTCAGTTTATTCTTAGCCTTAGCTGGTAAGTAGGTGCCACCTTGTACAGTATTAACCATCTCATTTGACACATAAGCAGTCCTCTTAATTATTCAGTGCCTTGTTTATTGACATCTCCCTCAAAACTCGGTTTGACCAGTACAGAATGGGTTGAGGTGGGGGGTTGGTTGGTTTGTTTGTTTATTCTTAACTAGCTGGGTCACACCTTGCAAATTCTTGATGATGTTCAACTGTAGCTGCTGAAAGCTAAACTCTCTTCAGGCTGTCAGAATCAATCAGGTTGACAGCTCCCCACCCTGTTCCTGGCTGTGCTGAGCTGCTCTGGTTACTGTCCTGTGGGTGCCCTGTGCCACCATGCGTGGCTCCTGTTTGTGAAGGCTTCCTCCTGCTTCCCAGAGATAGGACAAGGTGGCAGCCACGCTGGCCTTCTGCATTTCCAGTGTCCGAACCTCCTGCTCTGCTAAAGGCCTTGCAGAAATCAGGCAAGGACAATATGGTATTCAAAAGAATGCACCACTTGGTGTTATTCTAATATCTAGTATTCTTCTTCAGTGATGGGGATAACTTTTGAAGATCTCTAATTTTCAGGCATATTAAGTTGTAAATTACTTCTGAACTGAAAGTTTTATGACCTGTGAATTGGAGACTCACTGTTGGCCACACTTAACTAAAAGTACTGGGACACGAGCTTGTGTAGGCTGGTAAACATAGCTGCTGCCTCACCAATTGGTGACATTATTTCCTTCTGGATATTCCCTGTTGGCCTGCAAGTCACTGCCAAGGTATATAGAGTGACTCACTCCTTGTAGTGCTTCCAAGATGGAAATTTTAAAGTCTGAGCTTGGAGGTGACAATAGTATTATTTTTTACATGTTAGGCTAGGCGTTGGGGTGAGCCCGAAGAGGACACATCCATATCCAGTAACTCCCTACCTAGCAACTACCTTTTGCTTTCTGAGTAGATTTTTGCGAGGCTGGTTTTCTGTTTGGGAAATTCACTCTGATGGGCTTGTAGTTTTAGGGAGGATTTTATGTTGCTCTTTGGCAGAAAGCTCCCATTGTGAAGGAGCTGGGGCTGATGCTGCATAACGTGACGAGTCTCCTACGCAGCATCCTCCCACAGCCTGTCAGCCCGAGAGCACAGCGCTGGTGCTCTGTGGAGCAGCGGGGAGAGAGCGCTGGGAGCTATTGGCTAACGTGATTATGAAGTTAGGAATCTCCTCCTCACTTCCTGTGGGCTGTGGAACACAAGAGCAAGACTTTTTAATTAACACAACAATCTGAAGCAAGCAAAAGAGCAGAGCTCAGCTAAAACAGTTTTTCCAGCTCTTTGGGCAAGCAGATGATGTGAAATCTGGCATGTTAGCTTTACATTGGCCTTTGAGTGATCTGACATGAGAGGCATAAAACCAAACAGGACAGTGGTGCTTTCCCAGGAGAAATATGTGTTACAGATGAGATTCTCCCTTCTATTGACTGGCTTTTTGATCTCTGTGATGCTTAGCTGGTCTTGAATGCCTTGCCACTCTTTCAGTATATTTCAGGTACTCTTAGTATCAGGATTTTCCAGATTTTTTTTTTCCGAGACAAGCAGGTAATTCATAGCCATGGCCCTTTTCCTTTTCCCATTTTTTTTTCTTAAACTTTCAGTACTGTATCTGTGTATTAAGAAGTAGAGACTAAGAGTTCAAGTGGATTCCTTTCAACTAACATATAATTTGATTTTCCATGGTCAAAGGCCTGACTTGTATGAAATGAGCTGATACAGACAACACCAAGATGAGCTGTCTTGTGTTGAGTTTTACTGTGGTGATGTGGATGTTAAATTGCATCCATGCAGAAGGAAAATCTGGAGCTGAGCACATAAATACAATCTGCCTGGTAAGGAAAAGAAGCCCAGAAAAAAAGAGAAATTCTATTTTTCTGTTTTGTTGTATTTTTTTCTCGCTGCAGCTCCCTGAATTAATGTGGTGTTAGCTGCTAAGCTAAGG
Organism: Aleadryas rufinucha; assembly: GCA_013397815.1. Lineage (NCBI taxonomy): Eukaryota > Metazoa > Chordata > Aves > Passeriformes > Aleadryas > Aleadryas rufinucha. The sequence goes on from VZTH01002863.1 coordinate 130,906, forward strand.
ACAGGTGTTGTTAACTTTGGAACTTGTTTAACCTGTCTCTTTGATGCTCTCTATCTGTCCTTCAGCATGGGAGGAAGCTCTGGGATCTTCTCGGTTTCTGCAGGAGGTGCCCAAACTGATGCTTGTATAGAACAAAAGGATGCTGCACTTTGGTTCTTGGCCACCTTTAAACGTGTCCATAACAATTAATGTCAGCACGAAGAAAACTTCCTTAACCCTGAGAGTGAGTTGTTGGTTCTTAATATTGATCTCTACACTGTAGCTGCACAACTTAGTCAAGCTGGTAGACTCTAAATAAGATGTTCCATTGGCTAGTAGGTTAATGAACACATGTTAAAATACAGCACAACTTTGTACTGAGTGTTTGTATCCCCCCCAAGAGCATCTTCAAGAAAACATTTTAATCACATCAACCTCTGAGCCACTGTTTTTGTTTTATAGAGCTATTTGTCTTCACTTTTCATGTCCTTGGAACGTTTTTCTTAAGATGGAACGCATCATCAAATAAAAATTCTTGTCTTGGTCACCATTTGGCTCCTGTTGTGGGAATTTAGTATGGATTTAGTAATACTGCCTGATCTTATTATTAAAGATCTTGCCAATTCCTGATGCTGTCTAGCAATTTAAGTGAGGTGAGGAAAGACATGGAAAAGAGACACTGGGCTTTTGTGTAAAGAAAGCAGAAGGTGTTTTTAATTAATTCTTGTTTCATACGGGAGATGAAGATGTGAACTGGCTGCTCACAGTAGAGCCCCTGAGGGACTGAAGGTGGAGAAAGGTCTCAGAAGCAGACCCAAGAAGTGGTGAGCCAAGGTTGCTGGTAGCAGTTCAATGTCTCTGGGCTGGGACACAGCTTGTATCGAAGCTTGTCAGCTTAACAAGCACTTGCCTTTTGTATTGAGAGGATGCTTCTGTTGAAAGCATTCTTGGAAACAAACTATGCAGTGTAATGAAAATAAGTCCTAACACACCTCATCTGTTCTTTCCTGCCTTTGAACCCTGCAAATCCCTCCTCTTTCCTTTAAAGCTGCTGGGCTTTGCGTAACCTCTGATGTATTCTCCAGGTTTTTAGTTTAACCATTTTAATGGGAGCTCAGTCTCCCATGAACAGTAAATTTTTATTTTTAGCACTTCAGCATTCACAGATGAAAAGGATTTTATGTAATTAGCTGTCTTGTGTGGGATGCTTTTCTTTAAGGTGTCTTTTCTGGAACTTATAATGGTAGTAAATCAGGAGAAGCAATTCCACACTAAGGAGTTGCACAGCAGTAGTCTGGCCACAACTTAATTTTCCAGCTCCAGTCCTGGAAAATTCATGTCCTAACATAGTTTGTGCACTTACAGCAGGGATGAGGCTGTGAAGGCTGTATGTTCTGTCAGGTAGATGTCTGCCCCTGCCCCCCAACAATTAACAGGCAATGTGCTGACGACTCAGTGTTGTTATCTCTTGTGTAACAGGAAAACTGAGATCATTAAGGGAATTCCCAGTGGTATGAATGCTGGGTGTACCCGTGGCATTGGGAACCTCCGTCCATTGTGGCAGGAGATTGTTAGCAACAGAGATGAGGGCTGAACTCAGCAGTGTCTGCGTTTGGCATCTCTGGAGCAGCCGTGCCAGCCAAACCATGAGCAGCAATGCCATCACTTGCTGCTGCTGCTGCTGGCAGAGTTATCCCTTTGTTCAAAAAAACTTGTTTGGGTAGAAGTTGTAGGTCTGTATTTCAGTGTTTGGTATAACTTTGCTGATGAAATACACGGAGTAGCTTGTGCTCCCTGGAGACATGACGATGCTCGCAGCTGCCAACACTGATGCTCATTAAGAAGGCAAAATGCTTGCATGTAGCCTGAATTATATTTAGTAAATAAAGAAAAAGTTTTCTTACATTTGAGCCAGTAAATGTCAGCTTCACTTGCCATGTGTCATGTTTTGTTCTGATATCGTGGAACCTGATCTAATTCTTTAATTTCTGAATAATCACTTCCTGTCTGCCACTCCCTTGTTTGTATCATGTGCTCATAGGAAGAAGCACTTTTTTAAAGGAAAAAGTGCACCAGCCACGAGCTTACTACACTCACATAATGATGGAGCATCTCAAAAGTTGTTGGAAGAAAGAAGCCAGGTTTTAAGTGGTGTAAACATAGGTGGTGTATTTGGGATTTTTTTCCAGTTTCTTTTTTCAGTATTGCAGATCAGTGCTTAATGTTCTAGGAAAAGAGAAACTTCACAGTCCAGATAGTGGTCATCTGTGGGCTGAACCTCAAGTATGCAGGTGCTGTGAGTGTCCACAGATCCTGGGGAGTCTCCTCAGGTGTAAAGCTTTCCCAAGCAGCAGCCTTTAATTACTTTGTGTACATAATTGGGTATGGAGCTGTCATCAGTGATGGAGGAAGGAATACAGCATTATAAAAATGTTAGGGAAATCACTTAGCCAGTAACTCTACGCAGCTGATCCTTCTGCCTGAATCACCATGATCCTTTAAGCTGCTTCTAAGTAAAATATGCAGTTTTTACTGACAGAATTGTGGATGAGAGTTAAGGGCCTCTTGCTTTCTGATGATGGCCAGGAAAGGTTATTGCTAATCTAACATTAAAAGTAAAAAGTTGATTTTTGTTTTAGCAGTGGAACCCATGGTTATTGTATGCTAGGCAAGGCTTCACTTCTGTTTTGAGGAAGAGGGGTGGGGACATTGCTGTAACCTTCTTGCTTTGTGATGTTAGGGCAGCAAAGGAAACGAGGAGGTTGACGTGCTGCTGTAGCCCAGGTAAGGGCCACCATTGCAGCAGGGGTTATGGGAGCCACATAGTAATGTGCCATATATGTATATGAGTGTGAAGACCACAGGGGTTATGATAAGTATCACACTGATAACCTGTGAGATAAAGTTTTATTCTTTAAATATCTACTGTTGTTCTGGAGAAAAAAAAAAATGTATTGTGGAGCTTCTCCCTCCACCGAGGTGGCCAGCGTATCCTTGGCTCTGTAGGGAGGCTGTGCACGGGGCAAATCCCAGACAGGCAGTCCTCCTCAGACTGACTTTTTTTCATCCCTTCCTTAGCTTGTGGGTAGGGGCTCAGGGTACACCAGTAGCAGTGTTCAGCTGGGGGCAGCTGTGCACTGGGGATGGCATTGGCATTTTATTTCTTCCCAAGTGGAGAGTCCTTCCCAGCCTCTCTCTGTAGAGCACATCAGCTCTGCACTGCCTGGCACAGGGCTGGGCCTCTGCAGGGGAGGCTGAGCTGTAAAGAAAAGTATCCTTTGCTTCTACCCTCATGATCATTCAGGGAAATTCTGACTTTGCACTCTGCAGGCAGCTTTTACTGCTTTGCAGCCTGTCCTCAGAAAAGAGGACTTCCTGGCTTTTACTTCGTTTATAACTGGGAAGATGATTTCCATTTGTGAGGTGAGCAGCCATGCCCTCTGAAGGGGGAAGAGTGCCGGCAACGTGGGGAAGTGTTACAGATGCAGGTTGAATTGTAGTGGACTGGGCTCTTGACCTTGCTTCTCCTCTGCATTAGAAAACAGAACATTAAATATATTTATATAGTCGGCATTTGCAACTTTTCTGCTTTGCACCAGCAGTACTTTAAGGTTCGTCCCCCACCACCTGAGGGGCCCAGGTCACTTGCTTCACTTGCTGTTGCTCCTTCCCAGTGCCCTCATCTCTGTGTGGGATGCACAGGCTTGCGCTGGCCGGACTCCTTGGTGCGGATGATGACTGGCTCAGACCTGCTTCTGCCAGGGCTTGGTGCCGCTCCTTCTCCTCCTGCCTGCGGGCTTGCTCCTGCCCGCCCTGGCCTGCTCCAGCCTGGGGAGCAGGGGGCTGGAAAACGTGTCTCTGCAGGGGCAGTGCTGCCTGTTCCTGCCCCACCAGAACACAGGAGATAAGCTGTCTGGGATTCCCACAGCTCCCCAGTCCCATCAGCCAGGAGGGCATCCCGGTGCATCCGGGAGGCCACAGGTGGAGGCAGGAGCCTGCCTGTGCCGTAGGGCCCGGGGCATCCGGGGCAGTGGCTCTATGGGGCTGATGAGAGGGTGCAGCTGTCGGGGCTGGCCACGACCTGTGTTTTTCTTGTGACTAACCTGACTCCAGCCAGCAAAGTTTGGGAGACTCCCAGAGGTCGTGACTTGAAAGACAAGTGTTGTAATTAATTTCTTATGCCACACTTGTTTTGAAGCCTTTTTAATTCCATGATAAGAGGCAGAATCTGGACTTAATTTACAATCCGCTGCGTTGGAGGCAGGAACCAGAAAAGTGCTTTGTGAAGCACTGCAAATGTTTTTTACTCCCTCCCCCCCTCTTTGCAGGATGTATGTGGTATTATCACACCACAGCAGTGAAACTATAAAAACATTATTGTGTCCCTTTTTTTTTTGAAGATAGAAAACACAACCTTAGAGGAATTTTAACTGCGTAAAACCACATCTTTCTCTGAGAAGATCTGGTAGCAACTTCAGAACACTCCAGGATAAAGAGTGTGGAAGAGATTGCCTTTTATTTCTTTGAGACTTACATTTTCATTAAATACGAACTTCTTCACAGTTCGCTGATTTTTTTAAAAAATTATTTTTACTGGGAACTTAGAAGAATAAGTGAAAAGGCACTTCCTAGCCTGCCTGTCTGAACTAGCTTGGGATGAATAAGGTGTTACTCAGCAAAAGAATGCGTGAGAAAGAATTACTTCAGAACAGAAAATAGTCTTTTTTAGTAGTACCCTTGTATCTAACAGATTTAATGTTTGCAGCAATTGAATGTCTCTATTGCCACCTTTGAATAAGTGCTCCCAGTTCTGGGATACCTTTTCCTTCCAAGAAGAAAAACTGCTTGCATGCTGCAGAAACATAATTAGCAGTTACCTGAGCAGAGGGTAGTAAAAGATTTTTGATTGCTATCAGTTTTACTTTTAGCTATGGAGGGAGGATCACCCTAGACTAGAGAGAGGGAGAGCACTTGGCAGAGAAGGCGAGTGTAAGTGGCAGACAGTAGCAGAAGGAAGTGTGAAGTACCGCACTGGATTCAGGTTCCCTCTGGTGAGCCACAAGCTGTGTTAGCTGGGTAATAGAGGTCCTGCCTTCCTGGCTTGGCTCACCTCTGTTGGCTGTTGAAATGATCTTTGATGCTGATCGAGTTACCTCTGAACAGAGGCAAAGGCTGTGCTTTAATATTGTCGTCTACAGGATGATGGTTCTGAAACGGTTTAGTATTGCAGCCCTGAAAAATAATTTCCTTTCACCTATGGCTGTGTAAATACTCATTGTGCAAATACACCATCTTTATTTTGTGCTGCCTAATGTTGTATTGCTTTTCCAAGCTTCATTTGAAGTTTCTCCCAAGACTAGTATGAGACAAAAATTTTGTTTCTTGTCAGAGGTATGAAATTCATATTCTGAATTCATATGATCCTGAGGTGAAATTTTTTTATTATTTGTGGGTTTTCCAAATACTGCAGCTATGAAAAATAGAATTATATTCTCCTGAATTTGCTCTTTGGCTCAATCTGTAAGCATTTCATGCCTTCCACACTTTAGACTTGTACAAGAAGTAACTATTTTCTACTATCAGTTGGGTAACAGTTATATACAATATTCACTTGATAAAATGTACCACTTTTTGTGTAATTAGTAAGATTTTTGTTGTAGCTTCACTGTCTAATAAGAGTTATTGCAGTTTCGTCTCTTGTTTTGCTTTGCATAACACCTACACATTTTCTGTTGGAAAAACAGATTCCTTTTGTGCCTGTTTGGGGGAGCATATCGTGCTCCTCTCAATTGCCTGATCTGAATGAATAGGAGAGTGTGTTTGCCGATCAGAAATGGAGTGGTTGAAATAGGATAATTAAAGGGTTGCTTTTTAATAACTTTAAATCTTAAAGTTTATAATGTTGACTTGCTGAATAGATTGTATGAAGTTATCGGTTGGAGAGGGTGGTTTTGAGGGCGATTTTTTATTTTCCCCAAACATCTTTGAATAGGATCAATAGCCCTCCCGTTTTGATCCCATCAGCTGAGTGAATACAGTTGCTGATGGTTGCTGGGAGTTGTTGGATGTATGGTGATAGGCTTCTTTTGTCAGGCCAGCAGGAGAGCTGTTTACAGGTGATGCTTTTGCTCTCTGCATGCATCACCGATCCATTTCTGCTGCTGGGTGTCCTCAGTGCTGATTGTCCTGGGAAACCATCTCACCATCAAAACCTCCAGGGCAGCACCTGTGAGCTGGGATGAACATAATAATGATTGATATCTGAGAAGTGCAGCAGAAACATGACTTCTCCCAACTTCCAACTGGCCTCCTGCAGGAAGTGGGAAAGATTAACTAATACTTTAAAAAAACCCTGCAATGAAGCCAAAGCTCAAACCCCACAATTTTCTAGTGCTGCAATAACGTAATTGCGGCATAATGTGGTTTGTGGAAAGCAACAAGGGGAGAAAGGCTGTTCCTGTCATGTTTTAGGACAGAAGAGAAGTCACATGTGAAACTTAGAGGAAGAAAACCCTAACAATTCTAGTAAACACTAGCTGCACTTCCACTGTAAAATTTGGAGTCCTATAGTTGGCTTATGGGACAGTTTGGAGAGCTGGGTTTTGATATTTCTGAGGGTAAGGATAACTTTAGGAGGTACATGCCTGGCTGCTTACTTACATTTGGTAGCACCCGTCTCTTCCAAAGGCATCACTTCTTTCCTGGGGCAAACTTGCAGGTCGTGCTTCTGCTGCATTGGAGTGGGTCTGGGAGTCAAAACCAAAAGCCTCCTGCTGGGAAAGGAAGAGATTCAGCAAGGGAACAGTGGCCTCTGATGACAAGCAGTGAGAAGTGCAGGAGGCCACACCAACAGTGCAGGCTCTATAGAGTCCCAAGGAATTGATTGTCTCCATCCTCAAGGCAACTAGCTTTAAAATGTTTTTTATACATGTCTGACACTGTAAAGACACTGAGATTAATGCAATTCTAGTTTTGGCTGCTGTAACATGCTAAACCAAAGAACAAAATAACATTTACCTTCTTGAAGGAAGGTAGGATATTACAAGTTTATGAACATGTTGGAAGTAGAGATATATTTGTGTTACACATCTGTGTTAGATTTTAATCCTAACCTACTAATGAACACTTCTTAAGTAGGAAGGCAAATTTATCTCTCTAGTACTGTCTGAATCACTGGAGAAAGAAGGTTGCCTTTTGCAAAACTGCAATTTACTAGGCCTAGTTTGTGCTTCAAAAGTCCTGTTGAATGTCAAAGATAAACTATAATGTTTAGGTAGTCTTCTAAATGTTGATGAGATCGTGTCCAGTTTCTTCTGATATGGTGATATGAGGAGAGGGAGAGGAATGAGTATCTGTGTGTGGGATCCATTACTTGATTTCTGACAGAATAGCAGCTACAACTACTTTACCTACAGTGTGTTTTTTTGGGTTGGTTCACCCAGAGGTTGCTGGCAGCAGTATGGCTGGATTTTTTTTTTTAATATTCCTGCAACACATACAATACAATGTTAGCATTCAGAAAACCTTATTTTTCCCGCCATTAAAATACTCCTTGATGAACAGTATTGGCACTGGTCCTCCCCCCAAGTCATAGTTCATTTCATATCTGCTTCCTTTTAAATCCCTTTGCCTGCAGTCAGCCTTACAGGTCATAAATGAGAGACTGCCAGCTTATTTGCTGTCTGATTACTTTCACAAATGCTTCTGGTGTTGATCTTTCTGAGAAAATAGAAAGTGATTGCAATTTCTATCAAACATGGACAGTGTTTTGTAGCCAGGACACAGAAAGGTAGAAGGGTTAAACATGACATGTTCCCTTGAAATGGCTTTATGACTGCTGCTGATTTGAATGCTCAGTAATAGAGATCTGTTGGATGAAGGGGTTACCCTTCACTATTAATGACTCATTGGCCTCCTTCCCAAGCTGCCTGAAGTGCCGCTCTCCGTAGTGGAAGTAATTTTGTCTTTGAAGTACTTTCCAGAGCTGTCAACTAATGTTCCACAGTTCCCAGAGGAAATAATAAGCCATGAGTGCATGTACACTGAAAATGTAGAGTTTGAAATGAGCTGTTCCTATAGGAGCCTGGCAGTCTGCTTCTCTGTGGAATTCGGCTTGTTTATACAATCTTATCTGGCTAAGCTTTGGTATTTTATCTGGCAGGCAGTTCCTATGAAAAGCAGCTGTCCAAGCAGTGGGAGTGGTGCTCCTGGTGGTTTTTTCAGAAGGTCTATAATTTCTTGTTTCATGTAAATTACAGAAATACAATACTCTCTTGGCTACAACCAAATACCCTAAGCAGTTTTCTTAGCCTTATAAATAGTCCTTTAAGTATGCTCTGCTCTTATGTCTTGTGTGACTTAACGATAGGATTCTTGATGCCCACCAGGAAGGTGTAAGGTGTTCTGTAAAGTCACAGGCTGACTACAGAATTGTTAAAAGAGCACCTGAAAGGTTACAGGTTTTACAGATACATTTTTAACCACCACCATCACTGTTGTCAAGATAGTGAGCACAGTCTTCATCTCTGCATGAATAGGTCTGNATTCCTGCAACACATACAATACAATGTTAGCATTCAGAAAACCTTATTTTTCCCGCCATTAAAATACTCCTTGATGAACAGTATTGGCACTGGTCCTCCCCCCAAGTCATAGTTCATTTCATATCTGCTTCCTTTTAAATCCCTTTGCCTGCAGTCAGCCTTACAGGTCATAAATGAGAGACTGCCAGCTTATTTGCTGTCTGATTACTTTCACAAATGCTTCTGGTGTTGATCTTTCTGAGAAAATAGAAAGTGATTGCAATTTCTATCAAACATGGACAGTGTTTTGTAGCCAGGACACAGAAAGGTAGAAGGGTTAAACATGACATGTTCCCTTGAAATGGCTTTATGACTGCTGCTGATTTGAATGCTCAGTAATAGAGATCTGTTGGATGAAGGGGTTACCCTTCACTATTAATGACTCATTGGCCTCCTTCCCAAGCTGCCTGAAGTGCCGCTCTCCGTAGTGGAAGTAATTTTGTCTTTGAAGTACTTTCCAGAGCTGTCAACTAATGTTCCACAGTTCCCAGAGGAAATAATAAGCCATGAGTGCATGTACACTGAAAATGTAGAGTTTGAAATGAGCTGTTCCTATAGGAGCCTGGCAGTCTGCTTCTCTGTGGAATTCGGCTTGTTTATACAATCTTATCTGGCTAAGCTTTGGTATTTTATCTGGCAGGCAGTTCCTATGAAAAGCAGCTGTCCAAGCAGTGGGAGTGGTGCTCCTGGTGGTTTTTTCAGAAGGTCTATAATTTCTTGTTTCATGTAAATTACAGAAATACAATACTCTCTTGGCTACAACCAAATACCCTAAGCAGTTTTCTTAGCCTTATAAATAGTCCTTTAAGTATGCTCTGCTCTTATGTCTTGTGTGACTTAACGATAGGATTCTTGATGCCCACCAGGAAGGTGTAAGGTGTTCTGTAAAGTCACAGGCTGACTACAGAATTGTTAAAAGAGCACCTGAAAGGTTACAGGTTTTACAGATACATTTTTAACCACCACCATCACTGTTGTCAAGATAGTGAGTACAGTCTTCATCTCTGCATGAATAGGTCTGTACATGTATCTTCTCAAACAGAAAGGTCCTTAGGGGTGAGTAGGTAGTGACAACATCATTAAAAAACCCCAAAACCACCCCACCAACCAAACACACAGTAACAGAAATGTTCCAGCCAAAATACTTCAGAATTTGTGTAACTCCTTAATTGAGAAAATGTTTCTTAAGATGTACTGAAAGCTGAAGCTTTTGGGGAAAAGAGGGCTATTCAGTGCCTACAGAAGAACTTGAGGTGTTTTTTGTGTAGCTTTGGCTTGCAGATTGAAGTAAGAGAGAATTGAAAAGCTCAGGAGTTCTCTGACCGATAAATTATGTTCCTCATCTCTTTTTACAGGAACAGTATTTTCAGATGGAGGCAAATTATGGGCGCAAGTAAAATTCAGGTCCAAGTCTTTTAAAGTTTAGTAGTTATCCAGGATTGTCCATGGAGTTCCTAGTACATCTTATCTGAAAGCACTGCATCTTGTAGATTAAAATGGTCTATATAATCTGGCCTGTTCTGAGAAATGAGGGACATATTCAAGACCTAGAAGACTAATTCTGTCTCTGTCACCTGTATGCAAGCAACATTTAACTCTGGCCTCGTTTGAGATATAAGAGAACATGACACCCTGTAAGATTCAGGGCTTTAAGCATTGTTCACTTGTGTCATTTGATGACACTCCTCATGCTAGCATACATGCAGAGTTCTATAGATCCCTTTTGCTCTACAAAAGGGGAATTTGATATTGCAACAAATGAAAAATGAGCTCACTCTGGTTCCATATGGTATATTGTGGTCTTGCCTGAGACCTGGCATCAAGCACAGTCCATTTCTTTAGCAGAAGTGGCATTCCTGCTTGAAATCCTATATGGTGAGAAACTCAAAACCTAACAAGTTGCTGACCTTCATTAAAAGTGTGTCATCATAAATTATGCACTGATACAGTTTCCATTTCAGTCTGACACATGCCGCCTCAGCAGTTTAGTAGTGGAAAGGGGTAGTGCACCATTGTGTGACCACCCTGTAGTTGATAAAAGTGAATGATGTTGGCTAACTTCTCCCAGTTCCCTTGTGAAGAAGGGAATTTTATTTTCATTGTGGTAGGGATTGATGACTCTGCTCCCACAGCAACAGCTGATGTTAAACTTCAGTTGAAATACTTTGCTTTATTCCTTCAGCAAGAGTAGTGGTTCGAAATAACATTGAGGGTGTAGCTGTTTTGTTCTACAAGATTTTTTTGGGAGGTTTTTGGGGGTTTTTTTGTTTGGTTGGTTTTGTTTTGTTTTAAGGTGATGTTTCAAGCGAGTGTAATTACTGGAGAGCAGGTCATTTGAATTCAAGTAATGTAATAATCCTTGTATTGTCAAAGAGCATGTATTCCAAACTTCAGTTTTTTTCTAGAAAATAAAGTTAATTAGTATTTTTTCTTAAAAGCTCTTTAAATGAACTCTCATTTCTTCAACCTGTAATAGCTTTTAACAGTTTTTACCTGTTAAAATTGGATTTCCTCTTCCTCATATAGAATCCCATTTAGAGTCAGAGTTGGAAACTACTGCTTGTCACTGTTTTAAAAAAAAACCTCTAGTAATCAACAGGACATGGACTTCATTTTTTAACATGGTGCAGCCCTGTAATACTAAATCCTAGAACAGTCAGCGGTCCCACACTGAAGGTAACCTGCATCACTTGTAATGTAATCCCTGCTCATGCCTGGTTCATATTTGGAGGGAAAAGTTAGCATTTTTGTGGTGAGGTGGGCTTTTTGTTATTAAAGGATGTGGTTGTTTTGAAGCTGTTCAGAGGTTAGGAATGCTGGCAGTCATCTGGGGAGACTGGTTAGTGGGCTGAGCACAGGTGAGGAGGTCACAGGCACAAAACAACCACTTCTTTTGTGCCAGTGCCCTGCTGGTGGTTCAGCTCAAGGGATGTGCTTCAGAAATTATTTATATGTGTTAGAAGGGTCGTCATAGTTTTGTGACTTTGCTACTTCATTATCACAAACTTGCATCTTATGAGAATTAACTCTCTAGGTTGCTTTTAATTTAAGGGAAAGAAAACAGTTTTGTCAACAAATATTCACAGATTAATTATTTGGTAAAGCTTTTGCAAGTTTGCCCTAAAGTAATTAAGTATTAATATACTAACAGAGAGAGGGAGATAACAGTTACCTGGGTGCTTCTAGGGCACAGATGGCTAACCAGGGCATGTGTTTCATTTTACCTACAGTGCAATGAACTGTACTCACCTGCCTAACTTTCTGAGTCTTTAAGAGATGCAGGTTTTGTTTTAAGCTTTTTTGCCAGTACTGCTAGAGACAGTCTTAAATGCATAAACCCATGAGTAATTTTAATTGTCATCTTAAACTGAAAATTTTTGATAAGGGTTCTCTTGGACCTTGAGGCACAGCACTGTTATTCTGACAGCACTATATTTCAAGTAAGGAAGAATTTGGTTTCTAAATCTGAAGCCCCAGGTTATTTTCATAGGACTGTCACAGAAATTTATCAGTGAATTGTGGGGATGAGCTGGGCACAGTGTCGGAGACTGTGGTGATGAAAGGTATCTCTTGTACACCCATACTTGACAAGGAAAAAGTATTTGTTGTGAACCTTCGGAATCATCCGTCAGAACTAGCTGAATGTAGATGGTGATCCTGTTGATGGAAGAAGAGGAATACCTGGCTTTGGCTGCAGTAATTGGCTACTGTACTCAAAAGAGCAGTCACTGCACTGACTGTTCACCAGGTGGACTTGAGAAGGTGCCATCTCTCCACAGACGCTATTTTGGCTGTGAATACACTTCCAGAAACCAGTTAGGAGCTTCTTGTGTTTGGGTGATTTTAAGGACTTCCAATCCTGTGGCTCACCAGTCTAAATAACAGAGTAGGGCCTGTGCAGCTGGTACAGCTCTAAACATCCTAGGAGGAGAGAGAAGAGGTGAATGTGAAGTTAAACACAACAGATTTGTCTAAGGAATATCTTCATTTCACAGAAATGTTTTCTTCAGGATGACCTTCCAGATGTCTTGTGATGTCCTCGGGGTTACTACAGCCAGTGTAAATAAGTTATAGGAGAATGCAGAAATAGTCTTTCTGAAGTCTTCAAAGAATTTTTTTTCGAGCCCAAAGGACTTTGTAGGGTCGCTGTATAACTTAGACTGGAAGGGACCACCTCTGGAGCCCAGCTAATCTAACACCCTGCTCCAAGGAGGCTCATTTTCATCAGTTTGCTACTGACTCCTTTTTTTTAGTGTCCTTTAATTAGTGTAACTTAGTGTCACTTAACTGAAGTCTGTCAGTGATACATCTTGAAAGTGGGCTTGAAAATGAGACCTTGAAAGATAAAAATGCAATTATAAGCTTGTTTTCACTAACACTCTTTTTTCCTGTCCAACCTTCATCAGGTAAAGGTATTGTCTTACTTTCTCAAACATTGCTATGCAAGGTTAATTTGTCGGAGAAGCAATTTTCTTAGTGGCAGTTCTGTAATTGTACTTTTGTATTTTACTGCTTGTCTTCAACAGGAGAATAAACTGAAAGTCTGTTAGTTTATCTGAAAAGTGTTACTGTGCTTAAATTCCTGGTGGAATAACTTTCCAGGTAGTGCATGGTTCATGTTTAAAATACGCACAGTATTTTCATTGTGAGATGCCGTGACGCAATTTGTACACTAACAACTTCATCACTTAAGTATTTTTTATGCAAAGCACAGCATGAACTTCTTATGTGGAATAACTTAGTTTACTTGGATAAATTAAAGGTGATCATTTTTCACTGCTACAGAGGCTGAAATATTTAAACAATTCCTTAAACTGCAGACCCCAGAAAGGCATTTTCCTGTGAATCTTGTTCTCAAAGGCAGGAGTGTGTGTGTGAGTCCATGTCCATTCTGTGATCCTTAGCATACAGACTAAGCAGAGGAGTTTTCTTCTCCCTGCTTCTCTTTCTGCCAGGCTGCTTGCTTATGCAGTACCTTTTGTTATCTGTCTCTTTTGGCACTTTTTATTGCTGTCGAGTTCAGCTGAAATTAAGTAAAATATTCCGAAGAGAAAAGTGATGTACCAAGAGATGCATATTAACAAAAATCTCTTACTGGAAAAGCCTAGGCTGAAAGCATATCCGACTACTCTCTTGCACTCTTGCTTTCATGTTTGTACCTAAGGTTAAGGCTGTGTATTGGGTGTTAAAATACTCCCCTATTCGGATTTTTTAGGTTAGGAATGTGTGTATGCTCCTTGCCCACCTGAGATGTATGTGTAAAATTACAATCCAACTCTGAAAATACAGTCTCGTGCCCAAGACAGTACATCAGGCTTGCAGCAATTAATTGCCTTCTGCACAGCTGACAAAAGGAGTTGAAAATCAGAAGTCTGTCTTCTCCAAAACATGGAAGAAGTATGGGGATTCATTGTAAACAATCTATTCGTTCTTAGTGTTGTGCTGATGGACGTAAAGTGAAACAAAGATTATATGGAAGAATTAATTTGATTTTTTCCCATATTAGTATTATTTTCTTCATATTATTATTTCCATATTACTATTAGTGCCTTCACTGAACCAGTTTGAGGAGGAAAATGCCCTGCAGATTGAATTATTCTGTTTGATTGATACATCGGTACTGTTTCTCTTTCAGATGAAGTGGACTACAGCAATTTCGGGACCAATACGCTGTCGAGGAAGAAGAAAGCTCTGGTGACACTCCGCAATGACAACCTCCGCCGGCGTCCCCACATCAACATTAGCATGCCTCATGATTTTAGACCAGTGTCTTCCATAATCGATGTGGACATTCTTCCTGAAACACACCGGAGAGTGAGGCTGTATCGCCACGGGTGTGAGAAACCCTTGGGATTTTACATTCGCGATGGCACCAGCGTAAGGGTTACTCCTCATGGACTGGAAAAAGTGCCCGGTATCTTCATCTCCCGTATGGTTCCTGGTGGCTTGGCAGAGAGCACAGGCTTGCTGGCTGTGAATGACGAAGTCCTGGAAGTTAATGGCATTGAAGTAGCAGGAAAGACTCTTGACCAAGTCACAGACATGATGATTGCCAACAGCCATAATCTCATTATCACGGTCAAGCCAGCAAACCAGAGGAACAATATTATTCGGAGCAGCAGGATGTCTGGTAGCTCTGGCCAGTCTACAGACAGCACTGCGAGTCACCATAGCTTGCCTACATCCCACGTGCTGCAGAACTTCCACCCTGATGAAATGGAGAGTGACGAAGAGGCTGACATTGTCATCGAGGGTGGTCTGGAGCCACAACACATTCCTAAGCTGCACAGCCTTACTTCCAGTAGCCTCTCTCGAATCAATGGCAGCAGCCTTAGCCACAGACTTCAAAGGGACTTGGTGCTCAACAACAACTCTGGCCGAGAAAGCAACGGCAACATCCACAAATTACTCAGTTCCTTAAAAACTGATCCCCGACACAGTCTGGTTATCCCCAGAGGAGGTATTGAGGAGGATGGAACAGTCATTACACTTTAGTAGCAATTTCTGCAGTTCTCCTTACAGTCTTAAGTGCCAATTAGGACAATTGACTCATGCAACATGTGCACGAAACAGGGAGCTGATATTCTCATAGACTTCACGGGTGCAGAAAATTGTTGCTTTCTAGGAAACGTGGCATCTGGAGTTAGGCGTAAAACTGTCATGCACTGCAAAACCTGTCAGGAGAAAGCCAGAGTGCAAAACCTGGTTTATGTCCCAGTCCTGAAGTGAGAACACAAATTTGTTTTAGTTGGTATAAACCTAAGCAGTCTTACAGGCTACCCATGGCAGTGTTACATACTCGGGTTTGAAAGCATGGGTAGATGTATTTATACATGCATGTATATGAATTAGATTTTAATAGTAACAGACGTGTCTATTTGAAGTGGAACCTGGTTTTCTTCTAATACCACCTAAGGAGAGAGTGCTTTTTAATAGCCATCCCGTCTTCTACTGTTACACACAGCCCTTCCACCAACTTGTTTACACCGTATTCTCAGCGTTATGTCTAATCCAGACGAGCTCTATGAAAGCAGCCGTTTCCTATTCCGGTGGTAACAGCGTTCGGGAGACGCTGCAGACGTATTTTCCAAAGGAAACTATAGATATCTAAATCTATATCCATATAAACCCGCGTGTTTCCCGCGGCCCGAGGGGCGGCGCGGGACGGGGCCGTGGCTGCCGGGCCATGGGCACCACCTGCCGGCCGGCGGGGGCAGCGCCGCTGCGCTCTTGTATTCTCTTACCGTATTTATTAGATAATACCTCTTTTTTTTGTTTATGGTTCCCCCCCCGCCAATCATCTCTGTTTTTTTCAAAATCATGGTTCGTGTGAGTTTTTAGGCGTGCAAGTCTCGGAGCTGACACAGGTCCTTGCTGTACCTTTGGGGCAACCCGAATCTACAAGGTCTTTCTTTGACAAAAGATTGCCCTACAGAGGGGAGGGGTGCTGACTGACTCTCAAGCCTAACTTAGAATAGTTCTGTTATTTTTGGACTCCTCTAGTAATAAAGCTTAATGTCTACACAGGACTTCTGGAAAGTTAAAATATACTGGATGTTTGTGAAGGTCAGACACCTTTGCTGGGTGGCCATCTGGCTAGTGAGTGACCAGTGACTGTTGAGTCAGTACCTGTCTGCATCTGGAAACGCCATGAGTTTTATGAAAGTGGTCTAATCTAAAATATTTTGTTATATCTTGATCAGTGTAAGGAACAAAATATAAATGTTTTAAAATGTATTTTTCTACTTTTAGCTTGTGTCATTTGCTCTTTGTTTTTAACTTTGTAGTACATTAAAGCTTTTTTTATATGGTGGAATAGACATTTCTTAAATATTTTATGAATATGAATATTCAGGAGTCTTGGTTTGGAAAAATGACATTCTGTTTTGAAATCTGTAATGGCTGGAGAAAGGATGTGTGGACTAATTCATTGTCACTAATTTAGAATACCTGTGGAACAACCAGTCTTCTGCTCATAGTTAAATATCTTTGGGACACTGAACTTAGTTTATTTCTTTTAGATTTGCTTTAAGAGTTTATTTTAAAATCCTTTCACTTACTCTAATTAAAACTTTACTAGGTATCAAAGCAGCTATAGAGCTGTACTTATTTTTCCCAGCACAGTAAGAATAGAACATTGATCCTGTTCGTCTTAAAACTGTGTTTGTACTTTACCAAAGGTTTTCTTTTTTTTTTTTTTTTTTAAAACCTCATTATTGGTGCAGTAAAAAAAATGAATAGCTGGATCTGCTTCAGTCAATCAGACCATCTTATCAAGAAAAATTTGTTACACCTTAAATAAGAATACTTTTATGAATAAGTGGATTTGTCTGGCTGAAGTTACTCATTTTACCTTAGTTAACTGATGAAAATGTGACCTGTCTGCAATAAAATGTGCACTGTCTTACTTCTACTCTATATTTTTTCCCTGTGCCGCAAGCATTATATGTGGAAGTATCTCCCATTCCTGTGAAAACAACGTATCCGGTTTGGATGGCTCTTCAACTATGTAACCATGTTAGTGCAATGCTTTTCTCTGTACGATTAGACTTTGATCCCTTTCTTTGAGCTCAGTGATACCAAGTTTCTTTCCATAGTGTTTTTTCTCAGTGGTGCTTTTACTAAAGGCTCCTGTTATTCTGATTTCCGTGGGAACCAACTGGCTTCCTACCCTCCTCCTAGCATGGCCTGCTGCGGACCTCGGGGCTTTGAGGGGTAATTCTGGCTCCTTGGAAAAAGGCCAGGATACCTCTGACTGCCGCTCTGCACACCTTTCCCCGGAGCCTGCTGCCTGTCAGTGTCCATAAACAGTGTGCTAGTACAATCTGTCCAAACTTTTCCACCCCATTCGTCACAGGAGCATAAGTTGTTTCACACACACGTACAGATTACAAACCGAGAACAGCCAACTGTTGATGGGTCGGCTTTGGATCCAACAATTTATGAAATAACTTTTAAGGCTTGCAAACATTTTGTGCAGCGTCTTCGTGGGGAAAACAAAACACACACACACACACAACCCAGTTTCTGTTTTGAGTGCCCCATAATGATAAGTGAAGCTGTGTTATACACATGTGAGCTCCCTTCCCAACTCAGGCCGTAAGCGGAGGAATCTGCCTGGAAACGCGGCTGAGCCGCTCGGGTTTCACACACCGGGGCCCCTTCGGGTATGGAATTAAATGAAAGGGGTGTGTGGCTGTGGGAGCAGCGGCACGCCAACCCTCGGCAGAGGACACATCCTCCACAAACGCTCCCGCAGACGGAACTGCGTTCCTGTCCCAGCGAGCGACGGGGGCGGCTCGGGGGCGGCGGAGCCTGAGCTTCCTCCAGCCGGGAGCGATTCCCTGCCCAGGGACCTGCGATGCGTGCGCTCCGCCCTCTCCCAGTGCCGGGCCGCGGGGCCGAGCCGCGGGGGCCGGGCCGATCCCGCCCCGCTCGCTCCCAGGCCGGGCC
>VZTH01002863.1:149445-196188 GCA_013397815.1 Aleadryas rufinucha
TGCTCGCCGACCGCAGCCTCTTCAGCGAGCAGGTGGGCGAGGGGCCGGGACGGGCCGCCCCAGGGGTTCCTGCTCAGCTCCCTGGCACAGGGGCATGCGGCGGGCCCGGCGCCGGGAAGGGGCTGTCATGGGAACGGAGCCCTCTGGAGCTGGACACGCTCCCAGGCTGGTGCTATGCAGGACAGGACTTGCCGGGGGTCGCGTCCCTTGCGCTGAACGAAGCCGAGAGAGGGAAAAACCGTGGGATTCCTTGGAGGCTGGCTGTAGTCTGACAGGTGTCTATACTCGGTCGTCTTGTTTGTGAGACTGGCTGGGGTTTTGTGTGTGTGTGTGTGTGTGTGTGTGTGTGTGGTTTNGTGTGGGTGTGTGTGTGTGTGTGTGTGTGTGTGTGTGTGTGTTTTCAAGTACTTCAAGTGACCTCTGTTTTGCAGATAGAAAGCTTAGACAAGAGTCTAGAAGACTTACTGACCAGGGTGGATGAATTCGTGGGAATGCTGGACATGGTACGTATAACTTGCATGTGGTTGTGTTTTCAAAGTCAGAACACAGTTTAATCGGTGTTTTTAAGTGAGACACAGAGAGGAAGAAGCCTTTAGTCTAGGCAGATTCCAGTATGAAAATACATTTGATGATTAGATGACTTATTTTGGTAATCACGTAACTCATGGATGAAAACTACCAAACTTTCATGTCAGAGTAAAATATGTCCATATAGCTATAGAATCATAGAACTTCTTAGGTTGGAAAAGACCTAAGATCATCAGATGCATCCATTAACCCAGCACTGCCATGTTCACCCCTAAACCATATCCCAAAGTGCCACATCTTCTAAATACCCTTCAGGGATGGTGATTCCACCACTTCCCTGGGCAGCCTGCTTCAATGCTTGACAACCCGTTCAGTGAAGAAATTTTTCCTAGCTGCATATTTATGTAGTTGTATTTGTATTCTTGTCCATGTACATGCACAGAATTCCATTTTGAATGGTGCAATGACAGAGGTTTAAAAGTATAGTATGATATGCTGCTTCTCCTTTAAAATACATAAAGACATCCTTTGTGGGTTTTTTAATGAAAGTATCTAATCAGAGTTGCCAAACCACCAAAGCTAGATTTGTCTTTAGGGGAGGGGACCCTCTTTTCAGAAAGGCAACTTTGTTTTCACTTTTCTCATAGGGTTAGATGGGGGAACGGAATGGAAGGTTCCTGTAAGCTGACACTGGTAGACAGGCTGTCTTTTAAAGTGTAGCACATAAGGAAACTTTATTGTAGGGTTGGGAGGTTTTTTTAATATCAGTAAACTAAGATTTTGCGGCCTGGCTTTTTTAACTACCCCGAGGAAAACTACAGGTAGTAAAACTTAAGACAGAATTTTAGCTTAATATATTTAGTTCTGTAGTGTGTCTTAGAAAATGTTCCATCTCAGTTCAGAAGAGATCGTATTAGCCTATTTTTAATATAAATATAAAGGTAAATATTAGTGTCTGCAAAATACATTTTCTTCAAAGTTACTTAGAAACTATACAAAAAAGCTATAGTGTATTGATTTACTAATTTTAGTCTGGTATTTTTAAACTCTAAATTTTAATCTGTTTGTTGGAGCACAGGTCTAGTTTCCAAATAAAATCTACTAAACATTTTGTTTCATTCATTGACTTTTGTATCATTTCTTTGAATTGTCTTTAGATTCGAAGTGATTCCTCTCAAGTCGTCAATGAAAGTATACCTCAAATTTACACAAAAGCCACAGAAATGAGGCAGATATATAGGAAGATTGACAAACTAGAGGTATGTATTTGATGTCTTCTACGTGTGTTCCGTTTCCTAATGGGGGGAAGAAGCAATGTCTGCATATTTTTGTGTGTGTGCACACATGTGGAGTGAGCTCAGGTCAGTTGTGCTCTCCATGCCCACTGTGGGTTCAATACTTCAGGGTTAGTAAAGAGGACTAAATTTATTAAGAATTTTCTGAGTACTGTGGGAATTCCAAATATGTTTTATATCTTTTTTAACATACTTAAAAAAAAAAGAGTTCATTGCCTGCTTGAAGCAAGGCAGTTTTTTGTACTAGCTTTCAAAATTTCAGAAATAAATAGAATGAGAGGTCTCTTGGTCCCCAGTAAAGCCTCCAAGTCTTGATTCAGATCCTTGATTTTTCTTTTGCTAATAGAAGGGCAGGTAGAAGTCTAGATTCTGAAAAATCCAAGTTAGTTATTTGAAAGGTAAATGGGAAAAGGAAGATTGTTTTATTAGATTTAACCTGGTTTTCAGCCTTTTAAGCATCTCAAGTAATTTCTAGCATTAAAATGGACTTGTAAGCAGAAGAGAAATAGAGCATGAAGTTTCTGACTCCTCGTTTAAGCAATGGATCTTTCACCACTGTTTTGCAATACTTAATCCTGTTTTATTTTGTTAGTGAAAATGTCATATTTATTTTGGGGTTTTTTTTCACACTAGGCTTTTGTGAAAATGATTGGGAATAGCGTAGCTGGACTGGAAGAACGGGTCATAAAGGCAGAAACAGACCTTGGAGCTTTTCCAAGCACGTTCAAGAAAATCTTGCACACAATCAGCATGCCATCCTTCCTTAATGTAAGTAAAGTTTTGCTGCCATGTGACCAGCTTAGTTGCTCTGCTTACTAGAGGAGATGATTAAAATAATAGTAAGTTTGTTACACATGTATCTGAATGTAGCTGTACGTTTTTTATATAGTTCATTAGGATTTTTACGGAGTTCTCAGACTTCTTTAAAAAAAAAAGAAAACAATCAAACTTAAAAATATAATTTCTTACAAGGATTTGTGTAACGTTGCAAAACAAGGCCAAGCACACAAAGAAATGAATGTGAAGGACACAAACAAGCACATAATGCACAAGCCTGTATACTAAAGCACCCTTAATCTCTGGTGGTATGCAAAGCAAGTAGGAAGAGCCTGTACAGGCAGCACTGTTAAAGGATTTGACTGCATTGATAACATCACTGCACAAATGTTACCAAAAAAGAAAATGAAATCTAATCTGCACAGTACTTTTAAAATAAAGGTCATATTTGTATTCAATCCACACAGTTTGATAATCATGCTACCACCTTGGTAAACTTTCTAAGGATGCAGTTTTCTCTGTGGTTTTTTTTTTTTTGCAGACTGTTCCTTTACAAAAGATTTGAAGTGCTCTCTCTGGTATGTTTCAGAGATGCCTTACCTACCACTGAACTGGCATTATGCCTCAGGTTTAAAATAACCTTCTGGTTAAAAAGAAAAAACAAATAATGTGAATACCTGATGCTTCTTGACATCACCTGCCAGTACACCATTTATAAGTTCTACTCTTTTGCATCTTATCAGCTCACAGATTATTTTATCTTTTTGTATATTCATCCTGTACTAACTCAGGTTTCTGTATTCTAGTAAGAATGCTGAAGAAAATAGCTTTGTAGAGGGGGAGAGGAAGAAGGTTGTGGATTTTTTAGGTATTTTTGTTCCTACTAATTCCAAACATGTATAGTAGCAGAGAAGAATACATATAAAACAAACATGTATTTTCTCGTTAAGGCTCAGTTCAAGGAACTTGTTCTTCGCTGCAATTTACTGTGCAGTCTTTAAGTTAGTTAATTTTTCATCTCATTCCTTCATTTTCTTTCCCTAAATTTAGGGTTCTGTCATTTTTTCTTTAAAGAAAAAACTAAACCAAAGCAACAATACAAAGCTGCTCTTTATGGGCCAGTTACAAAACCAAAAAACTGCATAAGTTGCCTTGAAAAATATTTAACAGTATTTTCCATTTTTTTTTGCTAAAACCAGTTATCAGTAATGGAATTATAATCTTCAGTTGAAAAGTTTCTTAGTTCTAAGAAAGTGCTCTTTTTAGTGTTGTATGGGAACACTTCATCAAATAAGCAGTTTTTCCACAATTAAAAAGGTAGAAAATCTTGGAAAGTGTCAGGAAGGTGAACCTGGCATCTCCAGTGGTTTCTTAGAGTATGGATAGCAATAAAGTAACATTCAGAACTTACTGGCATTATTTGATTCACTAAAAGGCACGTTACTGTTCCTCAGTGGTTCTGGGTATTGCATAGTAAAATACCTGTTTTCAGTAGTAAACACAAGCATATCTGAATGAAAATGCCTGTAGAGATTTCTCCACGTTCCTGTCATTTAACTGGCTCAATACATCAATGCTAAAATACATGGTTTGGAAAAGAAGGTTATTCTGTTGTCATGATTTTCACTGTAGCTGTAGTTCACAGTTTGTTGCTAGTTTGAATTTAGTCAAGTTCCCTCGTTCTCTTCTCATTTAAACGTATCTGTTTCTTTACACAGAGGCTGTATTTTCTATTTCTCAAGATGTGTACTTATAATCTCCCTTTCAGACTTTGCCCAAAGTTCTTCCCTTGTGAATACCAGGCAGTGTAAAGAACAGTACTATAAGACTTCTAATATAGCTAAGAATGTAGACTCTCAAAAGGTAAAAAAGTCTGCTAAGCAGCTGCAAAAATAACTAATTATAAATGTGTACTTTGGCAATTGTGGGTACTGTACCTGCCTATAAATTTCCTCACTGGATTGAAATTGTCCCCTTCTTGCACAGAGGCAAATACAGAGCCTCTTAAATCAGTGTCAGGAGTTGCAGAAAACCTGTGACCTTAGTTTCCCTTGCTTGCAGGGTGTTATCTCATAGGATAGTGCAGAGTAGGAAATGATTTTAGAAATTAGAACTTTGATTTTGAAGGTTGCTTTTGCATTTGGCAGAATTTGTGATACAGAGAACACTGATAATATACACTGTTTATAGATCAGATCTTTGTTTATATTTTTAATTTCATTGCAACTTGAATGGCAAAACAGAATTGGAAAAATTAATGGTATTGTAAAGTTAAAGACATAATTTAATATATCAGCAATTTTGTATATAGCAGGAGAATATGTACTTACTTTATATGGAGTACAAGTATACAGCTCAACTGAATATTGGGAAATTTCTACTTTGCTGTTTTGTAGGTATGGTTACTTACATCTTCATTTTGGTGCTGTAAAAACATTCTAAACTTCAAGGGTACTGATGATATTTGGTATGCTTTTAACTTTATTATTGGTGAAGACTAATTTCCTCATTCCACAGTGAGGGCTCTACGAAATAGTTCATCAAAATCTTTTTATTAGTTGAAAAGAATTTTTAATCAATGAAATCTTGATTTCAAGCACTCTATTTAATGCCATGTAACAAAAACATACCCTGGGTCTGTGTACATGCAGCAAGGCTGACACAGTAATCACTGGTGGTCCTTGATGTTTTCTCTTCCAATGAGCCGTTTGATACAGCAAAACAATGGTACGGTTAATATTTAAAAGAAACATGTACACCTTTCCTGAAAAACAGTGTAACAGCTCTTTTCCAGTCCACTACCAGAATATTTTTAACAGTGTGTCATATGAAGAAGCTCAGGAGGAGTAGCAACCTTCTTAAAAGAAACATTTTCTAGGTATATTTCCATAGGAGGGCTTTGTGAGTAACTAAATGAAAGCACAGGCCTAGAGTTGACTCAAAAGAAGCAGCTGAGAAGAATTCGAAGGCTGGAGCAGAAAAGGTGTGTGGCTTGGAAAGGATGAAGGTTACAATGACTCTGCCATCAGCAGGATGGTACAGTTTGGTTCCTGCAGTGCTGGCATCTCATACACATTCCAGGACTGAGTCTGTGTAGGTGCTGGAATGGCAGAGATCAAAGGCTGCATTTCTTCAATAACATTAGGTATATGCCAGACTCATCTGAGATATGATTAAGAGTTCATTCAGCTAAGGAGATATGCCTTAAAAACTTTTCTTGGTTTGCATTTTAGCTCTGCAGGCTTTGTTTTAAAATGCTCTATGAAAAAGGCGAAAAATAAACTTATCTAATTTGCAGAAATCGTCTTCCTCACGACAGCAGCAGACCCTCTATGAACCTCCGGTCCTCTTCAAGACTGAAGATTATTTTCCATGTCTTAATGAAGCACCTTATTGATGATTTTTGTTTTGGGATTGATATGAATCAGCCAGAAAAGAGAGAGCCAAGTGAACAAAAGAAGTGCCAGCCTCAGAACAGCTGCATTTTCTCAGCACTATTGATGGCATATTGCCACTCTGATTCTCATTGTCTTCCTTCAGGCAGTATTTTCAGGTAATCTTTGTTTATGCACATTATTTCAAAAGCCTTCCTAAAACACCATGTAAATTTTCAAATTATTTTGGGGAAGGAATTTAAGAATATTTTTGCATTACTTTTTTTTTTAATATGGAAATAATAGGAAACATACTATTGTATATACATTTTTTAACACGTAAATATTTGTGCTGCTGCAGGTGTAAATAGCTATACCACAAGGAGAGGGGGGTTTTGTCTTTTTTTTGTAGTGTGCTGATTGAGGTGTAAGAAAAGCCATGCATAAAATCATCTATTCCAAGGTTTTAAGCCTGGTCCCCACAGTTTGTACAGAGAAATGCACCACATTGGGATGTACTTGTTGCAGGGGGAGGACTTGGAAGATCATCAAGGAATCAAGGGCATGGCTCAATGCATGTGATGTAGTTCCAGTTCACAAAGCAAACATCCTGCCCCCACTGATGATCCTCAGGTCACAGTGACCCAAGCTTCTAATTATTGCATCATTGTATTGTTTGATGTGTAACCAGGTGGGCATGAAATAGATTTATGTAGAGAGAGATATATAGATATATAAAACCTACTGTCAAAAAAACCAAGTGTCTAAGTTGAGGGAGGGGTGACCCTGGACTGAACTTCAATCAGGTACCTGACCAGATTGCTTTTCGTTCACAACTCTCTGTGGTTACTGAGGCTTCCCATGCTGATTGCAATTTATATTATCAATAAACTAACAGCTGGCTAACCCCTGTTGTGGTCTTGCGTTTCACCGGACAGTGTTGACCCACCTAGCAGCTGTTAATCATAAACTGTATTAATCTGAACAAGTTTTTTTTACCACTGCTGGTCTATTGCCAATGTAACTCAGTAGAAATACTCAAAATTCTGGGAGGGAGTCTGGGAGGAATGCTTTAGAGGAACAATATTTCTCTAGGTTTCATGTTGCACGCACAAAACAGGTATGGAGTTGCAGAGCAGAGATTGTATATTAATAGATCCTGTCTCCAAAGAGCAGCAGGGATTGGGTTCTAAACATCTTCAGTATCTGAAGCAAGTTATTAAAAATTAAAACAAAGATTTTGAAGTGCAAAAGCAGTTTCAATGTAAAACTTACCTGAATTTTAACATCAAGTCTCTAGAAGAATAATTGCATGTAAACATGCAGAAAGAAACAGACATGACTTTGAAGAAGGGCTCCCCTCCCATCCTCCTTGCTGTCATAAATAATTCATTATTCAGATGTTCCACTGGAGCAACACTTGCATTTCTAAAAGGTGTGGTACCTTTCAGAGTATACATGAATAATGCTTGAAGGTCTATCCCTCCTCTGTGAGATCTAACAAAATTACATACTTAGTGTAGCAGCATAAGGCTACAGTCAAAAACTGTTAAGCATACTAACACTGGTATGAAAAAAAAAATAGTTATCTTTAGAACAGCTTTCTAATTAAATGAATCACGTGCTCAAATAACTTTGCCTTCTGCTGAGTGGAACCAAAATGCACTTTCTTTTAAACAGATGATGTTTGAAATATTAATAAAGATTTCAGGAAGTTTATACAGCTGAGTATTTTCCACACAATGGTGTTCATATTAATAAGAGTGAAATATAAGTTTCATATATCCAGAAGTGGCATTTGTGTTGAACTGTTGTGTGGGGAAAAAAGGGCTATATCTTCAAGGCACACCACAAACAAAAATCAGGCAGTTCGTATGATTAGTATAGTTCTCTGTTGGAAATGCTCCAAAATATTTTTATTACTGAAAATAATGGACAATACATGGAAAATTTTTTAAGGAAATGCTATAAAAGTACAGAAAATAAACAAATTTTGGCTTTTAAAAATGCATGGTACAAAATAACAGGGTCACAGTTCATCTGTTAGGAAATTAAGCTCGCAGTTATGAAATTAAGGCATTCTCTTAATAATGACAAAATGCACTCTGCTGTTGTTTATACCACCTTGGCTGTCTCCTTATTCATGGTCAGTCTCACCAAGCAGGACTAGCATAAAAAACATCCCAAGTGTTCACACTCAGTAAAGAAAGACTCAGAATATTCCTTTATTCTGTCTGTAACTACCTTGCATTAGTGTAAACTCAGTAATAACTACATTATGAATTAGGTTCAATATTTACTGGGTTTGCTAGCTGTGAATAAAATCTGAATCTCAAAATCCACTGATAGTAATATTCACAGACCCAGAAAGCTATACTTGCATCTTTCCCTACACAGTGTTTGTCTTTTCCTCTTGCTTGGGTTCCAAGATACAAGCTGGTAACTATGAGGCTACATCACCTGTTTTTGACATGAAGAGCTCTTCATCCAGAACTGGTGTAAAGCAAGATGTGGTTACTATGCTGAGCTGCTAAAGGCTGGGTATCAGGCACATGAAATGACCTAATGTTTAATATCAACAAAGGGGTCTACATGCAAATCTTACTTTTCTTCTATGACATTAAGCAAACATTTTAAAGCAATCCTAGCAAAAGTAATGCTAAAAGTTTTTATATTCTCATAGCTATGTACATTTTAGGTCAAAGTTAATTAGCGTTAGCCTAATGCTAATTGAAACTAATGCTGCAGCTTTCTAAAAATTACCTGTTTGCTGTACAATGTATGTCAATATGTAACAGAAGCTCCATTCACAAGATATGCAGGTTAGACTGAATGTCAGAGGTTTACATTTTTCATAGGTCCTGGACAAAAATCAGCATGATCTGTCTTATATAGACATTTAGTTATATGATAAACTATGCCTGAAGTAGGCACATAAAGATTGATATTTGTATTTAATTGTTTTTGGATCAGCATATTTTGTTCCACTCGAGCAGTGCTGCTGCAACTGCAATAAAGCCCAAAGAAATTACAACAGGATGCAGATGACTGCAATGAAAAGAAACAGGTTTGATGACTTATCTGACCAAATAAAATAATAAATTACTTAAAGATGCACTGGATTACATTGGCATCAGTACCTGTGGCATTTCATTACTTCTGCTGACAATAACCTTCAAGGTTAAGTAGTTTTACCTGCAATACTGAGAATTAAGTACAGCAAGCTTAAGCTGTAAAGAGTGATCCTGAGTGAAAGACCTCCCAGAATGAGAAAGAAGAGCAAGATAGCTTGCACCTTCATCTGTGAAAAGAACTTTATATTTGAAATTGGTAAATAATATTCTCTTAAAAGAAAAAAAAAAAAGAAAATTTATTTTAGATGATTACTTCTTTAAACTCCCTCATTTTTCATAGAAAAGAAATCTAGTCTTGGACCAGCTGCCAAGAAAATCCTTGGAAAGCCAAAACCCCTGTCAGATATAGCTGTGGTCAAAGAGGACCATAATGGGGGTCTGTATCTTTCTAGCTACTGCAGCTAAATCCATCAGGGATGAGGAGTTTCTGGCTGCTGGGATTCACATCCCTGTGGGAGCTGAGTTGCTGTGGCAGGCTGTGCTGCAGCGGCAGAGCAGAGGCTTTGTCCACTCAGCTGCTTTTGTTGATTCTGCTTCAAGCCGATGGGTGGTAGTACAGCCTAAAGATGGTAGTACAGATTCCAGCTCCAGCTATCTTAGAGATTTTGGGAGTTTTCTTGACTTTCTTGCTTGATGTTGTCTACTCACAAACTCTTTCAATGCTGGTCATTTTTATGATTTTGAAAACTAAGTGGCATATGAATGGTGCATGATGTCTTAAAAGTGCTGAGGAACAAGCAAAGCAGAAAAAAGGGGAACAAGAAGGTATTTCTCATGGGCAGTACAGTACAGTGCTGGGGAGACAGAATGCAATCAGCTATAGATACAGACTGTGAAAAAGAAAAATTGAAATAATGCCTTTGGAATTATGTCAGACTAAGGGATAGGGTAGGAAAACCAAAACATCCTGTCTAAAATCCACACAGAAGACTCAAAACGATATTTCATTTTTGTCAGCTTTAATATCGGCTGTACATTCTTTGGTGGACTATTAAAGTAATAAAAAATACATTAAAATTGCATAAATAATTATTCCAATGTGCTATATATACGGGATCTTAAAAAGTCTTTTAAAAAAGTATATTGAAAATATAGGTAAATAAATGTGCTGACAGAGCTAAGAAAATTAACTGAATGTTAACAAGAATTTCATCAGAGGGTTCTGAGTGGAAAGACAAAGGGACAGAATTCATGGGGGGAAAGTGCACTCAATGAGAAAAGAAGGATAAGTATCCAATTTGATTTCTCATCTCCCACTGTTTCAGAAGCTGTAGGTTTCATGAGAATACCTCGATGCCTACATTATTTAAAAATAAATTAATTGCCATCTGTTCCTTACAGGTGACAGCGTCAGGAGTTTCTTTACAAGCAAGAGGTTTAGAAAGCAACCTGTAACAAAAAACAAAAGCAGGAATTTCCACAACCCTAGGACATTAAAACCGAGGGCTGGCACTAAATATGACAGAAGCACCTGAAATATTTCTCTGAATGTGAGTGAATTTAAAAGTTTTGTAGAGAACTGCAGACTGGCAGAAAAGCTGGTTTTGATTGATTCATTAAAAAAAAAAAAATGGAGCAGTAAGAGCCATATGCGGGAATGGAGAGGCAGAAAATAGAAAATACCACAGCCAGGAGATAAACCAGGGTATGTGCCAAGGTGTGAACTTGTGGTGACAGAGCAGTGAGCACCATCAACAGATGAGGGCAAGATCCCTTAACTGGGAGGTGTGAATGGAGATCCACAACAGACATGACATACAAATGTGATATTAATATTTTTTCACAATTTAGGAGCTTTTTTTTCCCTCCTCCACTGTGCACTACTCCCAAGTACATATACGTAGTTTTAGGAGGGGTTTTAACTGTACCAGGACTGTGGACCAGTTCTAGTGTGTGTGTCTGGACCAGGCCACTGTTACTGCCTCTGGTTACTGCCTCTTTCATGAAAGCAGTAGGACTGGCAGGTGGTTAGCCAGACCATTGGACTGTCCTGGCTAAAAATCAGTCCTGCCAAGCCAAACAGCCCAGCCCCAGCACTGATGTCCTGGCACAAGGGTGAGGGGTCACAGTTCTCTGCTCCCAGCCATCTCCCTGAGAAGGCAAGCAAAGCACTTTCTCTGGCAGTGTCTCCCCAGGTACAGCTGGGGAGGTGCCTACTGTGGAATCAGCATCTGTTTCTCTCATGTTTCTTTGATTAGCCCTTTTCTCTACAGGGATGGCTTTGCAATTTGATTGGAAACACAGTGGGAAAGAAGAACAGAAAATAAATAAGGTATTAGGAATAACTTTCTTGTTGTCATTGCAGAGATGTCTGTGTGTCCTGCTCAGATGCCTGCTTCCAGCAATATTTCATCAACTCAAATGTGGTGGTTCAACTGCTAGTGATTAGCAGTGCCCTTATTGTTGCTGTCAGAGGTTGCTGGGAACGTTTTTGGAAGTGTGCCTGTTGCATCTCAAATCCAGTGTATTATTAGGCAAAAAATATTTGGGAGGAAAAATACTAAACAATATAATTGAACAAAAATTGTGTCTTCTTTCTGGATTTATTAGATTGACTTCTCCTGAATTTAATTGTGTTTCTGTAGTTGAAGGACAACACGAAGCAGCAATGCCAGAGGAATTTTGCCTGAGGAAAATCAACTATGATGTTGTTAGCTGACAAGGTAGATGAGCAGTGCCATTGCAAACTCATTACATGTGCCAGTGAGATAAGTCAAGATTCTGCCAAGTGAGTTGGATGAAATTATGGGGACACAGAGTCAATAATAGAAAGAGGTCAGCAAAATCAGGGTTATACGAAATACCAGTGCCCATCTTGAACAGTGTTGTCTCTCATTAGTTTGCACCATGGGACTGCCTTTGGGTGTAAAATGGATTCTTTTGGGATTGAATACATCGAGGGACTTGCTGAGGAGTTTAGCTGACTTGCTGCAACTGCTGTTGAGTATTCATTCCATGCTGCGGGCCATGCACTAGTTTTAGGCCAAGATGAAACTCAATGAAACATTAAGCTACAAATCTGCCTGAACTGCTGTGCTGAAGTACTTGCTAGGACAGGCATTGCCCCAGGGTGGCAAACAGCACTCTGCAGGGGTAAAAAGACTGAACCAAAGCTCTGTGATGAATGCAGATGTGATGGTGCTTGAATATGGGCATTGTGGGAATTGTGAAAAGCCTGATGTAAATGTCATGTAGGAAAGCTGCTGGAGAGGAGATGATGGAGGGATTGACACAGATCTTCTAACTGGAGTGAGTTCAGTTCAATTCAGGTCCACAAAGACAATTAAGGAACTGGAACATCTCCTTTGAGGAATGTCAGAGAGAACTGGGATGGTGCATCCTGAAGAGGACTCGAGGGTGATCTCATCAATGTGTATAAATACCTGAAGGGAGGGAGTGGAGAAGAGGGAGACAAGCACTTCTCAGCAGTGCCTGCTGGTAGGACAAGAGGGAATGTGCGCAAAAATAAAATCTCCTTGCCAAAGCACCTTCTCTGTTGCATCCCACATCCTTATTTTTGAACTGTGTTCCCACAAGCTTCTTTTAATATCCTCTAATTCTTTTATTGGAGGACACAATCAACAGTCATGAGCCATCTGTGTTGCTCATCCTGTTGTAGTAATGTCTGTAATTTCCTTTTCCAAGATCTCTTCCGTTGGGTGAAGAATCACAGAATGGGCTGGGTTTGACGGGACCTTAAAGATCATCTGGTTCCACCCTCCACCATGGGCAGGGATACTTTCTTCTAGAACAGGTTGCTTAACAGGTCCCCTGTTATTTTGTGTATGAAGCTTCCATGACCTTGCTGCCTTTCTCTGATCCTTTTCCACTTCTGCTGTATCCTATTTGAGATCAGAAAACTAGGACTACCCATGTAATTTAAGGCAGAAGCAAATCAGAGGTTTTAACAGTACCACAACCTGCCTTTTTCTTGTTTATTCTCGTGTTATTTCCCAATATCAGATGTGCTTTCTTGTCTTCTTCTGAATGTTTAAACTGATGGTTTCCAGGACCTATCAGAGTTGTGTGATCTAATTCCTGAGTAACTGCTCATATTTACTTTCTGACTCATAATGTGGTTCATGTACAAGGATATTTTAATGTAATAGCTAAATTTGTGGCTGTTAAGCAGGAGCTACTTCCAATCAGTAGGATGAGGTTTTGCTGAAACAAAGGTAATGTGGATCAGATATAAAATGTAGTAGACTGTGGGGCAGTGCACAAGAAGGCAAAATACAGGTGCTGCGTTGGTCAGTGTGTTTGTGTGGATACACCACTACTAGAGGTCAGCAACTGGCCTAGTTGTCTGACCCCTTTGTGCTCACCTGAGCTGTCATTTAACTTTTCTTATCACAGCTACAGAGCAGTGGTCCTGGTAAAATGGTGTTTAAACTCAACCTGAGGTACTGTGCTGGAACAGGGAGCCCATGAAGCATGCTCCAGATACTGTTCAGCCCATTGCAGCCTTAGAGGAGAGAGGTAACACTTTGAGGAAATGACAGAAACTCCCTTTCTTTTCAGTGCTCACAAATACTTCTTTGTGTCACAAATCTGTCCAGGGTACCTTCTTCTCCCCCTCTTTCCCTTAACTCCTCTGTATCCTGAGATGGAGCTGCCTCTTACAGAGCCTCTTTTCTCCCTGGTGGGGTGGAGGGGAAGCACTCTGAGCATCTGGACAGGTGGGATGTGGCATTTCCTATGGAGACTCCTGCTTTGAGCTAGCTGAGAGCAACCATGCTGAGAGTTTTACTCTGATTCTTTTGTGAAGTGAGAACCCCCATAGTTTGAGCCGTGTTGAGGATCATCCCAAGTCTGAAGCGGGCATTTCACTGCCCTGCTCTGGTGAGATTTGTGTACTTTCACTTTCAGACATTTGGAAGAGCCTGAGGAACACCAGCTGGGAAGGTGCTGGGCCTCTTGAGAGAATGGCAGTGCTTGTGCCACCCTCCTTCGAACAACAATACTCACACATTTTGTTCCCTAAAGCTTTGCCTGGAATCCAGCCCTTGAGACTACTGTTGAGCCCTTGAGACCATGGCAGGGGGAATGGAACTAGACTACCTTTAAGGTCCCTTCCAACCCAAACCATTCTGTAATTCCATGATGATGATTAATCACACGCTACTTTTATGTTGCAGTGTGTAGGAAGAAGTTGAAGTCAATGACTATTCTGCAATCACAGTCTGCTGTTTTCTGTGTGAGGGTTTTGTGGATGTGGCCATCTGATAACAGCACAGTGCTGATAAAAGAGGTATAGCCTTGCTTTTGCACTCTTCCTCTTTTCAGCTCAGTTCTTTTCATTTTCTTCAGCAACTGAGCATTATGGTCAAACTAAAAAGCAGTATCTTTTCTTGCAAGAAAAATTATCATCTTCAACTCTGTTTAAGTTGACTTTTTGTGATCTGCTACACAACCTGGCTTAATCACAGGTGAAATGGCAATACCAATAGAGAGCCCAGAAGCAAAGCCTGGCAAAACTGTAAGAGGACGAATATTCTCAAAAATATTCTACCATCTTTTTTTGCCCCATTTTCCTTTTCCATTTTTTAAAATAAGCAGTTTTCTTGTTGCCTGATACAGCTTTGTGCATAATTTTATAGTTCACTCATGATTCTTGTCACTATACATGATGTTATTCCTGTGTGATGTTTTTATAGTCATATAAATACTGTTGGTCCTTAGGGTTGCTTGTTGAGGGTGTCTGGGGAAAACAGATTTGTTACATTTAAAATTGCTCACAAACTTTTTGTTTGCATGGTTTGACTTGTGGAGAGACTGCTCAGTGTTGTATTTAAAAGAAGGATGGGATGCATCCACACTTCCCTGGCAGGGCCTACCTGTGACAGTGTTGTCATACGTCTGTCCCAGTCTATGTGGACACCTAATTGTACCTGATAGATGCCAACTGATGGAATGAATTAATGGCTCAAAACATTGATGATGACAGGCATTTGCATCAACTGGACCCATCAGAGCGTGCACATATGAAAAGGTTCATCTCAGGCTTTCTTAAATGTGTCTGAACCTGCCTGCAAACAACTGGGGATCTGTACAGGCAGCAGCTGGCTGGCTGTTACTTCCTCACTTGCACTGCTGCTGGAACAGAAATCTGCAGGCTGAAATCCATGATGCTAGTGGGGCCCTTGCAGCAGAGACACAGCTGCTGTGGAGCCCTGCTAAGGGGGCTGCCCTTGCCAGATGGAAGGGGGTATTTAGCTGTGTGCAGGCAGACCTCTGGGAAGACAACAGGTAACCTGGGATCTGCCTGGGGCTCCTTGCTCTATCAAAAAGACATCTGTTTAATCCTGAGTTTCTACAGATTTAGCCATATATGGCTGGCTGGAGAAAGGAATATTCCTGGAGGAATATCGAAGGCTGTCGGCACAGGGCTGTGAAGACCAAGCTGTATGAAACAGCAGGCAGCAGCAGCAGCAGCACAATCCCAGCTGGGCCCAGAAATCCACACTGCCACTTCCACCACTGGCCTTGCCAGGTCCACAGCCCTGGGGCAACCTGTGGGGCACCACAGGAGTGCCTGTGGCTACCCAGGGCTGGTCACAATGCAAACAGCAGGTCACACTGTGCAGGCTGGGGCACAGGAGAAAGAAAGAGAGGTGCAGGAAGCTTCCAGAAGAGACAGGAAAGCAGAGAAGGGAAGTATCTGGTGGCACCAGAGGAGGTTATGGGACCGTGAGCATTAGGGTCAGTCACATCAAGGTAAAGAAAAGCAGCTGATGTGAGTGGGTGAAATGGATTTGCTTTGTTAGGAGAAAAGGGAAGATAGGATAGAAGGAGGAATGTTTTGTCCTCTGAACGGCCCAGAGTCAGTTTGACACCAAAATTTTAACTACAGATTTTCAGAATGCAGATAAAATAGCTCTACTGCAGATGAGTTATCACTAACTCCCTGATTGTAATGATTCATGCACTTCCTTTCAAATTCCATTTTTCTTTCTCATGTGCTCTATAACCTATTTCCAGAAAGAGAATTTGTTACACCAGTCTTTACTAGTTAAATGTTACTTTTTCTAGCCAACTGTTTTTGTTCTGCTTTCCTTTTAACAGGAAGATGAAACAACTAAAAATTAGGCAGTCCACACTGTACCTTTTTTTTTGTGCCTTTTGCAGAAACATTTAGTAGGTGTTGCCATGGGAGGCAGAATGCTGAACTCATCTGACTGCACAGGGCATTTCTCTATCTGTGAGACAGTTTCCAATGCCTGCTATTGGATAATACCAATGTCATCCTAATATTTTCTCTGTGTAAAGGAATCATGCAGTAATTAAAAAAACATACATTTGGAGGTGCTTTGATACATCATAAAGCAAATGGAAAATCCTGTTTGTTACCATTCACATTCATTTGATACTGCCTGAAACTGGTAAAAGGATATTAATGGCTTACAGCTTGAAAATTTCACTAGCAATGGCTTTTATTTAATCATTCTCATTAATTTCAAAGGCTTGTTTGTATTCTTAATTATTAGTGTACATACCTCCTCCAAATTCCCGTCTGATAATATTCTTCAGTAATATTTAGTGTGGAACTTTCAGCAGGTCATGTTAAAATACTAAAAAAGCCCAGTTCCCTCCTTCCTCTTTGCTTTTGTGTGTCTCAGCTTACGCTGCTTTCCTGTCTTTGATGAGTCATTGCATTTACTTTGCTCTGATACTTTCACATTTGAGACCTGAGCAGTAATTCTGGTTTCCTTTTCTGATCAGAAAAAGCACCATTTTTTTCCCCCTGTAAGTATCATTGGATTTTTGTCAGATCAGAGAAACCCTCTATTCCAAGCTGTGATTTCACAGGATACTGTGTCAATGGCATGCAGGTGTTTTTGAAGGTGCTTGGTGCTGTTTCCTAGTAGCAGTCCAGGTCCTGAAGGGATGTTTCTTTAAAATTCAGCTGAATATTATAAAGATCTAAAACATAAACGGAATAAAATATAACAATCAAGTGTGAGAATATAAATGAACATTTCAAATACCAGAGACTCCCAACTATACAAATATAAAATCCCCTTTACTTCTTGTCACGGCCATAGGGTGGCACTGGCTATTGCTGAGCACTGATGTATGTCCTAGGAGTAGTACAGCCCAGTATTTCAAGTTTAGCAGAGCATTTTAAGAGGAGCGACAGACTTGGCCCATGGTTTGATCACTCCTGCAAACAAATAAAACAGCAGCTTTTTCTGATAGGGCTCTGATAGTACCAGCTCCAACTCTCCGCCCTGCTACTCGGCCATCTACTGCCACTTGCAGCAGAGAGACTGGGAAAACATTTCCTTCTGCACTTTCTCTAACGTCTTTCTCCTGCTCTGCTGCCTCCCTTGCTACCAGCAAAGGAAAATGTCACACAGCTGTGAAGATGACTGTGGTCTCACATCCTGTGGTTTTTGCCTCTGTGTGGTGATCAGTTGCCCTCATGCTTCTTCTCAGTGAACCCATCAGCTGCCAGTGACACTCCCTCAACCTGTGTTTCAGCCCTGCCAGTGAAGAAGGGAGGAGGAGCAGTGCATTGGTGAAGGGATGTTGCCTTTCCCCACCTGCTGCTGCTACTTGGTTAAGAAGGAAAAAACCCTGTCCCTGCATCTTGTTTTTTTTTTTTTTTTCCTTTTCTTATCATGGAGCTGAGCCTACAGAAGTGGACAAAGGATAATTAAAACCTGCTGAGCCAGCACACTTGGCACAAAACCAAGAAGAACCTTGAAATATTGAAAGGCGTTGGAAAAAATTGGGAAGCAGTAACCTCAAATTATTTTTCATGATGATGAGAAGATGAAAGCTGGAAGCATGTAACTGAATTATTGTTTGTAGATATGCAGCACTTCTGAAATTAAATCAAAGTATCATGTTCACTGTAGTTAAAGTAGTTAATATTTGCCAGATTAGCTTGGGGCATTCGATGTGATGTGAAGATAACAGTGGCACAGCGTGCTTACACAGATAAACTGAGGCGTACTCACATCCAACGCTTTCCACAGAAACACACCATCAGCACGGTTCCTCTTTCACCTGCAAAACCTTTTTTTACTAATACCTTCTACAGATTATGTTGTAACAGTGCAGGAAGTGATTCATTTTAGACATAAAAATGTAGTTATACTTTGAAGTGCTTTATCACTTTTCTGTTTCAACTTTATGTACAGGAAGCGGGTAAAACTTCAGCAGCATTTAGCTGTATGGATTAGCCCCATGGGCTGTGCCCACTGTGGCAGCAGAACTATTTGTCAGCAGAATTTTTTCTCACAGCCTACTCTTATCAGAAGACATATGCGATTACTGAGCTAAAATGGTATGTGAAAACATATGGTGTTTTGGAGCTGCTTGGTTACTGTGGAGGATAAATAGCTCCTGACCCTAACCAGGATCTTTTCGTGAAAAAAGAGCAGTGTCCCCATGCCTTATAAAGGCGTGGGCAGGCTTATTCCAGCGCTCAAGAAGGGGCGGTAGCGAGTTCGTGTTGCTGAGTTTTTTCCAGCAGCGGTCGCAGGCGAATGAAGAAGTTGAGCTGAAACTGCGACCACTTCATCCCGGCACTTAGCGGCAAAACTCAGTCGAGAGGACGAAGCAGGTGAAATTTAAAAAAAAAAAAACCAAAACAAAACCGAAACCCACTTGGTCATGGGGAAATCAGGTGAGCAAACGCCTTCGTGCAGCTGGCTGTGTGTTCGCACAAAGTCCGTGCCTGGTTTTGTGCTTGGAAAGCGTTGCTACAGCGTTCAGCGGCTTTCCTCGGAGAAAGCTGCTTTCATTTGGGCATGGTACAGCCTGGGAGGAGCTTTCTGTCTGACAAAGAGTTAGACTGAAAAAAAGAAAAGAAAAGCGGCCCCCCTCCTCAGCCCGCGCAGTTTAGAGGTAGTTGCATTTCATATACAGTTTATATTTTGTAACTTAAAGTACTTTTGATCTGCTGTAAAAAATGACTATGAACCCTGTAGCTTTAAAGTTATTTTGTGTCTTGCTGTCTGACAAAACGTACCAGCCTTGCAGATAAGCAGCAGGATGCTTCGAGGGGGGTAAGCTTTATCTCCCTTCCTGTCGGAAGGATTTAGGTTTAAGATTTGGTTACCATTTAACTGAGGGCAGCCTTGCTCAGCTCCTAAGTCTCTCCCCAGCTGTGCAAATATTCTTCAAGCCTTTCCCTGCTGCTGCTGCCTGTGCTGTTGGTTCTTTCCCCATTGCTGCTGGCTGTCTGTGTGTGTGCCCTGCTCAGTTTGGCCTGGGAGGGACTTCTCTAAAGCTTCCAAGGAGCCAGAGACCTTAAGAAGGGAATGATCAATGCCCCGGGTTTTCTCCACCTTTGTCCTGTTAGAGCCATGAGTGAGAATCTGTCCAGAATTTCTGAAACAGCTGTGAAACTGGATGGGATTTTTTGTTCTTGTGTTTAGGGCATTGTTTCTGTGAGAAATCAGAGCCTGGTGGCATGTTGTCTGTCTGTCCTGTGTGTAAGCAGCACATATGGGGACATGCTCAGCAAAACCTGGTACTTGATTAACTCAAAACTATTGGCCTCTTCAGAGAAACTTAAGGAAAATCTTTGTGTGAGTAACACTTTAAAGGGCCTCAGCATGGGTGTATTGGGATTTTTTTCCTTTTTCTTTATTTTTAAAGGTCAACTTCCTAGATGAGATCAGAGCTGTCTGCAAATGCAACTGTAAAGGGCTTCCTGGTGACTGTAAAGGGCTTATTGGTATGACACCCAGTCCAGGCAAACCACCTGCTTTTTTTTTGGCAAAGTCCAGCTGCCAGTGGACGGGTTTGGCCTCATATCCTGGCAGCTGGATTGGAATAGATAACCTTTTAACAACTTAAGTAAGTGTAGTTGCTGTGAAGTGTCAAGTTCAGCACTTCCCATGCTAACAGCATAAAAAGTACATATACCAAGTAAGTGTAGTGCCTGTACATTACATTAGCGAAGCACATTGGGCAAAAGCAGTAGAGATACTCCACTGTGCACCTCCCAATCCCCAAAGGAATAAAAATCTCCTTTTGTTTTAATATATGCAAATTGCTAAAACAGTCAAATGCCAATTACCGCCTTTGTTTTTTGCCCTCAACATTTATTGCTGTGCATTAGTTGATTTTTACAAACTTAGAAACAATGACAAACCAGAAACTCCCTCTGCCAAGCTTTGGGTAATGTTTGCACCCCTGAGTGGTCATACAAATAGAGTCTGAGATCTAGGTACATGTTACAAATGTTTTGTCACTTGTGTCACGCTTTTAAAATCAATGTTAAACTGGGTCCAGGTTACTCTCTTTGAGCTGTGTGCAATATTTTTAGATGAATCATAAAACTGAGATCCTGTCCTAACAATTGGCTTATTGACTAAATCACATCTGCCCTTTCTAGTGCACTGAAGTCTTCAAATTCCTGTCTGAGATCATTCAGTGTGGTTTGCCTTTGAATGGGGAGAGCAGCTGTTTTACAGAGTACTGCTTCCTCCGTGTTTTGTGTGAAATACCTCGTGTTCCCTCTGTAGTACTCTTAAGGTGTGATACAGGGAAGTTTCTCTGTACTGGGTACATGAACATGTAACAGGTTGTGATTTGTCTGACCTCAAAACAGACTCCTTGCTCCTCTCCTGGGTCAGAAAGATTAAGGCAGAGATTACCTGAAGGTTTAATTTAAGGATGCTCTAATTCATGACAAGTGGGGCCACTACTTTAATATAAATGAGCAGTTTCTTTAACTTTTTGTTTTTGCTAAATCTGTCTAAATATCCCCACGCAAAGAAAACCTGCTGTTGAAAATCTCGGTTCTTCAATAAAAGCTCTCCAATAATGTTGTATTACTAGTTGTTAGATTGTATTTGAAGCAACGTTCATTCCAAGTGTCAGAGCTGGAGTTTTATCATTGTTTTTCTTCATTGAATAGAGCTGAGTGTCGAAAGCATCGGCACCTCTGACTCAGCTTTCTTCCTTGGAAGCTGCAGGCTGCTGAAACCAAATTCATACTGAAACTTCCTTGTGAGGGTTAGAAAAATGCCTCCCGTGGTCGTGATTCCTGCAAATACTTAAGCCAAACACGGAGACACCCCCCTCTGCCCTCCTGCAGGTCTTCTCTTTTCAGACACCATTTGGATTAGTGGGGGTTGCAGGCAGCCCTCCCCACAGATCCCAGAGAGCCCTAACCAAAACCATAGGGATAAGTATTTCTGCAGGAAAGGAGGGGATGGTGAGCTGGCAGCTCCTCGTTGCCCTGTTGCTAACACTGCCGTGCTGGCAGGGCTCTGAGCCCGCCGCAGCTGTGCGCGGCCGGAGGCCGGGGTCCTGCGGGCAGCCCGCGCCCCACGGGGGATATCCCTCCCTGCGAGCAGCTGCAGGCGGTGCTCAGGAAAGCAGCTGGCTGCGAGCTCCACTCCTCCGCTCTGCAGCACGGGGATCGCTGCTGAGCAGTGGGAGTCTCTGAAAAGGCTGGAATGGTGGTAGGAAAAGGCTGCTGAAAGTCTCATTTCTTCCACTTCCACCTGGGTTCAGCCTCATGGGGGAAGGGAGCTTGCCCTGCTTGCTCCCTATGGGGGAATAGCCCTCTTTATTCTGGCAAGTGGGTGCAGACGGTGTCGAAGACAAGGTCAGGCTCAGTAAATACTGCTATCCTTTTGCAGAGTTTGGTTTTCTTTTTATAGTTTAGTTTTATTTTTATGCTATTTTTTCCTTTTTTTCCCCCTTCTACAAATGTGGGTGGGACTCCAGAGAAAGGGCTGGGAGTTACCCACAGCTCTGCATGTTGAGTCAGTAGAAAAAAAACAGAGGGGCTGAGAAAGGGTTTTGACAAAAGGAAAAGAGACAGGAGCCAGACTCAGTGCAGTTTTCCATGCTGGTTTTAATCTCATTTAGAAGCATCTGCTGTTTTTTAACTCTTAAGATGCATCTTCAGAGTACAGTAAAAAGGACTGTTGTGTTTTCTGCAGAGCAAGCTATGTCTTCATCTGAAGTGCTGACTTGTACTTCAGCATCCCAGTAAGAGACAGCCGTGGCAGGTCATGACAAAAGTACAGGCATATTAGAGAATGCTTCCTGAGAAATGAGATACTCCCCAGCTGCCAAAATGACAGAGTTGTGCTGGCTGGTTTTACAGGACCAGTGGGGATAGGGAAGATGGATTGTGCTGAACTGCTAGCAACTGAGCTTTTGCATTTGATAACATTGGGACATTTGCAGAACTTGTCAACACAAGTTACCACCTTTTTATTTACACCAGAATTGAACTGGAGATGTGGGGGGAAAATGACCTTTCAAAAACAAAGTTAATTCAATTCATAACCCCACACCTCCAGTTTTTGTATGCAGAAGACATTGATTGCTGGGTTTGAGTTCAATAAATAGTGAATAAAGAAAAGTTCTTTATTCTTCCAAGAATGCATCAGGCTTTGGCAAACAGTGTTCTGGGCCAAATTTTTACCTATCTGTTGAACCATCAGTGTTTTGGTGGGAGAGAAGAGGAGAATGCAGCAGCCATCACGTGCAACAGTGGTGGCTTCAGTTGACTGTTAGATTATACCCTTAGCTCCTCATGTTCAAGACAGATAAATACCAAAACAAGTGGGAAGGGCTTAGGTACAATAAGATACAATGTGATGATCTGTATTAACCAAGATACCTACCAAGGTTTCTCATGCTATTGCTTTTACATTAAAAAAAACCGAACAAAAAAAAAACAACAAAAAAACCCCCAAAATAAAAAAAGTTGAGCATGAAGAAAGCTTTTATTACTGGAAACATGCAAACCCTGCATTTTCTATCAGTACAGTTGGTAGTGTCTATCTTGTCTGGGTTTGAATTTGCTTCTGTTGCTGCTATATATGCAGGAACAAATAGTGTGAGAAAACAAGTATTTTGTTTTTAACTGTTTTGTTGTTTATTACTTACTCAACAGGCCAGAAGGCTATGTCAGATCTCTTTTTCTGTAGAGGCCATGCTGTTCTCTGGAAGATAAGTTGGTACATATCTCTGTTCTGTTTTTACAGGGAGATGTAGGCAAGTTCTGCCCAGTCTGTGAAGGTCTGAACAGCAGCCAGAGCTGGGCTGGGTGGCTCTGCAGAGGGGAGGAGGTGAGGCTGTGAGGATGGCCAATCTCCCTGGTGCAGAATGGGCTCCTGTGCAAGTAGGTGTGAGGAGGTGGTAGGAGTCTGAGGTGTTGTGTAGGAAGACAATATGGGCCTGTTTAGGCCACTGCAAACATCATTTATTGTATCCCTGGAAATGTTCAAGGTCAGGTCAGATGGGGCTCTGAGCAACCTGGTCTAGTTGAAGGTGTCCCTGCTTGTTGCCGGAGGGTTGGACTAGATGACCTTCAAAGGTCCCTTTCAACCCAAACCATTCTATTATTCTATGATTTTATGAAATAAATATCTTTTTTTTCCTAGATTTTGAGTTATGAGAACTGGAGTTTAACCTGTTGAGCAGAGAGATGAGAGAGAGATGATGTATTTGATAGTAGATGTGAGTAAAGAAAGATTTCTGTGTCTCTCTGCCTGACTCTGGCTACTGAATACGTGAGTTCACACACATCAGTGATCAGAAGAAATGTGCATGGCCATATTTCCATGCCTCAGGGAGGTGCATAAGTAAACATACTTTGGGCATTGCCACAGCTATCTCGGTTGTCCTTGGCAGAAAAGCAAGGTGGGAGGATATTGGAGCTGATGAGATTAAAGCTAGTTCAGGTATGCCTACCCCAAGCCATGATAGAACATGAATGGTAGAGGTGTAAAATGAAGGAGCATATCCCAGGAGACATGGGATAGTTCTTCTGTCTCTCTTTGGTTCTTGTTAGCAAAATTCTTCACTTTGCAGAGCCATTGGTTGGCACCAGACAGCTAGCAGAGCTATGTGAAATGGACTTGGCACTGGGTAAAAACAAGATTCTGTCTATTGCTGCCCATCCCCAGAGCATAAGAACATGCAGCATCCAAAATATGAATAGGTGACCACAAAAAAATTACTCTATTTCAATTCAATTACTTGTTTTCAATTACTCAAAACAACTGATTTCTGTTGTTACTCATTAGTGAATACAATTGTGCCTTATTTTCTTCTTAAATGACTGTAATTATAAGCTCTAAGCAGATGCAATGTTGGGGAGAGAAGAAGAGAAGAAATAGAGAAGATTGCTTGAATTACTTCTCCTGCACAATGTGGTTCTAACACATGCAGGTCACTTGTGGCTTTGTATTTGGAACTG
This sequence comes from Aleadryas rufinucha, assembly GCA_013397815.1. Taxonomy (NCBI): domain Eukaryota; kingdom Metazoa; phylum Chordata; class Aves; order Passeriformes; genus Aleadryas; species Aleadryas rufinucha. The sequence goes on from VZTH01002863.1 coordinate 173,744, forward strand.
TATGTGCCCTAGGAATTCTGTGGCAGTTAGATTTAAGAATAGAAGGCCTTTCAGGTGGGAGAGTCTCCTCAGTCTTTTTAAAAGGGTTAGCAGCATACACATTAGCTGCCTACAAACGTTGTCTCTGTGGGGCTGGTGCATGATTACAATATTCAGGTGTCCTTCCTGGCTGAATAGTAATAAAACCAATATTTTTAATTGTGTTTCATGCAAGGCCAAGATGGGCTGCTCTGGAGATGATGAGTAGTCAGTTCCAGCCTTATGTAAGATGAACACTCCATGAAGTGACTGCTTGCTGTTCTGATTGTTGGTCAGTTTGGACGACACAGGGGCAACAAGCCAAGGACTTCTCCTCACACCCTTGCCTCCAGTGAAAGTGAAACCTTGGTTCTGTCAGTGCTCAAGACCTCAAGGCTGCTGATTAGTGCTGCTTGGTTTTTAAATGCTTTTATCACGGAAGGCTCTGCTGCCTCTCAGAGCTGTGCAGCCTCCAGCTTACCAGGTGTTCCTTTTTAATCAGGGCAGTCAATTGCCTTACTGTTTATAAAAGACCTTAAGTGAGGAAGTAATCAGCACCATCTATTACAGCAAGAATGGGATTTGCAATCAAATAGCAACATGACTAATGTCATCAAAATATTATTGCATCGGCAGCTCCATATTCTCAGGCCACACGCCTCAACTTGGGTATGGGGGAAAAGAGTGTGTTACATCATGTGGCACAGGTAAGGCAAGGTTATTAAGTTGCCAGTTTGCTGTAGAGTAAGCACTCACTGAAATGAGTGGGGTCCTTATCCATCAGATCCATTTAACTCAGACATCCTACTGTTGTCCTCAAGTTCACTCCACTGTAGGTGTGGGTGTGTGAGCAAAGTTCTGGCAAAACTGGATGCTGAGAAACACCACAGAAACTCCTCCCTGAAGAAGGATCTCCTGAGCTGAAGGGAAAGCTATTTTGAGCAGCAAGCATAAGAACGTTCCAGGAAACTATTCCCATTCGAACTAGTATCTAATTATAACTCCCAGTTCCTTTCACTTCCATAAGCAATACTTTCTCTTCTAACTTTTAGTAAACTTATAAGATAATTGAGGTTGGAAGGGAAATAATGTACCAGTGATTATGATATCTCTCATAAATGCCTGTTGTATAGGATGGAGACCTTGCCCCTTTATTGAATTCTTGTTTCTGTAAAAGGAGACAAGGAAACCCCACCCAGGATACTATATTTTCTAAACATAGTATGATTTTATCTTCCTTTTCCTCCAGGATGTATACATGATTTCATTTCTTCTGTATATTTCCAAGCACTCAGCCAGTTTTGTTAGTGAAAAAGGGAGTTTGACTGAGGGAGATTAGCTTTTATGGCTGGAAATGGGTCATGAATTGGAGTGTCAGATCTGTTTTCCCAAATGATGTATTTAGGAATAGCCTTACGGGCCAGTCTTGGAAGATATTACAGTCCCAAATGGGGGGCAAGAAGGTGCAGTTAAATACCTGGAGAAAGAAACATGGAACGTTCACTCCCTGTGTTGCTGCAGACACCAGCCAGCATGAGATCACCCTGAAGTGTTTGTGACTTCAAACCAAAGTGCTGAGTCAAAGTGCAGTAGAACATAACTGTCTTCTTCACATTTCTCATATCAGATAAACATCCATCACTTCTCCATAGAAGGAGTGCTATTCTCACAGTGTGAAAGATTCAGCTAGGGATGGTTTCCAGAAAGTTACATTTCAAGTGAGGATAAAGATTAATAAGAAATGTCAGTTCTCTTAGAAGAGTCTAGGTGCAAATGTGGTCTTCAGAAGCTGGGATGTCTTTGACTCGAGAATTTTGTTTGTTTCCAGTCTGTGAATATACTTTGAGAAGTTTGTCACAATAGAAGTACCAGTTATCTGGGATGGTAACAAAGGACTTTTTGATGTAATTACTTTACAATTCCCTAAAGCTTCTAATAAATTTTTTCCACAAACCTGTTGGGTATACTAAAAGCTGTGTTTGCTGCATTCTTATTCCACAACCCACTTCTGCTTTCAGAGTAGAGCAATTCTGCAGAATCAAGGGAGACTGAAGCTATTTCAGTTTTAAAATAGAGCTTTTAACTCAGTGTTTAAACAGTAACTTGATTACCTTTTATGTGTTTTCTGTCTACTTTGCATGTGTCTTCTCCATGTATTCTGGCGCTTGGCTTCTGTTGTGGTTTAGGAATGGTATTCTCCAATTTTTTGTTCCTACTGAAACCACCCCAAATGATGCACTGCTCTCTGACTCCCCTCTCTCCTTCCCTGTGGGTGGCTGGAGAGGAGAAACAAAAAGTAAAGATGTGTTGAAATAAGAACAATTTACTGGAAACAGTGATGAAAAACAATTTACTGGAAACAGGAAGAAAACAAAGAGTAACAGCAACAATACCAATAGAAAAATGTACAAGACAGGCGAGCGATTCATATGCAAGTGCTCACCACCACTTGGAGCCTACAATACCTGATTGTGCCACACTACCTTGACGTGGAAGAGACCCCTTCCTCCATTCCTGGAAAATGATGTGAGGTGATATATAACAATCTCCAGGTCCTAGCCGTGCTCCCTCCTGGCTAGTGCAGAAATTAACCCTGTCCTGGCTAAAGGAGGACAGTTTCTTTCTGCCTGGGTTCTGGGCGCAAAAGAGTAACATGGAAGTTACATGCAGTGTCCTGTTTTTATATGAGCACATTTCTAGTTATTTATTTTTAGGGGAAGATTGAAAGTTGGGGTCATCATTTCAATTTACCTCTAATGATCAGAGGTTTGGGACTCTGGCCTGGTTGAATCAGAATGGAGAGTTTGAGGCCTTTGTCATGGTTCAGAGAGAGATTGAGACAGACATAATGGTACCCTTCTGTTTAGGATTCTGAATGAAGTTTATTTCATAGAAACATAGGGCAATTTGGGTTGGAAGGAACTGTTGAAGGTCCTCTAATACAACCCCCAGAGCAGGTATATCTTCAACTACATCAGATTGCTCAGAGCCCCATCCAACCTGACCTTGAACGTTTCTAGGGATGGGTTATTCACCATCTCTCTGGGCAGCCTGTGCCAGTGTTTCACCACCCTCATCATGAAAAAATTCTTCCTTACATCTAGCCTGAATCGACTTTCTTTTATTTTAAACCTATTACCCCTCGTCCTGTCACTACAGGCCCTAATAAATTATCTGCTTCTGTCTTTCTTATAAGCCCCCTTTAAGGAAAGGCCACACTAAGGTCTCCACAAAGCTTTGTCTTCTCCAGACTTAACAATCCCAGCTCTCTCTTGTTGAGTGCATTATATATTAATTGTCTGAAGGCTAAATAGGAAAACATAGCATTTATGGAAAGTAAAACATTACCAGTGAAGATTAATCTGTAAACAGTAGGACAAAAAGCACTGAGAAGAAACAATACCTCTAGAGATTGATACAGGGCTCTTTCTTGAGTCACCGGGGTGGATAATTAAAAATAAAGAAGTATGCCTGTTTTGCTAGTCATGTGTGTGCCTGGTATAATGCTGTGTGTCCTGAGTGCTGAGGTGAAGGCTACCCACAACCCTTTTCTGTTGTGTAGGGATTTGGTGCTTTGTGGAACAATTCACAGTTGCTCTGTTTCTACATCATCTTGTGGCTCTGCAAGACCAGTGGAGTAGATACAGCTGACAGCTGCAAAGGTGCTGCAGCTCGTGTTGTGGAACACGTTTGGGTAACTTGACTCTGTTTTGATGTCCAAACTAAGGGAGAAACAGCAAGAGAAGACAGGGCTCTAAGAAAATGCAGTATGGATTCAGGCATGAAGAGCTCTTCACTCAAGAAAGACTGAGTAGATTGGCACTGTTTAGAGACAGTAAAAATAGAGAAATAGAATACTCTGAAAAACAAATGTGATGGGAAAAGGCAACCTAGATTCCTCTGCTTATTTTTCCCCAGTCACACAAAGCTGATCAATGAAACTGGAAGTCCAAGAGCATAGCAGCTGTAAGGTGTGCTCTGTACCACATCATAGCCTAGAAATTCATTGTCACATGCTGCCATTATCTTAGCCAATGTTCCAGAAGAATACAAAATAGAGGCAAATAATTGAATAATGAGGAGCAAGCAACTGTATCTAATACCTTTAGTTGTTTTACTTATTGAGCTGTGTAATGATTCATGACCAAACTTAACTTCCTGGCAGTAGAAGATATTTTTTTTCCTAGCAGCTTAAGCTGCTTACATGAAGGGAAAGAAGTATGTCTCCACAGCTGTTTGGGAAGCTGTTCCCATTTGGGTGGGAGCCTGAAAACTCCCATTAACTCTCAGTTTTAATGTCTGGCTTCTCAGTGTATGGAACACACATAAAATGGAAAAACTTAACGTGCCTTCTGAAACAAATCTGAAATATATCTGGCAGTTGGGCGTCCCTCTCCACACATCATCAGGCACGGGAGAAGCTGTACAGAGGGAGGTGGTTAGCACATGAGCTTGAGTCACAAGAGATAAGCATTTCTGTAGCAGCCACCTTTGAGGGAAGGGGAGGATGGAGCTCCTCCAGGGACGGCATAGCAGTGCCTGCTGTAGCTAGGAGCAGCTCAGTTTTGTCCATGACTTGTTACTCTTTGTAAGTCAGAAAGTTGATACAAAGCTGCATTATGCAGTATTTCTGTCAATGGGTGGACTGAGCACTGACAAAATCTGTATTTCAGTTGAATTTTTTTTTAAATTAGAATTTCAATTTGCTGTTGTTATTGAGAGCAAATAATTTGAATAGAAACTTCCATACTGGCAGGTCAGACTGATTATCTCCTATTCAGTGCTGAGTGGATGGGATGTTAAGTCCAGGTGGTAAGAGCCACAAGTTTAGCACGGTCTCAAGCAAAAAAAAACCCATAGCCTGGAGTATGTGATGCAACTTTCAAAACTGTGTTTTTCAGTGTCTTTAATTTGTGGGTTGTCTTAATATTTCTTTTCTGTAAGCTTGGAGCCCTGCATCAGGGAAGGGGGTGAATTGGCTGCAGACTTGCTTTCCTCAGTGACTTGTGATAGATGCTGTAGAAATTGGCTACTCCTATGACACAGTAGATCAGAGGTTTAGGACTCTGGCCTGGCACAATCAGTGAGCTGTGAGCAGTGGTAACAAGAGTGATGGGACAGGTTCATTACTAAAAAGGAGTTTGTGTGCTTGAATACCAGAACGGAGGTGCCTGTTTTGTTTGATGATGTGCAACTTGTGATACACAAAATTAAGGGTGAACTGAAGAGGAGGAAGATGGCAGGCAGATGTCACCTTGTTCAACATGGCTTCTGTGTTATGCCAACAATTTGATACCAAAAAGGAGAGCCTGAAGGCATATTATGGAGAATATATCAGATATATGTCAATAATGACACTGTGGTCAGGAAAGAGTCAACCCAACTTCAAACTGTGTTCAAAAGTTTAAGGTACTGCATGAAACTGTAATATCTTTCTTACGTGCATTGGATACTGAGATTATTTTAGGCTGCTGCGTTATCCCAGCACTGTTGAGGAAACTGGAGAGAAGTCCAAGAACAGCTTAAAGCATGAGAGTGAGCTGGGTAATCACCTTAGGAAAAAGTTCTGAGAGCAGTGCATGCAAATGGACAGCTCTATTGTGGGGAAAGTGCATCATTACAAACAGCAGAAGAGAATAATGCTAATACAGCAGAGAATGATTGATTTTAGTTGTTAGGATCGAGTAGTGAGAGGAAGTTGAGAAATCTAAGGTTAATAACAGGAAACACTTTCTAGTCGTGAGGTCTGTTTGGGTTTCTGAAGTGTCTTACAAGGAAAATGATGGTAGTCATGCTAATTGGGATATTCAGAAAGGAAGAATCATTAATAAATATAAAAACCTGTGTCACAGTAAAGGCAGAGTTAAATTCTTAAAGATTTCTCTTGCCCCGTTCAGAAGCTTCAGCAAGATAAAGTGAAAATTTTCTTTCTGTTTTGAAGATGCTATCTCTACCTCTCTAACTGACCCAATACCCCATTTTAGGTTCCAAATTTCTCATTAAGCAGCAAATTCCACAGCGTGACCAATGGAAAGACCTTTTTCCCCTCTGCGAATCTTGGGGAAAATGAACAAAGTCATAGAAGGAGGTAACATGAAATTGCTGTCAAAGTGAACTGCACTGTGACTGCTTCTCCTGTGCCTTGTGGTTCTTAAAGTCCCAAGTTTACCAGAGTACAAACATGAGCTCTTTTAAAGCTTTGCAACTCAGATATTTACTGAATACACTCTAGCACAAGGGAAAAAGTCAACCCTGGTAGTAGTTTCTTTCCTTACTACTTGTTGTTTGTGAACATTTATTTGTCTTGAGCCAAATAAAGGCACATTTTGAGATTTCTATGAATTTGTACTATAAAATGAATAAGCAGAATGGTGCATGTTTCAAAGTACTTGCAGAAATCTAAACATTTCAGTATCTTCGTTCTCTTTAGGTGGTGCCCTGACTAATACAGACAATTCTTGCATACAGGGACAATCATTGGCATTTTAAATGCATCTCCTTGAAGGACTTATTTGTTGCTTACTCTGAGATTGGAATGGTGATGTGGTGCACTGATAGATTAAAATGAAAGTCAGCCAAACTGACTTCTGTTTTAAACTGACAAACTGATTGACTAACCTTAAATCACCTTGCTATTGAGGAAAGCAATCAGTTTTCTTCAAAAAGGATCAGAGTTTTCTTCAACCTTTGGTGAGTCTGTAGCTTCCCAGTGGGAGTGTCTGTTAGACTTTGTTTCTGGATGGAAGTCATTAGTGGTTCATTTCGTTCTGCTCCCAGGTGATGCGGGTGGTACTCTTGTGTTCTTCTGTCCAGCCTTCATCAGTGTCTTTAGGTACAGGGTATGCTTTTTCTGTCTTCACTACTGTCTGTATTTGACAACCTTTCCAATTTTTTTTAATGTGATTTCAGCTTCCAAACAATTTGCTGAAGAAGTCTTGAAAGCACACAATGACTACAGGAAGAAACATGGAGTCCCCCCTTTACAACTCTGCAAGAAGTTAAACAGAGGAGCCCAGCTGTGAGTTCAGTCCTTCCTTTTGTCTAATGAGATTTGTGACAATTTTGTCTGTTAGGTTTGACTGTGTTTACTGCAAAAATATTTGCCTTTTGATATGCTGTTACCCAGTGAAGACTTACGGAGTAGAAAGTGAGGGACTCGTCTTTCATCCCCTCTTTCTCCATCACACAGCATTAGCTGGTCACGTGGACACTTCTGTGGTCACAACAGTATAAATCTTTCTTGGAGCCTTTTCTGCGTGTGGGCTACGACTCTCTGCACTGGTGGGTGCCCTCTGCAGAGGGTAGTTGTCTAAAACATGCTTCACCATGAAGTGCTAAAACAGCACTTCTGTCAGATGAGGGATTGTCATCTGCAGGAGAATAGTCAGTGCTGCTGGAATAGGGAGAAAATAACTTTTTCGTGGTAAGAAGTGGTGACTGGTCTAAGATCAGTGGAATCAGGAGGAAGTAACTTCAGATCAAATTGTCTATCTCCTGGCCTGAAAAGCAAAAGTATTAAATGTTCTCTGTTCTGTCAGGAAGGAAACATCTTGCCTCTTCTCCAGTGTTGAAGACTGCACAACTTCTTCTCAGTCTAACATACAGTGAATCCATCTTCCTGCTTTCTGACTTGTCTTCCTTACAGAAATTTGAGTCCAATACTGCTTGTCCTCTTTACTGTAGTTACAATAACCAGATTAACTCCCTTCCCTTTACAGCAACCTTTTTCAAAAAGTAGATTTTAAAATCTTTGATTTTTTTCATGCTGATCCTCACAGTACAAAAGAGATAACTGGAGGAGTAAATGCTGATTAAACTATTCAGAAGATAAATAATACTAAATGGTGGTCAGTTTGATCCCTACTCTAGACATAAGATCTCCTCCCATTAGGCTTTCTACCACAACCATGCAGATTTCTCTGTACCAGATGACTGGGAGACAGAGATGCTGTAGTCTTTCCAGAATGTGATTTACTGTCCCAGCATGATGGGACACAGATGTCACACAGATGTGCTGGCTCCTGACTCCTAGATCTCTCCCAGGTGTTGTGCTGTACAACACACCATGTACATGGCATGTGGACAGGACTTCTGGCAGCAAGTAAAATCTTGGTGTTTTCACTTTTTCTTTCCTTTTTTCTTTTTCTTGAGACAGCATTATAACTGGATACAGTATCTCTAAGAGATGGAATGCCAGTGACTCATTCACCAGCCTTTGTAATCTGCAGGGGCTTTCCTTTGCTCTTCTAAGGGGATTTTTGTTTCTGTTTTTCATGCTCACGGTGAGGAAGAGATTTCATTGACTTGTCAGTAGCACTTGTCGTGTCTCAAAAGTGCAACACTTGGTTTGAACAAGTCGGCCTGTATGAATAGTTCAGATTATCCTATCAAATATGCATTGCTCCACATTTATCTCTAAGTGTGCTGTTGCCCTTGCTGGGTATTTTTAGATCCTTGAGAAATTCCTCACAGCCCTCTCTGGTCTCAGCTGACGCCCTGCTATGATGAATAACAATAGCAAACCTTTGTTTGGTTATGGTCTCTAACTTAACTTGTAAGAATTAAGAGACTCATGTACAGAGATTGGTAAAACTGGTTGATAGCAAGAACCAGAAATGTTTTGATCTGAATAAAAGGCATGAAATTAAAGAAATCTCATATTTGTCACAACAGATTCTGCATGTTCTTAAATTCAAAGTAGAACTTCACCTTTTCTTTGGGTATATCCTACATATATACCTTTGTTGGAATGGATTTGGTGTATCTCTAGGTACTTTTCTGTGCTTCTTTATCTGTGTTGAAAATGGTATGTTTCCTACTATTTTCAGGCCCTATTATTGTGACAGGTGAACTGACTATTGGATCCCTGCTTTAACATGAGATGAGTCAGCCTCAGCAGGTGCCTGTTTATCTCTGAGTGCAGTGAAGCATAGGGTGATGATCTCAGATTAAAACCTCATGCTTTCAACTGCCTGAGCTGGAGTGGATTAATCACCTTTTGTCTCAAATCCCTGGCAGCTTCATCCATCTGCAATGTCTACTTTCTCCCAGTCTTGCCTCTAACTGGGGATATGAAGATCCTGAGAAAAATTACAGGACTGTAGTGATAGCATCTAAAAGTCCTCTAGTCCAGGATCTAGCAAACTGACAACACACGAGTTTTCATTATTTCTAAATTAATGGATGTAGCTAAATACTCTTTTTTTGTTTTAGTGGGAGGATTAGGGCAGAAGGAAATTAGAACCTAATGACTGGAGTACTAGCTTGGGTCAAAATGTTCAGCTGGACAAAAATTTATGTCTCTGGAGATGCCAGTAGCTCATGATTAGAGAAAGAGTAGGAGGACAAAACAAATGTGATCCTTCCTCCATTATCTTCTCCTGGAAATTACAGATTTATCCTGGAAATTACGGTTTTCTCAAGCAGTAAGTTGTATCCTCCTTTATTTGTTGCTGTTGTTTAATATGCCATGAAGACTCCTCCCCACATCCATACAGTGTAAATTTGCCTCTGTCTTTTTCAAACCCACATGTGCTTTGGTGTCTGCACTGTCCTGTGGCGATGACTTCTGCTGCACAGTGTGGAAGAAGTGCTTTGTCTCACTTGAATTTTAAATCTACAACCTGATGACTCTCTATGTTGCCACTATAAGAAATAACAAATGGTCTTTCCAATTTCCCTGTCTCTGTACCGAAGCCTTTCCAATGTTGAATAAAGAGAGTAATTGTTTTACTCATGATCTTCTTCTTAACCCTATTGTTCTAAGAAAATAAAATACATCCCACACTTGCACACGTCAACTTCTATAGAAACACTGCTGTTTATCCCTGTGTTGGTTTACACAGTTGTTGCCTCAGACTGTCCATGTGGCCGCCTTCTCTTCTGTCCTGGTGCCTGGTACATTGCTCTTTTTTTGCATTTGGCTTTTCTTTTTTTTTGTAAACATAGGGGGTTTACTCTTGCTTTGACTGAACCCCCACTTCTGTTTTTTTTCCAGTCTCACTAAGAACATTTAATTTGCTCCTGTGAGGGACCTAGAAATGCCAGGAGGTGACACCTGTAGCAGTTCCTGTAGGTACTTCCCTTTCCACCAGCAGCTGCAGCTAAGGATGGCCAGCGGATTTCCAGGTCACAATGTGGTGGAAGGGCATCTGCCCTTGATTTCTTCTAGGCTCTTCTCAGAAATTATACAGATGCTCATTAAAGACAGGGAAAAACGTGTTTTCCCGTTGCCTAACTCATAGATCTATGTAAGCTTAAAGCAACCCTGGCTTCAGGGCTTTGCAACTTGACTTAAACCCATCATCCTCCAGCACAATTCCTTGCTTGCATATCCTTCTCTTCCTCCTGTTCTTCCTCCTTTCTGCTTGTTGCAGCTGTGGTCCCTGACCCAATGTGTGGATTCCTTTGCTAGGTATGCAGAAGAACTGGCTACCACAAGGGTCCTCAAGCACAGCTCTGAGTCTGCTAATGGGAGATGTGGAGAAAACCTAGCATGGGCATCCTACGACCAGTCAGGTGAGCCTTTTTCTCTTTTTGTCTCATGGAGACCTGATAAATGCCTTATCTCGAGTACTTTGGGCTTGGAGCATCTGGTTGCGAGAGTGCTGGAGTTTCCTCTACTTCAAAAGTGTATCCACCGTAGCCCAGCCCAGGCTCGCTGGAGACAGGATGGTGGTTTGCAGTCTCCTATGTGTCCTGAGAGCAAGAAGCATATATAGGCACAGAGGGAGTAGGGATTGTGGTGGTGTGTTTTGTGCCTTTGGAGGCAGGGCTTGGCAGCTAGGCTGCTCCATATGTCCCTGCTGTGGAGCTGTCTTTAGTGTTACTTTTGTGTCCATCCGTATGGAGACATGAGAAGTAACACTACAGAAGGAGAGAAGGAAGCCGTCAATGCCCTGTACTTCACCTTTATCCTTAGTTTGTCCCAGCCAAGGAGAGGTCTGCCTACAGCCCAGCTGTGGTGAGGGAAGTGGAAAAATGTCTCTTGCACACTGCACAGCAGTTCCTGTTCATGGGGGCAAAAGTGGGGGATGGGACACCAAAGTGACAGTGGCTAATGTCGTTCCACTAGTATCTTCCACTCTGTCAGCAAACAGGCTTTAAGGCCTTTTCCATGCTTACATTTTTGAGGACAAATTTACTCCATGTATTTTCTGATTGTAAATGTAACGTGTAACTGGGGGCCTTTGGTTTGGATGCCCCAGAAGCTGAATTTTGTTCAGGCTGACAGCCTGTAGTGAGCCCTCAGTTGGAGAGAGACTCAGCAGGCTCTTCCCTCCCACCTCCTCCAGTGAGCAGGGCTCATGCCTCAGCCTGCTGGGACAGCAGGTGGGATGTATTAAAAGTGGCCACTTGCTTTCTTTATTCCAATCCACCCCTGGAATTTCCAGCACAGCCCCAAGGAAACAGAAGCTCGTTTCTGCAGGCTGGAGACTCTGTTTGAAGGACCTGGAAATTTTAGTGAGTTTTAGTCCCAGGGATGCTGTTCGGTTCCTCTTCAAGTGCCAGCTCTAGTCCCAAGTTGGGTACATTTTCATGTTGAAAAAGAAACCCATGGTGGAAAAATACAATTTGATCTGCTCATATTTGGCATTCTGTCCTTTTGCAAGGGCGTGAGGAAAGGGTTTGGAGCAGCATGGGAAAACACAGATGTATGGCAGAGTTTGCATAGTGGCTATGACTCACTGCCTGAGCTTAGTTTTTTCTTCTTGTTTGTGTTAATGGCCTGTGCTCCTTTCCCTGAGGTTAAAGCCACAGAATTCCCATTTAGAAAGCTGGAAACATAACACACAAATCCTTCTACATAATGTCTGTCTTTTCTCTGGATCCAGTCTGTTTTCCTTCAATGCACTGTTTCCATACATAACTTCCCAGTTTTGAGAAGTTTTCCTGTTTTTTATCCACGGGATTAAATGCCATGTTGAGAAAATTAAGCTACATCCTCTTTTGGTTTTTGAAACATTTCTACATTTTCAATGCAGCAGGATTACTCAAAGTACCAGAATGAGAAAGCTAGTTCTTCAAAGGAAGTTATTTTCTCTCTAGGCTTAGTCTTCATCTCCATGGAGTTGGTTCATTCTTTCTCTTTTTCTCATATAGTTCCCTCTGGATAGTTAATTTGTACCCTGCTCAATGAGGCTGAAATCTGGATTAAGACATCCATTCAGGGACTTAACAAACGCAGGCAGTGTCTTCTGGTTTCTTTCCCAGATAAAGCAAGACTCAATAAACCTCTAGAATACTCTGTATTCTCTCTCAAAAAGTGATGCTGTTGTTTATTTTGGCTCTTACTGAGTTCTGTAATAATGCCAGAAGATGCATTTCTTGTTTCAGAGAAGATTTAAGCTTTCAACTGTAAAGCCTTCTAATATTACTCCTCTCCTGGTACAAGAATACCTTGAATTCTATTCAGGATTTTGGAGTTACATAGCCTAAAGCTGTTGCTAGAAATATGTTTATCCCTGTAATCCAAGAAATAGTTGGCAGCTGTTTCCTGCCTCCAGTCCTGCAGGAACTGCTCCGTGGCAGACTTTTCTTTGTCTGTGTTCAAATAAGTGAGCTGTCATCTGCCACTAATGCGAGAGACTGCAGCCTGCCTTGGCAGCTGTGCTATGTCAGGCTTCTCAGGATGCCTCATCTCATTGCTCGTGTGTCAGGAGGCTGAAGGCAAGCACTGGATGTCTGAATTCTGTTTGGGATGGCCGGTGTGCCAGTGCAGAACGTGCCGTGTTGCTGGTGGAAACACTGCAGCTTATGAGCTCTAGAGAGTTTGTAAGAGAAGTCCACGGTGTGCTATCATCCACATCTGTTATGGGAGGAATCTGGATCTCCTAAGGTTGGGGCTGGTGGGCAGAACAGCACAAGCACTGTCTGCCCAAACCCTGGAGGAGTGTGCTCTGATTGAGGGCCTACCTTGATGTATCTCTTGCTGTCTAACACCAGGCTCATATAGTACTGTTAAATAAAGTCAAATAAAATAAGGACCTTCATGATGGATGTTGAAAGTAGAGAATTACTTCCAAAAGCTATTGATATGACGTTATTCTAGGTAGATATTTTATTTTGGAGGCAATGTTAAATCTACCCTCTTTCCCCTCACAGTGGTGGGAGGAATGTTGTGAAAACTTAGTTTTTAAGTAGATCACCAAGGTGCTGCCCCTTTGCAGAGAAATATATTCTGTGATTCTATTAGAGTGTTTTTAGCAACACTCTAATAGTGGGATTACTTGAAGATTTAAGCATTCTTTGGTATGAGGAAAAACTGTAAGACTGGGCCCAGAGAAATTAAATTTTGAGGTGAGCTGAATACAGGAGTAGGGTTGCCACAGCATTGTGTTCCCAGTGGTGAGGCTGGGAATGTGTGTCCAGTCTTGCACAGGCTGGGAATGTGTTTCCAGTCTTACATACACAAACACACAAATACAGCATGGACATCTGTATATGTGCAGAGCAGCACCAACAGATGCAGTCAGTATTAAAATGAACAGCATCAGTGGCTCTTCCTCTTTCCCTTTTCAGCTGATTCCAATGATATATGTTACTGGAGTATATATAAGTAAATTAATATAGTATAAAAAAATACAAATATATATTTATCAGCAAATTATTTAAAAGTAGATATAATGTGTATTTTATACTGTTAAATTATATAGAATTATACATATATATGAAAGTAATAGAGATAGAATAGAAATAGAACTCCAGAGTGGATCCCAGCAGTAACTAAGCTCAGACACGCAGTCTGCCCAGTAGCTGTCCCTGGATCCCGATCTCACCAGTAGCTTGCACCTGGACATAGCAATTCCTGAGGCTGCAGTTCCACTCCAGTTGCCAGTACAGTGCATCTCACACACACAGATCCCTGGCTGCTGTCCAGAACCCACCCTGCAATGGTCATACTGTTCTGTAGCAACTCCTCCCAGAGCACTTCACCTGCTCACCACCAAGTCCCTCTCGTGCTTTGCTGGTGCTCTGGTTGCTGGCACCACAGACACAGAGGTCCCTGCAACCCTTAGTCTGGTACCAGATGTTGGCACTCACCCTTCCACACATGCACACAGAATTGAGCTCCTCACCCAGGAGAATAGCTCGAAATGACATTTCATGAGACAACAGCACAACTGATGATGTGCAGAGCACGGCCAGGCAGGAGTGATGGCACCTGTTTACATGCAGTGGCCCCTTGAGAGTAAGGGGGACATAATTTACACTGTTAGTCCTACATATGGATGGACCCCACGTAGTCACTCCTCTGACCCTGTGAGGAGCCTTGAGGCACAGTCAGTGTGGTCACATTGCAAGCTAGTATCTTGTGTAAATAAAATCAAATCACTATGCTGGTTCTGGTCCTAGTCTTGGGCAAAACTATACTTGGATACTAGTTCAAGGATTGTTGCACCAAGTTTTCATGCAAGGAAGATTGTCCATCATGATTGAAACTCATTAGAGTGAGATTCAGCCTGTTCTGCTGTGAACATCTAGTCAGCCTTGCTCAGCAGGTCATCAGTGACCTGGTCACCCATCTCTCACTGGGAGAAGGGTGCAGTCAAACTGTGTTTCCATAGTGAAAGTGTTGAAACTCTGAGTGTGGTTTACAGCAGTGCAAACAGGAAGGGTGTTAAAAATGCCCAGCAGAATATTTATTAATCACTTTTGCAAGAGAAGCTGCAGCTTTGACTGCAGGGCAGATCCATGTGCTTCTTGAGAGGAGTAAACTTTATCATTTCTGCTCTGATCAGGAATGAGGGATGTGAGCAATTTCTTTTCTGGGTTTTTTTCCTTCTGACCGAAAAGCATTTTGAACAGCAACCAAATTCCCCTGTTTCGTGGGAACTTTGGGAGCAGGAGAGCTGCTTTCCATGAAACATTGAAAAGCAATCAAAACAGACCCTAAATACAACCGCATAATTTATTCCATAATACATTTAAATGGAAATATTGTGGTCAGTTTTGTGAATCTGTAAGTCTGAGGATACAAGTTGCTGCTAAAGCCAGTAGGCTCAGTGCATTCCTGATCCTTGTGCTGTTTTCTCTCTGGGGGTCACTGGGCTCAAAACAGGGGTTTTCCTTAGTCCCCTGTGTGCCAGCCGTCACTTTCAACGCTGGTTTGGCTTGTGTCCCATCAGGGCATTGTTTACTGCTCCACAAAGGGCAAAGAATCAGAAGAAAAGTATTTCAGAGGAAAGAGAGACTGTTTAATCACTAGGTACCTACCTGTCTTCTCACATGGTAATAACTTCCACACTGGACTCCCCCTCACTCCCTGTTCCATGTGACAGATACAATTCATTCCCTTCACTTACAGGACACTTCTTTAACATGATTTCGAGGCAGAGTTTGTCAAAAGTTGCCTAGTCCTTTGGTCATCTTCTCTTTTTCCGGAAAAAAGTCAGTCTTTATTTTCTCATAGGTTATGAGGCCATGACTCTTTTAATTCAAGGATGATGACAGCAATGACATATAATGAAAACTTGGTCCTGCCTGTGAAAAATTGAGAATAGTGATCAGCTTCTGGGCTTTAACTGCCTGGCCTCAGTCAGTTGAAAGCTTTCATCCTTGAAATCTGGGAATTAACTGTTGGACTGTGCTGCCCAACTATGCTCATTGTCTTTCAGGTACAGGATTGAGGCAGTCTTACCTGATGCCATTGCTAACTCCCTTGAATTAAAAAGTAAACATTTTTTCACATGATAGTATTCTTTAAATGAAAAGCAAATTGATTATGAAGAGATATTGTGTTTGTCAAAGCTTCCATGTGCCCTGAAGCACTTCCATTATGGAGCTTTTAAGTTCTGTCACACGCAGCCTAGGCACACTTCTTAGAGCTACAGTAAGCAGAGTGGGGGTAACTTTCCCTTTAAATACTCTTTATACTGTTTCACACTGATACATTAACAGAGGGAATAAAATACTGGCAGCAGTGAGAACGCAGTCCTACATCTGCTAAAATCCTATTTATGTAGTATTGTCACTTCAGCACTTGTACACATAAAATACACGGGCTTCATAAGGCCTGAGATGTCAGCAGTCATACTCTGTACTTCTGTTACACCCAGCTTACCACAAACACATCTAAATCCTTCACAGCTATGAAATCTAGAGCAGGACTGGATGATCTGATTGGTTTGTTGTGTGGGTTTTTACTATGTGCTTTTTTCCCCCCTTTTTATTGCATAAAAGTCACTATTTGCACCTTTTTTCAGTCTTCATTTTCGCTTCAGTGTGAGTAAGAAATGAACAAATAAATATGTGTTACCTACTTCAACCATAATACAGGTCTACTGGGTTTGTTTTTTTGGTGCAAACAGAGCAGGAAAAGAAGAAACCAATTATTATTCCTGAAACTTTTACTTTGGGAGGCAAAAGAGGTTTTGCTACCTTTTTATGTAGAAAAAATTATTTGAGTCTACTAAGCACTGTTCCTAACAAGCAGTGTGGCATATAAGTTCATAGTACTTCCAGTTCATAAACCTCTCTAGAGATGGCATTTCATTGAATATTTGCTTATCAATTATGGCTCTGACAAGCAGCTTGCCAGGCTAACACCATCATCCTTTTAGCCGACTTCAGTCATAAGAGACTGAAGTTTAAAGAAGTTAACGCAGTGTCTGACTTCTAGAAGTGTGCAAGTTTAAGACTTTTTGCTGCAAAATAGCAAAGCATGAGTCATTGCTCTTCTGCAGCCAACAGTCCACCAGGGACCAGCATTCTTCATGATGGCAGGCTTAACAGCTTTGGCAGCTTGCTTTGAAATCTTCTGGCCTTGCGCTGATGATACGTCCTGGAATGCTAAGCAGAAATTTCATTATCGATGTTGCTCAGGGAAAAACCTGACCCCTCTCATCCCCCCAGTGTTTGACACAAGATTTTCCTAACAACCAGTAATGGAAAACAAGTAACATTTGACATTTGTCTGCATAGCATCTGCACATTCTGGTCTGAGCTACATCCCTGGCGGTAGTCATAGTCCTCATACAGCTGTTGTCAGTGAAAGCCTTGGATGAGAGGAGACAGTGCTGGACACATAGAGTCCCCCATGGAAGCAGCTCCTACGTATGAATATTTGAGGTTTCTGTAGTACCCCAGATTACAGTGCCTCAAAATGGACCTTCACAATGACTTTAGTGCTAGGTAGAAACCACTAAAAATAAATGCACTCAGAAATCTGAAATATTAAATGCTGATGAGAACATGGGAAACTAAAAGACATCAGAAATGAAATTTTTCTTTGGTTTACCTGGAGCTGGAAGGGGTAAACATCCACAGGTGTGGCCTTCTGCTTAGAAAACCTGGCACACTTAGGCATTTCCAAACACATTTCAAGAGGAAGGAGCTGGTGAAAGCCGTATGTGCAAGCCTGGTGACAGGAGCACTTACCCAAGATGAGGTAGATGTGTCTTCATTACCTTCCAAGCTGAAAGTTACAGAAGATCTTCCTGGCCAGGCTGTAAGCAAGCTACACTTTTGTGTTTATGTCACGATTCTGCAGCACATTTCTTTTGTCTTTCAGGAAAAGATGTGGCTGACAGATGGTACAGTGAAATAAAAAATTACAGCTTTCAAAGCCCAGGGTTTTCTTCTGGGACAGGTAAGTTCAGTCTGGGAACTGTCTCTTCAAAAACACATCTTCTATTATTATGCTAAAAACTGACAAAAATGTAAAAAAACCTGAGAAATTAGAAACCAAGCAAAATTTGCAGGGGTTTTTTAGTACGGCATTTTTCATCCAACTCCAAATTTTTGAACAGGCAACTTATTATTAAGGCAAAATAATTTGTAAGAAATACTAAATTGGAATAATACAGGAGTCTTACTAAATGTACTGTGTTGTTGTCTACATTGACACGTGACTTCTGCTGAATTGTATCACTCCACTCACAGAGATCACTTCAGCTGAAATTTGGAGACTGATAATAGGTCATTGGCTGCATATTGACAATCTAGTGCAGAATGAACTTAAGAACATTATTCCTCAAATAATGCTCAAGCAAGAGAGATACCTGACCTTGTTTCAGATGAAGAAAATCAGGCTTTTCTCCCTGATTTGAGGATTTGTCTATGCATAGAGGGAACAACTGACGGAGCAGCACAATGCAGGGGTGTATATTAAACTAAGCAGAAGAAGCCACAAAAACAGTGGTTTTTTTGAACAGTGCAAACACATGGGGGAGTATGAGACGGTTAAAGCAAATGAATAATTGTCACTCTCAGAACTGCTGTTCACACTGCAGGGAGTAAAGGCTGTGATGTCTTTGTCAAATCTTACGTCAGACCAAACTACTTCTTTCATGATTCTCCTGCTACGTAAACTTATTTGGATATAGGACATGGAAATGGGAATAGTAGTACGAAAACAGATCAGATTAGGGTTTTTCAAGACAAAATGCTAGGCGTAGGGTTCTTTTTCATGTCCTTAGCTTGTTCTCGTGTTAGACAAAGAAACAGCTTTGCATTGTTCTTTTTTTTCCCCAGCACCTCACGTGTTAAAGGGAATGTTACAGATTTGGTATCTAAAATGCATGTGTATGTTTCTCTCTCTTTCTTCAGGTCACTTCACAGCAATGGTTTGGAAGAACACAAAAAAGATGGGAGTTGGAAAAGCATCTGCCAGTGATGGCTCAACGTTTGTGGTGGCTAGATATGACCCAGCTGGAAATGTAGTAAATCCAGGCTATTATGAAGAAAATGTCCTTCCTCCAAGAAAATAACTTTATCTTTTTTTTTTAAGGTAGTCTTAATGCTTAATGACAAATGAACCTGGATTTGGACCTAACAGTGTTTGAAATGAAGCACGATTCAATGAAATTTCCTGTTTGATACTGCTGTTCACTTCTCATTGTGGAGGAAGCAATTACACGTTGCTTGAGTCAATCTGCACATTAGGCCCCTCTTGCTTCTGAGGGGACCTCAGTTTATTTGAGGATGAACTATATGCAACATTTCTGAAGGGAAAAATGGGTAAGTTTTTTTTGTAATCGTTTGCATGAACCCTGTGTCAGCATGTAAGTAAGCACATGTTGGATGTCTTTTTTTTAAAAAAAAAACCAAAGAACTTTATAGCTTTCTGTAAACTGAAGATACCAGCTTGTAATTGTATCATGTACTCCCAGTTGTCCAGTACTTTTTAATAACTGTACCTTCGTTGCTCTGTCTTTACCTCCTGCTGTTGTGGAACCTTCTCTCTGCAAATGGAACATATGCAAAACTTCCTGTATGAAAGGTACACATGTAAAATGTAGTGGCATTCAGACCTGTGTGTTTTTATTAAGAGGATCTCACAGAACACTAAAAGGCTGCTGGCAAAACTGTGCCCATCAAGCAAGCCATGACTAATGTGTGATCTGAAAAAAATGCCTAAAATTGTTTAAATCCAATTTTAGGTGCTAATATATAAAATATGTTTGAGATGAGTGTATTTCAAGTTCAAAGTGCATCCTGCAGTTTACAGTATATACCTTGTATTATAATCAAATTGTTTACTTCTGTTAGAGAAAAATAAAATTCTACTTTTTGATATTTATGCACAGAAAAGTTTCTTTGATGGTGCACTTTGGATTTTATTTCTCAGTAACTTGTTTTTACTTCCTAAGGAATACCTTTTAAAGGTGTTGTGCTGTACAGACACTAACATTCCCAAATCATCTCGTCTCCTTTAATAATGTGACATTAGGGGTATTCACATTGTCATAATTAAGAGATGTTTGCTCTTTATTAATATTATTCAATAATAGTAATATTTCACATGCTGAATTCATGCCTTGAAAACAATGAAAATTTAAATTCCTTAAGAACAAACCAAGCAAAAATTCTGAGGACACTCTTTTCTCTGATGAAATGTGGATTGGGCCATTTTGTACAGGTTCATATGCTGTGCTTCAATTTGGGGTTTTGTTTTCTTTGTAAATGTTTCTTTTGACTTTTTCTGAGATTCTGTATGCCATAATTTTGTTCATGAACAATGCCATTACAGAAATACTTCTTTTTGTTTACATAGTTGTAATAAACTGCACTCTTATGGCTTGATTATATGTCATTGTGATGCTGTTTGTTACAATTTTTTGCCATAACCAAGAATTTAACACACATCATGAACAACTGAAAAATAAATATTTTTGAGTATGAACTACTCAAGCCTTTGCTGTTACCCAATTCTTTGTTGAATAATCCTCAAATTTTATTTCCAGGACATTAGCATATGACATCATTACTTTTGTAACTCGGGGGGGAAATAAAAGCAGCAAGTATTCTAGTGCAGGAAAGAAAGAAGAGACCTTCTAAGGGAGGCTAAATCATACAGCAGATCATAAATGCTCACTTCATACAAAGACTGAGCTAAGAGTTGAAGCTGAAGAGGCGTTCCTCTTTCTCTCCCAAACTCCTGCTTTGTATCTCGTTTCATTCTGCCGCTCCCTCTCTCGGCTGACGTGTTGTCAGTAAAGAAAGCCCACTCGACTCCCACTCAGGTGTGTGTGTGTTTCAGGAACTGCAGCCTTGGGGCCTTCCTCCCCTCAACCCTCAGCTGACAAGTGAGATGGGAATGAAAACAGGACTTTCTTAAAAAAAAATAACAGGCTTGCTGCAACTGACGTAAAGGTAAAAGCTGATGTTAAATAAATTGGCAGTAATAAAATACTCTGGGTTTTTCCTAATGACTTTCACGCTATTGGCCCTATAATTCCTTGGATGATTGATGCAAAACTGTACATATTGTAGTTGAGTGAGTCAAGTCAGAATCTTTCCCTGCTGCCACCTAGGTTTTATTTTAAGTTCAGAGGGAACTGGGAAGGTAGGTAAAGAGAGGACAAAACAAAACAAAGCTTTCAGTTATCTTTAAAATTATAATGGCAAGTGAACTTCTGGAGGTTTTCAGATGGAGCTTTTTGAGGGGGCATCAGAGGTAGCTGGACATGGAAGAAGGACAAAGCCACTCAAATGGCCTCAATGCTTCCTTCATGCACTCCACAAAAAGTCCGTGTAAGTATGATTGCAGAAATTAAAACTACCCAAACTGTTAATTTAATTCTTCAGGACGCAAGATTGTGATGCTGATACCTTCTGCAAATGAACTCTGGCTATGCAGCAAACCATGGTGGACGTAGGAGTCCAAATGAAGAGGAAAGGGTAACGTTGCTGATGTGACTCATTCAAAAGCCACATGATTTTTGGAAATTGTACACTGAAACTTGACTTACCAGCCATCAATATTAAAAGACTCTGTGTTGGTGTATTGCCCCACTCTCTACCACATCTTGGAGAGCTGTGGAGGTTGGGAAGTGGCAAAGAAAGGTTATCTGCTGTCATGTTAGAGCAAAACAAGATGTTTAGAAGCTTGCTCAGAGTTGTAGAGGTAGAAGTAACATTTTCCCTGGGAACAAAGAATAGGCTAAACTGAGAAAAATACCTGTTTTTAGAGGCCTGCCGATGATTTCTAAGGTCTTTTTGGAGCAGGAGGAGGAGAAAGAGGAGGAGAAATAGGAGGAGGAAGAGGAGGAATTCTTGCTGGTCTGAGTCTTCGTTTCTAGTCTTCTGGCTCAATAATAACAACATTTAGGGAAGAACTGGGATTGGTCTTTACAAGGTGCTGAAAAAGGAAGTCTGCATTAAGCATTGCCAACTGCCAGCTTCTCTCCTTTATCTTCCCAAAAGGACAAAACCTCTTCCTAAGGAGACTTGAGGGTTTTGTTTGACTACAAATTCAGCCTGACCTGACAATGTGCACTTGCAACCAGAAAGCCAATGGTGTCCTAGGCTGCATCAATATCAGCGTAGGCAGCAGGGTGAGGGAGGGGATTCTGCTCTCTGCTCTGCTCTGGTGAGACCCTCTCCCCGCTCCCAGAGTACTGTATCCCTGGAGCATCTGGGGCCCCTGGCTTAAAAAGGATGTGGACCTGTTGGAGTGAGTTCGGAGGAGGCCGTGAAGATGATCAGGGGGCTGGAGCACCTCTCCTGTGAAGACAGGCTGAGAGAGACGGGGTTGATCAGCCTGGAGAAGAGAAGGCTCCTGGGAGACTTTGTAGCATTCTTCCACAGCATGAAAGGACCTGCATGAGAGCTGGAGAGGGACTTTCTACAGGGGCACATAGTGATAGAGGGAATGGCTTAAAACTGGCAGAAG
Source organism: Aleadryas rufinucha (assembly GCA_013397815.1). NCBI lineage: Eukaryota > Metazoa > Chordata > Aves > Passeriformes > Aleadryas > Aleadryas rufinucha. The sequence goes on from VZTH01002863.1 coordinate 195,879, forward strand.
GTAGGCTTAGATTAGATAGTAGGAAGAGATTCTTCACTGTGGGGATGGTGAGGCACTGCAACAGGTTGTCCAGAGAAACTGTAGATACCCCATCCCTGGAAGTGTTCAAAGCCAGGCTGGATGGGGCTGGCAAGGAGGATTTGTAACTAGATGATCTTTAAGGTCCCTCCCAGCCCAAACCGTTCTGTGATTCTACGATCAAATATCCCCTTAGCCTAGTACGTAGCTCGCCTTTTTTGACCGCTTCCCATTGCCGCCACCCCGGTCCCTCTGGAGCAGCAGCCTTGCCCAGGCCTCTCCAGCGGTGTCC
>VZTH01002863.1:197778-244554 GCA_013397815.1 Aleadryas rufinucha
ATCCCTGGAAGTGTTCAAAGCCAGGCTGGATGGGGCTGGCAAGGAGGATTTGTAACTAGATGATCTTTAAGGTCCCTCCCAGCCCAAACCGTTCTGTGATTCTACGATCAAATATCCCCTTAGCCTAGTACGTAGCTCGCCTTTTTTGACCGCTTCCCATTGCCGCCACCCCGGTCCCTCTGGAGCAGCAGCCTTGCCCAGGCCTCTCCAGCGGTGTCCCGGCGGTGTCGCGGCGGTGTCGCGGCGGTGTCCCGGCGGTGTCTCGGCGGTGTCCCGGTGGTGTCCCGGCGGTGTCCCGGCAGCGCCGTACCCGCCGGTGTCCCGGCAGCNGATTTTACCTTGGTATTTATTGTAAGAATCCTTGGTGCACCCTGTCCAGGTGGAGCATGCTGGAATGCACATCCAAATGCACACCGAAATGCACCCCCGTGAGCACCCCCCCGAAATGCACACCCACAATCGTTTGGGTATAAAATTATAGGCTTTACCAATTAGCATGTCTATCAAAGATTCCCCAATGAGAGGCTGAGCGAACCTCCCTCCCCAAGGAACTTTCCCCCTTGGACAGGCCTATCTTAGTTTACAAAATGTGTTCCAGAGAAGACCTTGGTGTCTGAGGCTTCTGAGATGTTTGGTCTCCTGGCTTAATGGAATACTGGGGCTATGCTATTTGTCAAACCTGAAGAATTAGAAGTATGTGGGCTAAAAGGCCCTTAAGAATACATACAAGTCATACAAAAGAGTATATAGGGGGGTATATATAAAAAGCAAAAAAAAGCATCATGGCATCATGGGCACAGGGAGAAGAAGGTGCTGGATACCTGTAAGTGTACTGATGGGTGTCCGTCAATGCATTGGGAGTGGAAGAACACTGAGGAGGGAGTCATTGCCTGGAACACTGCTTCAGAGCAGCTTGGCTGGACCTGTAGTGCTTCCTCCCCTCTGAGGGAAAGCAATGTCCTTCCAGGCTGCAATAGGGGATGTAGATGGCTTCCCCACGCCTCCTGCTTCCACTTTTCTTCATTCCCCCCCACTTAGTTACGCTTTCTGCAATACAGAGAAGAAACTCCCTGCAACAGGGAGTTGGCTGTCGGTGGGGTATTGCCAAGAAGAGTTCATTTGCCTTATGAGAGTGGCAAACTCCTGCATAAAATTACCTGTCCTGTATGTTTCTTACCCAAAGCAAACAGCTTAGTGTGCCTGGCACCTTTTGTGTCCATGCTGTGCACAGGCTGAGTCTCCTCTTAGAAGCCTCAATACAAAAGCTACGCCAGTGTCAGGAGCATGAAAAGATTTCCCCCTGTCCTTCCATCCCAGGTACCTTACAGAGTGCCTTGCTCCAGACAGAGTGGAAAATGTGTTGAGTCACCATCCCTGGAGATACTTAAAAGATTCGGAGTTTAGGGACAAAGTTTAGTGCTGGATTTGATAGTCTTAAAGGTTTTTCCCATCGTAAAAGATACTATGTTTCCCTGTTTCTATGAATTGTTTCTCTGTTTCTCTGAATTGTTTCTCCAATAAGTCAGCTATTTCTCTCCTGTATTTGATAATTAGTGACATATTGTGTCCCTTTTGGCTGCTTGCCCACTTTCCCTGACAAGTGCAGAGCTTGCATGTAAAGCTCAAAGAGTCTTATGCAATTATTTTGGTTTGTGTTGTCTCTCTTTTCCTTGGTTGGGAATTGCTAGCGAACACAGTGCCTTCAGGCTGTAATTTCCTGTTGCATATTTTCTGAAACCATGTGAGGGATTGTTCCTGATGAGCTTTCCAGGAGCCTGCTACAATTGAACTTGTCTAATTATCAGCCAGTTATAGCCTTCAGCTTCTTGCCACCCTTTTTCTCTTGTCGTTCAGGATTGTTTTATTTTCCCCTCCTGGGATTTGAGTGCTAATATGGATCATGGAGTCTCTGACAGTAGGTGTCACAAGTTTGTCTGGCTTAGCACAGAAAAATGTCAGGAAGAGAGAGCTCTGAGCAGTAGGGATGCTTCATAAAGGGTTTATGTGGTGCCTATATCCTAGACCAGGGATTACCAAAGGATGGTCCAGGAGACAGCAATGACTGTTCATGGGAGTATCACCCTTATGCTACTCTTCACTAAATACATGATCTCGTGGGCAGAGGTCATTATGAAATTCCTAGGGCTGAAGGTGGTAGGTGGCTCAAAGAATATGGGAGGATTGAGAGAAGTGTCAGCAGGACTGCAAAGGATCATTCTGTGCATGTCTTGTTCATGCAGTGGAGCAGACTGAGGAGATGTCCCAGCTGTGCCTGAACTGAGTCGAGGGCTCTCAGGGCTAGAAAGGTCATCCAGCCACACAGAGCTGATTTTGACCTGTGTACCAGGACACCCTGCCTGCCACACAGTCAGCTAAAGGTACATCGTTTCAGGGAACCTGATCATAATTTCTGGAGGCTGCTTTATTCCTGAACAAAACAGTGTTCACTGCCATGGATGCAGGGGTGTTTCTATGAGCTTTGTTCTTAGCTCAGCTGCCTGTTCTGCCACCCTCCTGGCTGCAGTGCTTCAGGTGTTTGTGGGGCCATGCTCTAACCTGTAGAAGCCTCACTAGGAAGAGTCAGCTTGAAGATGATGTTTCCTTCTTTCCTGAGGCATTAGGTAGAAAAAGGCAATTTCTGACTGTGTTTGTGGAGCTGGGCATCTATCCAAGGGAGGATGTTGGGATCCTTGCCCTGGTTTTATGTGGTGTAAATGGCCAGGAGTGGTCTGTAAGAGCTTTGAATTCCCCCCCTTCTGACTGCTAAGAGATTTCCTCCCCAAAACTTCAATTGGCCCTGTGGCACCTTCAGGGTCTGTAGCCACTATGGGTAAGGAGAGGTATAGTCCTGAATTCCCACAAGCACCACGGTCTCCTGGATGCTCTGAGGCAGGCAGTGGTATTCACAGCCTTCAGAGATCAGAGGCAGCATGAAAGATCATCATTCTTTTCCTCAGCCCCAGGACTGCAAGCTTTGTGCTGTCACAAGGCTCTGCTTAATATTGCCATGCCTTTACAAGCTAAAACAGGGTCTGCTTGCTGGCACGGTACCTTTCACACAGCGTCTCTGTCCCTCTCCTCCTTCAAATAATAGGATTTAATGAGCAGAACTAAGTATTTGTGTTTATGTACAAAACCTTCCATTTATTTATCAAGGATGTGTCCAAAAGCTTTAGAAAAAGAAAAAAAAATTTCTCTTCTTTCTCTGTCTTGTAAACTTCTATAAAATTGAATGCAAAGAAAACTCAGTGATTGTTTCTCCCTCGCTATAATTGGTTTCAATGTGCCACTGTACTCAGCAAAATGTATTATATATGTTAGCAATTGTTTCTCTATGCCCATCACAATAGCTGAGGAGTTAAAATTGCTAATGATCTTTCCAGCAGCCCAGCTATTTTTCAGCTGCTCACTGAGGCCATTAATCACATACCCAGGACCGCTTGAGCAACATTTGCTAGCAATTAACCTATGGGTATGGGATTTTTTTTTTTGCTATTACATTTCTATTCTACTCTGCACATCAAATAAAAGATGTATCCTAACACCGCTTTTGTTAATTGAAGAGTCTAGAAAACAAAAGTTCTCAGGCCTACACAGACCAGCTTGATATGAGAAAAGAGGGCATCCAATATGCTGGGAAAATATTACATTAAATACTTCCTCAGATTGCTGAACATTAACTGAACTCTTGCTTTCCACTTGTTCTTCCTAATGCTATATAGATGATAGAATGGACATCCTAGATGTGTTGCTTTTAGTTACTATGTATTGTAAAATGCTTATTGAAATATTCCCTTGGGAAGAAAAGGAACTGTGCATGTGTTCCCCTGACCTTTACCCTGCCTTTACACTCAGTGATGCCACTGAGTAGTGGTATCACCTCATTTTTCACTGGCAAGATTCAGGACCAAAATATTTCTAGTGTTACTTCAGTGATGTCAGCAAAGTTACACGTGGGGGAATCCCTACCTCTAATATATTCTACTCTCTGCAAAATTTATTTGACTGGAAAGTGTTACTGTGTGGCTTGATAGAGTTTCTTTATGTCACAGAAGAAAGGAAACAGGAAAGTTAGTGAGAAATTGAAGAAAGAGTTTGCCTCCAAAATTAATGCAGGGGACTTTTCTGGTTTGCAGGACTTTATGAGATGGCAAATTAAAGATGTCCAAAAGAACAAGCACACACCATGAGCAGAGCTGGTGCAGGATCCTACCTGCACTGATATGACTGCCGAGGACCAGGATCTCCCATCCTAGCACCCACTGGCAATTCTATATGGAGATGGTCTAGAAGCCTTAAGTTGCCTGAAGCTGGAGTAATGTCAGGTCCTGTAACTGTGTTCAGAAGCAGCTTTGATGAGGCAGTACATGCACCAATGGCCAGTTTGCACCAGCACACCACTTCTGTTAGCCCTGGTGAGCAGTGGAGGGAGGCTTTTCTACCTGGAAAGGAGTATTTCTCGCACATACATCCTTCTGCTGGTGGTATTTCAGAAGCTCAGGAGGAAATAGTGCCGTCCTCTAGCACAGCTAGTAGCAGCTTTGGATCCTGGCAGCAGAGGAAGGGGTAGTAAAAGAATTAAATTACCTGCCATGCTTCAGAGCCTGTTTACATCACTAGTATATACTTTTTGGTTAATAATAAAGACAGGAGGGTAGCAATAAACTTATTACTAAAGTGTCCACATCAGAATTACTTCATTTTTTTGTCAATCCAAAGTTTCATGTTTGCTGTTCATTTTCCTTCACCCCAGACCCTGCAAGGAATGTGTTCATGCTCCATCTCAGGTTAGACTGAAATCCAGTATCACCAATTTTGGCAGCATTTGTCATCCAGCCATGCAATTCTAATACGCAGGACTGTAAGAGAAGCCTAAATATAGTGATTCTCTTGGCCCTTATTTATGTCAGAGACAATGCCAGTTTCTAGCCCACATCGTTGTGGGGGAAGGAGGCTTCAACATATGACACAAAAGCAAACAAAAAAAATGTATCCCAACACATTTAACACAACTCTCTTGCTTTCTTTTGGAGTATGACTCATGAGATTTAAATGATTAGAAGAGCCTCAATTTCAATCCCCACACAAAATAGCCCTGTTACCTCTGATAAGAGAGGAGGATGTCACTTTACTGAGTGTGGTGGCCCTTCTTACCTGCACTGGAATGAAAAAGCAGGCAAAAAGTGGGCAGGCCACATGCCTGAAAAAGAGACACTTTAGTTCCCCTGAGCTCATTTAATATCTTCAGCTCTGGTGAGTGTGAGATTTTGGGCTGAGAGACAGACCTTTCCGAGAGAGCAGTACAAGCTGAGTTAGAGAAACAGGAGCTGACACCAGGTCTGAGCGTAATGCAACCTAATTAAAATTAAGAGTGGTTGGAAATGTGTTTGGTTATATTCTGCAGGCAGTGAAAGGCCATTTTCCTAAAAATGCTATCTTAATGATTTGCCCAATTTATATTCTTGTCTTTTCATTTATTAGTTACCTAAACCTTATAAAGCAGAGCTTTCCCCATCCTCATGAGGCAGGTGTGTATACAAATGGCAGGTACTGATGAAATGTTTGCTGAAAAGATTAGCTTGTCAATGAGGCAAAGGATGGATATTGATCCCTCTTCTATGTTTGTCAACCTGTAACCTGTTTAAGAAATGGCCTACAGCAATGAAATCCAATCAAGCACTCTCTGCAGCTCCAGTTTTCTTGTAATATAGGGAGGGGATTCAATCACAATAAAGGAAATGAACCACTTATCATATAAATGAGGGTAAGGCAATTTACAGGTTACAGGTTCCAAGTGAGGAGAGTTCTGACTGCAATACAGGATTAAACAATGGCTATTCTGCACACCTGAGCTTTCCTGTGGTCTTTCTATGTGGAAGGGTTGTTCTGTGGCAAAACATGTTGCAATGTTGAGTTAACAGGTTTAACAGAGCAGAGCACACTGCACGCCTCCCCTACTTAAACCCCTGCTTGATAACTTCAATGGTAATGGAAATGTTTTCAGAGGTGGCCAAAGCAGTCTTCTAAGTGATTAATAGCACTTGTCAGTCCATAGGGCCACCTGAAAACCAGTTTTTAGCTTTATGAGAGATGTGAGAGATTGAAGAACTTTTATTTTATTCAACATCAGAAGAAAATTTTCTAATACGATCCTCCTACCCTCACCTCCCCCCAGTAAAATGTCTCAGGCCCAAGTTTTGTTGAAGACAAGCGTTGGAACTACCAGGCTGCAGACACAGCCTTCAATAGCTTGTCTTTGTTTATTTGCATGAATGAGTAAGAGGTCAGCATGGTCTACAGAGAGGCTGTATACCCTCTCTTCCCTCCAGCAGAGTGGATACCCACTTACAACACCTAATTTGTGGGTTCAGATCCCTGCCCTGAAACAGAGAACAGCAGCTGATATTGAAGCATTTGCCATTTGAGACAAGCAATCAATCCATTTGCATTCTGAGAGTTTCCTTCTCCAGAAATACAATCCCAGACCTTGCTGGGAAAAGATCAAGTCATTTTTCCATTAAAGATTTAGGTCTTGGTACTTGCAGTGGGTTGAGTTTGGTTGTATATCAGGTGCCGACCAAGCTGCTCTCTCACTCCCCCTCCTCAGCAAGACAAGAGGGGACAACAGGACGAAAAGCTCATGGGTCAAGGTAAGGACAGGAAGAGATTATTCTGTCCAGAGCCTTGACATGTAAATCCAATACAGTACTCCAGCCTCTTCCAGCTAAAAAATTGTGTCACTGCAAGCATCTGATCAGTGCTTAACCTAGAGAAAATTTTCTTTCTAATCTTCTGTCTCCAGTGCATTTTTTTTTTTCTTTTCTGAATAATATTCTTCCTAAAGGATACTTTATTGCTTCAAATGTGCACTGAAATAGACTTTTTTAGAGAAGCAGCTTTCAGAGAGGAGATGGGTGGAAGATTATGCATGGCAGTCAGCAAAATGTGAGAATTCAGTGAACTTGTGGACTTGGGGAAGGCAAGGAATTACATAGTCCTCAATCCTGGCTCCCAGTGTCAGGAGACCATGGCAGCCTGTCCATTCTCAGCTGAAAGTGCAGAGAAACCACAGCTGATCTAGAAGCCTTTCTGAAAGAGTAGCTTGCATTGACCTGCTGGTGTGACCCCTGGCCAGGAAGGAGAACAAGCACTTGTGGCAGCCTGCCAGCAGTGGAGGTTTAGCTTAAATTTTCTGGAAATTCACCTTGCCGAAGTAAATTGTGCTTTAAGTATTAGGAGTTGTTGTAGGTGAACAGTTACTGTGTTCCTCAGACATATCCACCCTTCCAGTGACGACTACTGCCCTGTTTGCCCCCTTCCAGTTCCATCCTCAAAAATGTCTTTCCAGTGGTGTAGAGAGCCCTTGAACATTGTCTCTTCTTCCGTAGAATCATGGAATAGAATCATAGAATGGTTTGGGTTGGAAGGGACTTAGACATTTCCTCATTCCAACCCCCCTGCCATGAGCAGGGACATATTCAACTAGACCAGGTTGCTCAAAGCCCCATCCAGCCTGGACCTGAACACTTACAGGGATGGGGTACCCACAACTTCTCTGGGCAACCTGTGCCAGTGTTTCACCACCCTGAAAGCACAGAATTTCTTCCTAATATCTAATCTAAATCCACCCTCTTTCAGTTTAAAGCCATTCCCTATGTCCTATCACTAGATGCCCTTTTAAAAAGTCACTATTAAAAGCAAAATAATAATTTAATTATTAGAGTTAATAAAATCAATGACTGGAGCTATTTCTCGTGAGCTTGAAACCTTAGTTTTGTGACTTGGACTAACTCAGACAGCAGGAAGAGGATCTCAATTAAAAGTACATTTTAAAAGTTTGAAATAATGGGCTAAATCTTTCATATGCACTGATGCTAAATTTTTCATAAGTAAGAAATCTCACGTGAAGTGAAATGCTGAAATAAAGCCGTGACATGGTGGTTCATCTTCCTAAGTACAATAGCTGTGCCCAAAAATTAGTGTAGATATTGGAATACTCAGGACAGAGTCAAACCCTTTAAGGTTCTTCTGGCGTTATCTTGCTCTGCAGACACCTTGCTGTTAACAGAACCATCTGGTCCGGCGTTCCCAGGTGGAGGTGTCTGCCACTCATTTGCAGGAGAGAGGAGAATCCTACATCTGGTTCCTTCTCTTCTCCCGATACCACATCCCCCAGAGATTTGCTGTCTGCTTTGTTAATGATTAAGAGCTAACTACAGAAGGGCACGTATCAAGTATGGACATATTACATTGTGCCAGAATTGAGGAGGAAGCCTCAAGGCTTGTGTCCCATGTGCCTCTCTCCAGTATTAATCTTCTCAGTACATGAAATATTTTTCACCAATACATAACCTCACTTATTACTTCCTGCCATTAAGTGCAGCGAATACTCAGACACTCTTCTGGAACATCTCCAAATGAAATCTCAGAGTCATTACATTAACCTTTTCCATTATAGAGCAGAAGGAAATTAGCTATTGGCACACACAGAAATACTTAGAAAGTGGCACGATATTTCGCATAATTGTGTTTTTATACTTTCCAACAATGCAAAGAGTTAAACAAAAGCGGTAAAAATCCTGCATGCTTCATTAAAAACTCTCAATTTCTCTATTTTCAGCAAAATAAGCCATCAGTGTTAGATTCTATAATTGACACCATTGCTTAGGGAACAAACCTATGAATCTTATTAGAGACAAATTCATTACTTTAAGTCCACCCTTAGGATGCAGAGCTCATAAAAGAAACCTCTGGAGGGTTCAGCTTAGGGGATGAGATGATTTCAGGCTGCAAATCTACAGATTTGCTGTAATTAACCTGAACTAATTATTGTCAGGCGATGGGTCAGACATCCTGGATAAAAGCCCCTGACTGGTTTTGTGGTCTACTGGGTTTTCAGCAAGAGAGCTGCTTGTTAAACAAAGAAAAAGTAGTGAAAGCACAGCCCTATATATTCTTAAAGTAAAATAAATCTTCCCACTAGGAGAGAATACCAGAGTCTATTTAAAATGCACAGTCAATTGGCACACTGGAACATATCAATGTTTAATACTGTTGTTAGCTACCTCACTGCAGGCAACCACCGCTAGGAATGGTCAAAAACAATTCCTGGGTGGGCTACGCTGTTCTCCCTCCACATGAAGAGAATGCCTGCCTGCCTGCTTTTGCAAATATCATGAGAAGGGACCCATTAAACAATTCTTTGTGCACTGCAGGTATGTGTTATAGCCCTGTAATGGATGCTGCCCTGTCACTGTTCTGCTGCTGCTTTCAAGGGGCAAGACAGATGCATGGGTGCACCTACAGAAGCTTCTGTGGCTGGCATAGGGCAGAAGGAGCTGGCTGGCCTCTACAAGATAAGCTGATAACCCTGTCATACACATTACACGGATTTACTTATCACAGCTTCAAAAAGCAGTGACAATTTTCACCAACAGTGGAAGAACTGTTTGGTCTTATAGTTTCAAACACAGATTTTTGTGTTCATTTAAATTTCTAAATTCTGTTGAAATCAGTGGCCATGACATGAAAATATTTTGAGGTCTCTCCATCCTTTGAAGTTTTCAAGACTTGGCTGGGCAAAGCTGATGTGATCACGTTCCACCTTGAGTGGGACACGACATTCAAAAGTCTCTTCTGGCCAGTGTTTCTATGACCCAGTGTGGTTAAGACTTGGTTACAAGGAGAACTCTGTGCTCAGGTGTTGTACTTTCTCAGAAGGAGATGTTATTGGCTGCCCCTTGCTGAGGAGTTATTTTCCCTTCAGTCCAAAGGTCCAATGCCATTGCTTTTTCTCTCATAAACATGCATCCTACCTTCCCTCTCACCTCTGATGGTGTTTCTTGGCAGATGATCACACATTTTTACTGTGTGTTTCACTGATATTGGGCAATTTGTTTACCATTCCCTCTGTCTCAGCAGCTGTGGGGCTGAGTTTCTAACAAAGCAGCCCCAACAAGGGAAGCCTGTGTATGAGTGCAGCACAGCTGGGGCTGATCTTGGCAGTGATCACCTACAGTGGGATACACCAGTGAGGGAGCACAGGGTTGAACAGTGGGGATGGCCAGTGGCTCTTGTCATGTGAGGGACTTAAAATATCTTCAGTGACATTTTAACTCACTTGAATGTAGCTTAAATGACTTTAAATTTTGAGCCTCTGTGACTCTGTAGGGAAAAAAAGTTGTGTGCCAGTGCCACCTGATAAATCCCAGGTCCCTCCTCTGCTGCATGGCTGTGGAGTTTCTTCAGGTTCCTCATGCACTCAGGTGTTCCCAAATAAAACTTTCTGCCTCACAGGAGTATTGTCAGTGTAAGGTAGGTTCACATCTGCTAACCTAATGGGATCCATTGAGCTTCAGAGGTCTTGAAATCAAAATTATGACTAGACACTTTTTTTTTAATATATACATATTCTGTGTATTGCATTGATGGGTTTGTTATTGGTTTTCACTACTTACATTTCATTATATTTTTTCCTGTCATTAACAATTTTCCTACTGGTATAAAGACATTCCCTAGCAAGCAGAGGATTAAAAATTAGTGGTAAAAATAGCTAGAAATCTGAACAGTTGAACTGAATCAAAGTATGGAAGTGATTGATACCAAGCATAACACTACTTATAAGTGGAGGCAGCACATGAGCTCCTCTGTAGATCTGAATGTTCTAGGTGAATGCACCCTTATAATCAAAGTCAGAAGTTATTCATTACCTGAAACAGATTTTAAAATGTACAAGTAGCAGCATTTAAATCCTACTAACACTATGCAGGAGGCAGTTCTTGACATACATCAGATTCTCAAGTTTTGTGTTTCGTGAGGACATTCTGCAAACTAAGATCATTAAAATATCCTCCTTCAGATGGTTATGGGTTTGGGGGTTTTTTTGCTAGCTTACTTTTCTAACTTAAATGTTTTCATTTTACTACCAAATATGCAAAGCTCTCCTAGATTTTGCTCACTCAGGCCTGCACACAAGCAGTGAGATGCACATGTCCTCAGAGTGTGGGCAGAGGTCCCTCTGTGTGACTTGGGGGACAAGGGGCTCTCACTGCATTTCTGGGGCTGGCAGGGCCTGGTTATCCTGAAGGGCTTTGTTGAATGGATCTGAGCTCCTAAGGATCAATATTCAATATAAGATAACCTTTTGCTTCTGAACATTTCTTGTTTAACCCTCTCATCCTGTAAATATTAAGCATTAATTTACTATACATTGCTTCCATTTCCTGATTTGGGCATCCCTGTAACAAAGATGCATCTTCCTGTTGGGACAGCAGGATGAGCTATGCCAGGTAAAAAGTGCCTTTTTGCCATCCTTCCGTCCAGGTCCTCAGCTGACCCAGCTGTACTTCAGCCTTACTGAAGCACAGGCCTTTTTATCTTGATGTAAACAACACCTTCTTCAACGTTAACAAGCTTGCCTGCTGTTGACTGCCCCTGATTACAGATAAAACCTGATCCTCTAGCAACAGGAGGAAAGCCTCTAAAACCCTCCCTCCACTGCCCTGGTCAGCTGTGACTGGGGCACACACAGCTTCAGGTGTGACTTTTTGAGGACTGATCTCCCCCGAATCAGCATCAGCTTAGGGCAAAAAGAATTACAGGCTTTCTCCGCGCGTGTTTATGAGGATACTGCAAATAAAAACTGTTTGCCAGTGAATGGAAAATCCTATCTGCGGCAGGAAAAGCTGCAGTTATCATGCATCACCACTGTATGCCACTACAGACTAATTACTCTAGTGGATCCCAGAGATGAGGCACTGCTACAGCAAACCCTCAAGAAACACTTAGTTAATATTAAATTGTAATCCTATTACCTTTAGATGTTCCCAGTGCTATTAATCTCACAGTTTCCAAGTCAGTAGTTTAGAAACAGATTATCTGAAAATCACAGTGCCATTAACCTCTTTGTGTGTATACCATTTTTAAGCAAAGGAGCCAAGAGGAGTAAAAAGAATAATAAATTTATATTTTCAGTATCTTTCTGCTTAAGAATATTCCACATATAATTTAAAATTCATCAAAAAAGCATTAACCATGGAAAAGATTATTTTCATAATCTATTTATACTAAAAATAAAATAAACATGAATAATCAGAAATGAATTATCTCGTCCACTGCCTTTCATAAGTCCTCTATTGGACTGGTACAAAATTACCCTCAGATTTATATCCTTGCACTGAAAAGCGTAAATAAAATGCACTACAGAAGATTTACTGGTTTGATATCTTGAAACAGGTTTCTAGCATTCTTTCTAATTTACACTCTAATAAAATTTTTGTTGAAAACTCACTACTGGTTTTGCAAAAAAGTCTTTGCAACATGAGCTACTGTGCCAAAGTAAAAATTAACTTCTACAAATGCTTAAGTAAGATTATAAGTGTGTAACTTAGCACTTACATGCTTTTTGAATCATATCTTAAATTTGGTCTCTGTTCTATTGCTTTCTCCTATGGCATTGAGATCTTAAAAAGTATTTTCCTTTTTGGTCTCTTCTGTTTTCTGATCATTATCATTCATTGTTTCTATATCTGATTATTAGCAAATTTAAGCAACTGCTTGTTTCTGTCTCTCTAAACTTATATTCCTCTGCTTTCCTCAGTTTTTATTCTGTCTGCAGTTTGAACTATTCTTTGCTCTATAAAAATCCTTGTAAGATGGGTAGGAGGGGGACAACATCCAGGACAAGGAAATTAGTAGTTATAGAAATTGTCAGTTTGAGAAAATAAACTATTCCTAGAATTTTTAATATCTCTTACAGAAATTGTAGGGAATGTCACCTTCATCTTTAGCGCAAAAATCAAATAATGGGGAATTGTAGTCTCACCAACAGCTGGGATGTTTAAATTCAAAACTTCACAACAAATTACTCTTGTACAGGCTGCATCATCACTTATCCCAGGGAAATTAGAGACCCTCTTGGACTGCATCCTTTCCATTCCCTGGTCAGTGAGGAAGACAGGTGGTGCAACCTTTGGAGAGGGTTTCCTTTTATGGCTGGGAAAATTTATTATTATTTGCTCACCTTTGAGACATCTTTCTTTAGCCCGTGCAAAGGAGCAGTGTGATATTAAATTACCTATTTACAAAACGGATTAATATGAAAAGCTGCATTAAAGAGATCAAATGGCTGAAAAAAAATGAAACAAGGAAATGAAATCTTCTCCTTTGAATGTGTACTCTTAGAAGGCTGAGAGCTGCACTTTGTCACTAAAGTAACATCCGTGAATTGTCTCGGTGCTGAAGATCTTTTCAGCTGATTTTACAAGAGCTGCTGCTAGAGCTTGATGATGCTACTTCTGCTGCAATGCCACAGCAGTTTCATGGAGATGGTACAAACTGATGCATTATTTCTAAGAACCCTTCCTTGTCCTCTGGGATTTCTCTGGTCATTGTGACCCGTGATTGCTACCAGGAAACTGGATCCAATCCAAATATTTAAATCTAGACGTGACTTCAATCATCTACTGAGTTTTGTCTGTTCAATAATTAGTAACTACTTGTATGTTTGACATTGTAGTTTGCAGTACTGTAATCACTCCCTTTTCTGGCTGCAGTATGATATTTGAGTTCTGAAAGGTGTTATTCCAATCCCAGAAATGAATTAATCCTTTCCACAAGAGTTAGCCCCTTAAAATAATTATTAAGAAAAATGAAAGTGTAATCATTAGTCCAATAATGGCCCTAGTGGAAGGAAACCTAAATTAAGTCATATTGGATCTCTGAAACATTAAATTAGGCAAATTAGGGATCTGATTTTTCTTTAAAAACCTAAATCTATAGTAGTACTAAAGGAGGGCAGGGCTGGATGTGAGAGGAAAATAGCTATCAGTTGTGAAATATCTTTGGACTGTTTAGCAACATTACCATTCACAGCCACGGAATACATTACATTTTATTGTAAACTTTGTTCCTTAGAGAAGTATAAATCTTGAAAGTGTGTCAATACTTGGCAAAGTAAGCAGTCTCTGGAGGCAAAAGATGTTTAAGACCATCTATCAAGTATAAGAAGTTGATAGCAATTAAAATCAGAGCTGTTTATGTATAAACATAAATTGCAGAGGTAGCTTAAAACTGGCCAGTAAAAATCTTGGCTGGGTGGAAATTCCAATAGCAAAAGACTGCAAAAAGCAACATCTGAATTTAAAGAACTGTTTTTGTAGCATACACTTTTTCTTTAACAACCATATTTTCTATGAAATTTTATTACATTGAGGAAAATGTATCTGTTTATTTGTTTTCACATCCAGGTATTTAAAAAAACACCGTAAACAACAAAACCCAAAAACAACTGAATAATGGGCAAAAAGAAGATAGCTTAGATAAAATATTACTTATACTAGATAAGCACTAAACCAGGTTATATTTCAATGCTCCCTTTTACCCCAAAGAAATACAGAGAAGGATGGGCGTTGATTTAATGTTAACTACTATAATAATGATGATGATTTTAAAAATTATTGTGTATTTAAAGGGAATTATTAATTGTGTCTATTTAATGTATGAGGTTCTCGGGAAATAGACCATTGTGGGCAGCCTGCACGATTTCATTGCTTTTCACAACAGTTACAACACTAAAAGCCTCAGTGGAATGAGAGCCCACAGAATTAGAGGGTGGTCTTCCTCTCCTGAAGATGAAAGGGACTGCTCTGTGTAACCCAGACACTGGGTACCCAGTTGCTGGTTTGAAAGGAATGTGTTGGGTCTTGCTCCAGGTTTCTGGTCCAGTGGTCAGTCTTGGATTACTGTGTTCAGGTCAGTCCTCGAGGAGATGCAAGGAGCCCAGCCAGACCACTGATTAATGCTGTGCTGGAAGGGATGTGTTGGGCTGCAAGTGGACCCTGCCTCTTCTACCAAGGCTTCTATGACTTTAGGGATGGTAAATAAAGTCAGAGAGGCTGCTTCCTTCCTTAAAACAGGGGAAGGTGTGAAGAAGACACCAATTTCAAATGTGACAGCCCTGAGGAAGCTTGAAGAGCAGGGGTGCTGTGCCCACAGTGAGTTTTGCTGCAGCAGGAAATGAGGAGTGGCCTCCCAGCCCATGCCATGGGCACGGGGAAACTTGCTGGCAGCAGGAACAGTGCCAGGCTGCTGGGTAGAAGGGAGAGACCAGGAACAAAAAGTGGGATTGAATGCTGTTAAACAGAGCATAATGTACAATGTTTATTTGTAATTAATGAGTCTTGCATGTCTTCAAAATGCATTTTAATATTTAAATTGCTGCAAGAGTAAATTATTAAAACAAAGTGTCCATGAATTATCACCCCTGATCTCCCAAGTTGCAGTGCTAGAAACTGAGAGACAAGGAGTGCCTAAGTCAGTGAGGTGAAGGAAAGGCTGTCCCCTTCTCATGTGGAATGTCTTCCACTGTAAGAGTACATCTTTTTGTTTCTGTTCGGCTGTGGGAAAGATGTCTCAGGAAGGAAGTCTTAACCTTGGACTCAAATCAGGACCTAGAATATAATATAGAGATTCTGGTGTTCCAGACACCAATATCCACCACTGAGGGAATACAGCATATCCACACACATAAATAGATTAATTCTGGCATTAGACAGAGAAGAAACAGCTGTGTTTCTTCTCACCTTCCTCTCATCTTCCTTACTTCCAGAGGAAGATCAGTCCAGCACCTATTTCTACATCTCCTCCAGAAGAGTGCAGGAGAAGAGGGTTTTGTTAAGTGCTCCCAGCTTTCTAGAGGAAAAGAGAGTCTGAGCTTCCTCCCAGATTTGCACTGCTGTATGCACACACTGTGAAGAAACCACAATACGAGTGAGATGGTGAGCCAGCATTTCATTGCAGACACCTGCTAGACCTGGGATCTCTCCCCTCTTTGTTGGAAGAGTCCTTGGACAAGGGAGTAGTCTTCTTTCTTTTGCTTGCAAGAGCAGGGCTACTGATGGGTCCCTTATTGACACAAGGAGTAAAAGGAAGCCCTAGCAAACAGCAAAAGTATTCTGGTGTTTTTAAACTTAGGCTTTGTCTTACACCCTCTCCACCAAGAATTTGTGCAAATTTCATAGAACAAAACATGAACAAATCAATAGAGGAAACAGCATGTGAACCACAATGCAGGCATTTAATGTCTCCTTGTGCATTAAATTACCCAATTAATGTTTCCTGTTGCCTTAGCCTGTTCTAATAAGGTTTGACTGTCTCTTATCAGCCCCTAATCTTCTAAATGATGAGCAAGAACTGCAGCTGGATTTACAAGAGCCTTTGGGGCACAATACCAAACTCCCAGAGTGCCAAAGATCCATCCTTGGAATTATGCTTATTAAGGTTTTTCATTCATTATCATTTACTTCACACAGATACACACTAATAAGATCAGATTGACTTTATTATTTATTATTTATTAAGTACTATTAAAATAGATACACTAGACAACCAATTTCTGTGTTTAAATAATTCCTCAAAAAATAAGTTTTTTGTTGCATAAAAATGTAATTTCAGATATCAATACTCCTTTGAGTTAACTGAATTTGCCTGCTGTGTGGGCTTATTTTTCCTGAAAGGCTGATCTGTAGTTTAGAATGTTTTGGAGTAAGAAAAATTTTTCCAGAGTAAATGAAAGTAATTTTTATGGGCTGTGTCCATGAGTTAGCTAATTAGAATAAAGATGTTGGGAAAGAGGTGCAGGTAATGAGTAACTAACAGGGATAAATGATTTTTAATAGGCAATGGCAGTGACTTCAGAATGATAAATACTTTCCTGTTGTATTATAAAAAATAAATAAATCTATTTTACTAAGAGAGACTTCTTATGAACTGTGAGGCCAGTTGGGGAGAGGAATAGATTCATTTAGATAAAACGCTATTAAATTGCCTGCATAGTGTCCTGTCAGACAACTATTGATCCCATCTCATGGGAGAAATTGATTTCTGTGCAGAGAGCTATGTGCTCTCTGCAGTGTCTTGCTCCAGTGCTATTGCTCTGGTAATCACACGCTGCTGCCTCTTTTCCTTTCTCTCTTTTTCCGTCTGTTTGTTGTGCAAAGATTGATTGAGAGGCACGAAGGATTCAAATTGCCATATTTGTTGTTATTTGACCTTTCCAGTTATATTCTGTTAAATATGTAAATAGTTCATTTGTAGTTCTGTGCATATGAGTTTGCTGAAGCAGTGTGCGAGGAAGGCTTCCAGGGGGATGCCTGTACCTTTGCTCTCCTGTAGATCTATTAGACCTGACTCAGTGAAGGGATTTCAAATGCAGCTGACAATTCTCCCTGCTTTGGCAAAGCTATCTAGGCTAGTTCTCAACACAAGATCTAAAGATGGGAAAATAATTCAAAATTTTAACATCAGAATTACGTAAAAAGCTGAGAAGTGAAATGATAAGTGATTAAGGATCCTTGCTTTGGTTTCCTTCTTCCAGGCATAAGTACCTTTTGTCAGCTCCCATTAATGTGAGTCATTTTTTAATAAGACAAAAATACCTGAGGTGAAGTAATGACAACATTAAAGTTGAAACCCACTTTTAAATCTCCCCCCTTTGAATAAGAATAAGAAACAAGGTCTTTAATTGCCATGAAATGGTCACACACTTTCTCAGACAATACAGCTTCAGTTTACCAAACTGTTTGTCTAATGAGTTATGTGTGTACTTGGCTTTTTCTACTAGTTCTTGTCATTCTTACATTGGTTTCATTCTTATGACTCATTTATCATCATCAGAGCTAAGCAGGTGTTTGAGTGTCAGCTTGTGGGGATCAAGGCCCTTGCTGTTCTCTGGGACCGTAACTTGGCGTTTGCACATGGGGAAAACCTTCTGAATAGGAAAAAGCCAGGGCAGACCTTCTGGCTTCAACTCATGCCAGTGCTAAGGGCATAGAGGGGAACAAAGATCTGTTGGTAGATCACAGCTATATTTTAGTAGTCCCCAGCTGCTGCATTAGGCCTAGGAAGGAAAGTGTAGGATGGTTCCTCCTGGAAGGAGGTTTCAAAACCTGACTGGACAAAGTCCTAAGCAAACAAGTATAACATTAAGGTTAACCCTTCTTTAGCAGAAGTTTAGATTAGAGAACTTCCCTTGTTGTCCTTGCACCAAAGTCTCTTTGAAATTAAATCTGCCTATGATATCATGAATTCAAGTCCTGGTTACATTTAAGCATTTGCCCAAGACAGCTCCTTGCAGGGACATCAGCTCTAGCCTATGAAATGAAGCCCTTGTTGTTCAATTGCCTTTTAATGCTTTGGATAGCATAGCAAGTGAAGACACATTTCTTCTCCTCTTCATTAGTCTCTCCTCCATGCTAGCATTTCGCCACTCATCATATCACCCAATTTAACTTTGCTGCAACTGCAGGCAAACATTGACTTCTCATGTGCATTCTGGAAGGTGCCTAGGCAGCAGGGAGAAGAGCATATCTGACAGCAAAAGGTGCATGGGGGCAACTACATTTCCCAGCTGTGGAGAGATGCAGCTGAGATGGGAATGCTCAAGCAGGGTGACAGGAGAAAATCGCTGACTGCACCTCCTCAAATCCAGCACCACTTAACTTCTGGCCTGAAGGTGTGAAATTCTCTCCCTCCATCTTGCAGCGGGGAAAGGGAAGAAGAAGCTGTGCTGTGTGGTTTTGTTAGAAATACGGAGGGAGGGAGGTGATAGGGTAGGGAGGATGAGGCTCCAGAAAGACAGAAGGAAGATGAAAGTGTGGGGTGGTATGTATGTGGGAATTTGCATAGGGAATGCACAATGTCATGTGTATTTGGGGAAACATCATTGTAAGAGCACATTTCAAAAGGAGTCAGGTATGGGGAACAGCAAAAAAGACCCAACAGTGAGACCAGTATCAGAGAAAATGGGCTCTCTTCCTTATCTATTCTCACATATCATAAATTTACAGGGGTGGTTTCAGTCTGATTGGGACAAAGCTGACAGCTCCCTGCAAGCAAACAGGGACAAGAAATTATAATGAAAGGGACCTTAGAAACTCTAGAGGCATACAAAAAGCAGTCCTGGGACCTGTTTTTGTTTGCTTATGTGTCTCCTTTATTAAGCACAATTTAATTTGATAGCCTATTAGAAGTACATCTAGAAGGAACTGCTGGATGCCCCTTACTGAGTGTTTCTATGCTTCTCTCTCACAACAGGGTGACTTTTGCACTGTAATTACTTTTTGTAAAATAAACAAAGCAAGCTACTTGCAATTGAAGAGCATAGAGTTGCTGAACCCAGGGTTTTCCTAAGACAGCCTTGCAGTCCAAAGTACCACATTGGCTTGTGCTTGTATGTGCTTCAGAGAATATTTAATCAAGGAAAGAACTGCCCCTCATCTCTATCCCCATTAATTTAATGCAAGAATCCATCATTTTAACAGAAACTTTATTTGTGCACAGGGAAGGCTTTGCCTTTCATAACTGGGAGATCAGTGAAGGGGAGAAGTTGTCAAAGCCAATGGTGAAGGATAAACTGCTTGTAGAGCTTATTTCTCAACTGAGGTTTTTCTTCTATTCAGTGTCTTCCTCCCTTTCCACCCATGGCTAAGGACAAATACAGAGAAACAACTGTGAGGACAATATAAAGCAAATTTGCAGCACAGGAAAACATACTGTACAAGCATTGGCTACAAACGCTCCCAGGTCAGAAATCAAAGGCCTGTGTTATTATTTGAAAGACACTTTTTGAAATTAAGGACTTCAATCCTGTCTCCAGTTTTCTTCCTAATCCCACAGGATCCTACTAACACAATTAGCATTCAGGTATAGACTAGGCTCTCTCATAACTTGGTTTGTTTTAGCTAGGTGTAGGTTGCATTAACCTGGCAGAGCAATGAGGAAGATTTCTGTTCTCTGCTTTGAGCTGCTAGGTGCAGGCAGATTCCTCTGGTTTTGACAAAATGAATTTCCTTTAAAGGAAAGAAAGTTAAGCTGTTCTAAAAGGCCACAAGAAGTAATGATTCCTGTCTGACAGTCTGATAACTCCATTCTCATGCTTCACTGTTTTTTCCCACTACACCTGCTTTGTATGTTCAAGTGTGGAACTCTTGGTTTGATCCTGAATTTATGATTGAAAAAGAATTATTGAACTTCCACTGTGGTGCTGATGAAAGCATAATCTAAAAGTCCATTGGGCGATTTTTTCTCCTGTCACTGTGGTTCATATTTCTGTCTCTGCTGTTCTCTCATACCTTTGCAATTCTGTTAATAGTTATTTCCACCAATTCCCCAGTTTCCTCTTCCCATCAAGTTTAAAGAAACAAACAGCAGAAATATTGCTTCAAGTACAAAGCAGCCACTTCTGTTACTTGCATCCCTTCATCTAGCAAATGTACAGTAAATGTACAGTAAATGAGCTGAAATATTGCTGACTGTTCAGAAGTCATTTGTTAATTCATCTTTATCAAGAGGACTCTCACTTACAGATGGACTGGACAGTGGAAGTTGTGCCACCTCTGGGAACTCCACCTCCGTGAGATGTGGCCTCCTTGGACATCATGCTGGAGGCCTTGGATCCACCAGAGATCCCACTGCTGGTAAAACCTGATGAATGGGTTGTGCCTTTGGCACCTAGAACAGTTACAGAGGAGATGTCACTGACAAAAAAAAGGAAGGAACCTTACAGGACAATTATAAACTACTGTGTTTTATAAAAATTCAAGGCTAGCAAATGTATCAAAAGACAATGTGACTGCTGATTACTTGACTTGTTCTGTCAATATACTGCTTTTTAGCTGCCACCTTGGGGAAAGGATATTATCAGTGCTGTTGTGGATGTTCCCAGTACACAAAGAAAATCCATGGCTCTTGCACAGACTGTTTTTGATAAACCTGGATCTCCAAAATAGTTTCAGCACAATTTGCCTCTGCTGAAATTGCACTTTTCTGCAGAGCTGCCTGAAGACTGTGGAACAAACTTCTGTAAAAACTAAGAATTGTTGCACTTCCTGTTCCAGGTGAGGAACATGTTCCTTTCACTTCACTTTTCCTCACACAAACCTATAATAGATACCTATAAAATTCAAGTACCACAGATTGTGGTAGCCAGTGGCCAATTTATATGCATATCTTCATCTCAGTCTAAATAAGCGCCAAGCAAAACCCTCCATTGCAAACTCTTCTCCTGGGAGAGGAGTAAAGCATTAGTGACGACAAATGTTAGTGATAATGCTTAAAGCATTCCTGGAGGATGCTCAAATATTTTGGTGATGAGCTTGTTATAACATCTTCTGTAAAGTGATACTGAACAATACTCATGCCCCACTGCAGAATCAGCCGCTCCTTGGAGCATGTTTGTTCTGGGGGGAGGAAGGGTTACAGTCTGAATGAAAAGGTTAAGAAGATGTGTTTGGAGAGATTTCAGTGAGCACCTGCGGAAATGAAATCAGGCCCTTTTAGCTCTCAATCAGGCAAAGAATGTGTGGCAAGCTCTCCTGCTGCAGGGAGCCAAAGCTCACACCTGTCTTGGCAATGTTACAGAGCTAGCATTTTCCACATGGATAAAAGCTCCCTTGGAGTATCTCCTGTCGGCGTGGCTAAGGTTTCCTTGAGTCGCGCAGATTTCTCTTCACCAAAAAGTTGGTTTTCATAAAAGTCCATAGTTAATACAGAGGTTGCAAGAATAAAACTAGGCATAGTGAAATGCTTATTTTGCTTCTGTTTCTTACAAAAATTCTCAGCACACAGAGGGATGGAAGCCTTCAGTGTTTTAGTTTAGAACTGACAGCTTCATGCTCTCTGTAGGGCATCTCCACTGAAGAGTTTGCCACTGGTTATGAGTGTGCTGAGGACTGCTGTACCACCCCGATCTGTAACAGAAGGCAGCTTGTGCAGCTAACATATGACTAGAGTGAGCAACTGGCATCTCCTGCATTCCAGGATTTCTGCTGCTAAGGCAGCGTGGTGCCTGAGAGCAGCTCTCCTCTCTGCTTTTCACTCTCTCTGTCCCCCTCCTCTCCCGACTTTCTCTCATATTCTGTCCCTTGGCTGCTACTATCCCTTAAGCTCTTTCCTACTGAATATTCAATAAACACTGCATTCAGCAACCTAAACTCACTGATCAAATCATACAAAGTAAAAATTAAAAAATGCCTCATAGGAGTCACATGCAGTATGTCTCTGAATGACCCTTATGTCACTTATTCCCTCACTGTCTAGAGAGTCTCACTCTATGAATAATATTGGCAGCAATGTAAATCATATCTTAAAAAAAAAAAATCCAACTTTTTTCCTCTCAATCAAGCTTAACACATTTTTTGCTGTTCAAAGATGCCCTGAATCTGAACCCTGGCCAGCTCACCTGGTCAACCACCCATTTTATGGCTGGAGAAGTCGTGTTCAGCTCCATCCTTCAGATTTCTACCTGCTAATTATGGAAGTAGTAGACCAGTGGCAGACCAATATGGCAGAGATGCCCACCTAGAATCAGCCTGCTGCTTGGCATACCTTTGACACATGGGACATGTGGGTCTGAGACGGGGTTTTGAAGCCTCTATCCAAGGTCAGAGAACTAATTACTGTGCTGCTGGGTAAAGCAGGATTGCATGGGGCACTCTGTTCTGTGAAGTCATTTCTGTTCAGAGGATGCCTGCTGAATCAGGTCACACAGGCAGGTCTGGCAGGGAGAATACCTTGTGCACAGATCCCACGGGATCTGGGGTTAAACAAGTGCCGAGCTGCTAGGAGTCATCTGGTCGGGGACTGCTCCGTGCAAGCAGCAGAACAGCAAACATCTGCAGGGTTAGCTCATGTGAAAGGCAGCTATGCCTCATTTTAGTACTTAGACAGGGGCTGTCAAGGATATATATACATTCCCTTCATGAATTCGTCTCTTGGACTGCAACTAATTTCTCTCCTCTATAGAGTTTGCATAAGGTTTTGGGAGTTCTCCCTGTATGGATGTATGTGAGTAAAGAGCAAGAGAAATCGGATAATTTACATGAAATATAGGTACACAGATAATGTTCTTGCATAAATGCATCATTACTTGTTCCTACCGTGACTCTTCACATTACTGATGATTCCTGGCAGAATGGAGAGATGGCACAAACTTCAAATAAACACTGTCCAAAATTTCATGAATACCGCATTTGTGTTCATTCATGCATAGTATGTACATACACAGAAAACACCCTCAATAATATCCCACTCATACCACACAGTTAAATAGAGGAATCTTTTTTCTTCAGTGCACTATGGGAATGTAGGAGAGAAGAGATTATTTGGCAAGCTTATTTTCAAGGAGAAAAAGTTGTCTGATCCTATGCACTGAACCACAAAACCACACACGCTCTCTCACACAGAATTGCTCATACCCATTCCCTGGAGAGTAGAAGTGGGGCCTCCAGAAGGCACACCTCCCCCAGAGGATCTCGCTTCGTGGGACATCATCGATGAAGCAAGGGATCCTCCTGTGATCCCAGAGGGAGTGAACCCAGCGTTGCGGACGTTCTGGTCAGACATGGTGCTTCCTGCTGGTGAGAACTCCAGTGAAGCACTCAGGGAATGCTCAATCCATCTTTTTATACACTCTCCAGATGACAGTGAAGAAACGAAACTGCTGCCATGATAAGGAAGAATAGAAACTGAAACTTATCCTCAGCCAGAAAACGAAACTGAACTTTGTCAATAGGCTTTTTTATTGCTGTTGCCATGCTGGAATTTAGGCACACCAAGTAATTTCCTCCTACGATACTAAAACAAATTAGTAGTGCACGAGCCATTGTTTGGCAATTGATGTGCTGAAAGCTTTGCTTCTTCACTCTTTTGCATTGCACCCCATTGTACTGAATTGCACCTGTAGAAGATACTGCCTTGCTTTAAGAATTCATACAACTCTGAGTAAAGACAAGAGACAAAAAGTCAGTGAAGTGGTGGCATGCAGAGACTTCAGATGGGTTGGTTATTGTACCCAGAGTTCAGCTGTGGTACAACTACCCCTGAAAACACAAAGCTGGAAATAGGAACTCAACTATCAATGGATGGTTGGAATCAATTTCTGTATGGAAGGAACCGTGAGAGGACCTTGTGTCGTATGAGTAGATTGACACAGATGTTTTGTTCTTCCTCACACAAGTCCCACTAAAGCAGAGCCTCTGTCTTTAATGAACAGGCCTTTGCAAATGGCACACTTGCCTTTATCATGGCTTTTCTTAGCCAGGAGTTTAAATAAGGCTCATTAAAAATCCATGGACCTCCCTTAGGTAAAGAAGAATATCTGATTAGGTCGCACTACCACAGGAATGGCTCTCAAAGAGGAAATATACAGAATAAAACAGTAGTGTTTCCACAATAGTGTAATATCTATGTCTTGTACAGGGTGGGTTATAGAACAAAGGATATGAATTCTGTTCTTCTCTTCTTACATGTGCTGTTTATCGGAGCAAAGGAATATCTGGCCCATGTACCCCTAAGCAGCAGCGATCTTTTAACTCTTTTCTTTCATTCAACTTTTCTTGAATTCATATATGTTAGTTTTCTTTAATTCTGATGTCAGTTATTATGTATCTTTAACCCCATAATTTCTCAGGTTCCTCATTTATCATTTTGAATTACTTAATATTATAAAATATCTAAAGTTGAGGCTTAAATGCAGGTAAAATTCTGTGTAAGAATTGGACAATGAATGCTAGAGGCCTTCTTCGAAGTCACAATAAACCCAGAATTTTCACTTTCTTTGCGCATATTGCTACAGATCCTTCCTTCGAAAATGGTAAAATCTTTTGGTGCTTTGTTAATACAATTTATTTAATATTCCATACAGCCCATTAGGAAACTATGGTAAAGTCTGACAAAGTCTTGGAAAATGAAGGCTTTACAAGCTGCAGAGACTCTATATGAGGTGACATTTTACTCAGTCCTAAAACACAAATCATAATGGATACACACAAAGTTGTTTAACTAAAAATAATTAAAACGAGATATAATAAAAGTTTTATTGCAAGAAAAGTGCCTCAACGCAGAGAGGCACATTCAGATTGGCAGAGACATCAGAAAATAAGCAGAAAAAGAAGAAATTACTCGAAGTCCCATAAAAATAAGATGAAGAAACTCTGTGTAATAAGGAAAGGGAAGCCACTGGAGGGATTCAAGGGAAGCCTTGGACTTGTCTCTACCAACTTGCCCGATGATTGGCTCTTGGATCAATCTGGTTATCATCTCTGGATCTGCTGTGCTCAGCTCCCTTGGTGGGAGAGCACCTTGCTGTGCCCGGCAACGTGTGACATTGACATCATAGCCTCCAATTTAGAAAGACACAGTGTCACTGCTGAAGTGGGATTGGAAAAAAGGACAAAGTCCTTGAGCCTGCAGCTTCCAGTGGTCCTCTCTCTCCATGAATTCTTCCAGAAAGACGTGCTTCTCCTTTCACTCCACAGCTTTGTGTGAGACATTTTCCTAAATGGTTCCCTACCTATATATACATATATTTTTCTTTTTTTTGCATTTTGTTTTAGCGGCATTTGTAGTTAGAGAGGGTAACTTCCAAGATGTTAGGCAAATGTAGTTGAAGTTCAGCTGTGTTTTCAAGGAGACTGGCACAGTAGCAGTCAGGCAGTTATAAAGTCTTTGTGGACTGTTTGCCAAAATCTAAGCAGTGATAATTTAAGAGCTAAAAGGATGCAACTTCCAGTTAAAGTATGGAAAGAAAACAAAAACCCAACTCATTTTTATCACTGAGCTTGGCATTGTAACAGAAAATCATACCTGAGAGAATATCTGGGTAAGTTAGTTTCCCCATGCCAGAAACTAAAAACCTTAGAGGAGGTGGGTGGTGTGAGCTGACCTGAAAAGCGTCCCATGGCACTTCTAAGCCTGAGAGAACAGAGAGTCAAAGCCATGAATACCAAGAGTATGACTGGCCTTATTTTCAGTGTCACTACAATTTCAGTAGCCTTAGGTGCTGAAGCACTTAAACACAGAGCTAACCGTTTAACTCCCTGAGTTTCAAGTTCAAATGAAACCCTTAGGTGTCAAAAATCTAGGCTATGTGCTCTTTGAAAGGAATTGGAAAGCCAGAGGCTTGATTGGAAGTAGTCTGAAAATTTGAGTGGTGGGCATTCCTCTCTTCTTAAATTAAAAAGGAAAAGAAAAAGGAAAAAAAGGAAAAATAAGCTAAGATGAAAATATCAAACAAGCCAATGCAATCAGATGTGCAGGAAACTCTTCTATATTTTGCTTGGAAGACCTTAATCACTTGTGTCTGTGGCTATAAACTGCTGTGTCTCTTTGGAATATTTTCCTTGCAGTCCCCACTAGTGTGCCACTTAGAAATATTTACCTCATAGTGAAGCTGGGCAGCTGATCAGAGACATTAATCTCTGCTTTTGGTAGTCACCTTTTTTATTTCAATAACATGTTCATTGAAGTCACTTTTTCATAAACATTTTCCCATAAACCTCTGTTTCAAAAGAGATTATTCAAACAGCTTTTAAACAATTAATCTTTTGAAGGGTCTAATTGAAGGAAATAAACCTGTAGAGAATCTGACTGAACCAAAGATCTTCAGCATCCAAGATTATCTATCTGTCACCCTCTGACCTATTTCCTTTACACTACTTTTTAATTTTTGTAGCAATTATAGTGTATATGGATAATACCTATTAGCATATTTATGGTCATTGCTTCATATTTATTGTCTGCACAACTCATTAATCTTCATCTAGTGTGTGAGGCTGACAGCTCAATCTATTTTGCAATCTCTGGGCAGCAGCCATATCCAAAAAGCTTTTGTTTCCCTGTAAATAAACTGTGTTCAGGACCAGAGGACAATGGTACATCATGCAGTGATTGACACAAGCCATGGCTGCTAATCAAAAGTGGATTTTATTACCAGCTGAGTCAAGTGCATTATGGGGCCATTGTTCTAGTGCTGTCAGGGCAAGAGCAAACGTAGCCAGTCACCTTCTCAAGATGGGTTGATTGTTCTCCAAGATTAGACAGAGTTGCCTTATTATCCATCCCAGACAACAAGGCATCTCACCCAAACAGACGTCTTTACAGAAACTGCCTGTACATTGAATTGATTTGAATTGCTAATGCATAATCTGTCCAGCACAGATGTGCAATGAATATTTGGATGTTGTTTTGCATGTCAGTTGAGAAGACTGAATGATGAGGTGATGATCGTTCAGTGATGGGTACTGGACATTTGCCAACAATTGAGTTTGAGCACTTTCCCTGACAGTAATCAGATCAGCTTCCAAAACGTCTTTTCTTCAATTCACTGACAATTTATGTTAGAAGATAATGCAACTCTCTCACAGTTAACACAGTTGGCAGCAATTTGCATTTTTTTTGTATAATTAAATTTTTCATTTCCCCCAAGAAGAAATACATACAAGCCGCCTAGAACTGATACAGATATTCCAAGACACTTCCAAAGTAACTCCACTGGAATAAGAGGCCATCTAGATAGGCCAAAAATGGTGAAACTCTTCACAATACAGGTAGCACTAGTTTTATTAGTTCTAAAGCCACATTTGCTGTGAAAAAATAGTAATCTTGCCATCAAGCCATATAGCTAAGGTCTCCCAAACAAACAGGTAACGAAATCACATTTAACATATGACCATCGTCATGCTTAGGGTAGGTCAGGAAACACAATTGCCTGATTAAAAAATTTTCAGTGTCTATGAGGATTGATATAGTGTAAAACAAGAACAGAAAAGAACCCCAAAAGACTGATATTATGATATCAAGGGACTGATATAAGCTCACACAGTGACATCACATGATTCATGTGCATGTGAAAGACACCTTTATGTAGTCATAATCATAGAATCATACAGAAATTTAGGTTGGATGGAAGCTCTGGAGATCATCCGGTCCACCCAGGGAATTACCCCGTTATTTGCTCAGAGACACACTTGGCTGAACTCTAAGCATCTCCACGGATGGAGATTCCACATCTTCTCTGTGGAACTTGGTCCATTATTTGACTACCACTAAAATAACTTTTTTTTCTGTATATCTAGTCAGAATTCTGCAAATTATGTCTGTTGTTGTCCTTTATCTGTGCACCTTCAAGGAGATGCTCCATCTTCTTCATATCCCTCCTTACTAAAACCCTACCTTCAGGATATAAGTAGCTAAAAAGCTATTGTTACCTTACAAAATCAGAGGATTGTAGGGCCACTTCTCTGATATCTAAGAGATTTACCTTCTAACTCAATTTAGTTGTGTGTCTAGTGAATCTCTAATCATATAATGAATCAATTTTCCTCAGAAATAAATAATAATGCTTCTCAAGAACTTCTGGAGCTCTTTTTAGAATATATATTAATTATTGCAACGTCTTTATCTGTCTTTCAAAGGTAGAGATGAGTACTCATGAGGGTGCAACAGAGTGAAGAATCACTTCCTTTAACTTGCCAGTCTTTTTACTAGCCAAATTTACTATAGCTAGGAAAAGACTGGGAAGTGATTGACCCAGAACTTTTATAGCCAAGGTCAAAAAGAAGTTTACAGGTAAGTCATATAATATTTTCATATGTCATCCTTTTTCAGGATTAGGCTATGTGTGTCTCATTTGAATTTTTGTTATCATTTTCATCTGCTGAAAGCAAGACACCGTCATCCCTGCATTACAGATGAAGCAAATCACAAAATTGCACTGGCGGCTTTTTGGGAGAAGAAAATTCCTGTTTTGGAAGTTTTAATTTTGTGTGCTATTAAAAGGAGAACTACAGACATGTAACATCTATATACACTGCATACTCATATCAGCTGAGTTCTACGGAATTTCCAGCTAGAATAAGCTTTTCCAGAAAAAAGCCTTGGAATAAGTAGCCTGAGAAGACTAAGTTTAGACCTTAAATGGAGTTAGGTGGCAAAAATCTTATTAATGACCACTTTACACATCCAAATTCCAGCCTGTTCTCCTCAAAGCTCCCTCTGACAGGATCGTACCCCACAGTGGCACCTCTGCTTTTGACTTTAATATTATGTTGGAGAGCATAGTCACTCTTGATGTTGTAGTTTATGCCAGGACTTTACTCCATAGTCCAAACATATGAAATGACACCCTGCTCAAAACAGACTCTGCAAAAGAGAGAGTAGTCCTGCCTTGAATGCTCAAGCTCAGAGGATTCACCCAGACAAGGACTCAGCCCTTCAAGAGCAGCACCACAGGAACCAGGAGCAGAAGCACCACTCAGACATGGAGTCATGTCCCATTCGTTCTCTGCCTTCAAGGAAGTCTTCATTATTACATTGGGCTTCCTGCTGATTCTTTAATTTCCTATCCTGACCTGCCACATGCCTTTGACAAACTGAAACGGACATCTAGGCTTCATTCTCAAGGCTCTAAGGACAGTGGTACTTGAAAGACGTCATGGAATAGCCAGTGCTAATGTTCTGAGTGAAATAATATTTTTATTCCAAAGACATTTAACGCAAGCAATTATTCCTGCACTGAAGATTCTTTCCTTAACATTAAAAGTCTTACTTTACAAACCACGGAACGTTACTTCAGCTAACAAATACCTGTCAGCAGCAGGATCTTTGACCTTTTGAGCCTGAAAACAGAGGTAAAGATGAATTGTTCCCTTATATATTCTTCTGTAAAACAAAATGCATACCTAAGTGACAAAACTGTGTCATCTGCCAAGTCAGAGTTCCATTTGACCTCGAGGTTGCAATCTTCCCATGCACAGTTATACAAACAAAAACTCAGAGTACAGGAATATAGACTATTCTAGCCTCTGGGAAGGAAAAGAGTCTCAATCAGTTCATACAGTCCTCAAGATGCATAGATTTGAGGGAAAACTTAAGTCTTTCTGAAATCTAGGAAGCAGGTTCATGAAGATAATAGACCAAGTACACAAGCCACTAATAAGTTATACCCTTTTCTTAAAAGAATATAAGATGATATGTTTTTCTGGAAGAAATATGTTGAAAACAAAAATAAAATGTGAAGCAATAGAATTCATGTTCAAAGTACTATTATTAACAACACTGAGCTCTCACTGCTATTCGAATGTAATCACAATTGGTGCCTTAATAAAGCCATTTCAAAACACACAATGTGCAAACATTAAGTAAGTGTATGTAAGTATGGGCACCTTTTCTAGTTCACGGATCCCACATGGATAAGCACAGCGTGTGCTCCAGGGAAAGTGCTGAGCAGTTCAGAATGGCTCAGGTCCCTCAGGGCAGCTGCTTCCTCATCCAGAGAACCTGATCCAGCAGATCCTAGGGCAGGCCTGGTGGGTTCAGTCCACATAGAAGCTGCTGGCAAAGGAAGGAGGAGGAAGAGGAGTCTGTGGTGCCTACCATCCATAGTCTGAGTCAGAGGATGTGAGTTCCGTGATGGTATTGGCTACGAGACTTGGCAGATCTCTTCCTGATCTCCCAGACTGCAGCTTCTGCATCCAAGGAGTGCACTCCAACCATGTGTATCTGTTGGTCAGCATTGCAGGGTCCAAGGGACCAAAACAAAAAGTCCTTTTTTCAGAAATGAAAGGGCAAGTCTTGTCAGAAGACAGAAGTCGAGCACAGAGAGATTAAAATATATGGATTTCTCCTTGCCTGTAAGTTGAGGGGAATTTTACTTTCCTGTTTTCAGGAGATTTCTGAGGCCATGTGTAGTACGCTACTCAGGCATTATGTTAACAAGCATAGTATAAGCATTTAATATAGGCAAAGAGGTTTCAAACACCAACACAAGTAAGTACCTATGCAAGCATAAGTGCTGGAAATGCTTTTACGGGTGCTTTGAAAAGCAATTATTGACAAAATGGTCAATCTCTTACATGGGCAAGGGGCCTGAAGACCAGATGGCCTGATTTATTTCTCAGTTCCAGCTGCAAGATGCATGGATAGGTTTCAGACCATGCTTACAAGGGCTGAGAGGCTTCCTTGGAGGAGCAATGAGTGCCTGCTTCTTTTAGATTTTTCTAGGCCTTAACAGACTGTTTCAATTAAGAGAAATCTCTTATTTTATGTTTATTGGAAAGTTTTTGCATCTGATTAATGCATCTGGCATTAATCTTCTGGTTTGAGGATGGAGGCTACAGATAAATGCAATACAACATCTGAGATACTGTAAAGGGTAAAGCAGCATGAGTAAGGCTGAAGGACAGTGAGAAAAGCACACAATGAAAGCCCTCTCTGGAAAGATCACAGAGCACATCCTCTTGGCAGCCATACCTAAGCATGTGAAGTATAAGAAAGCAATCAGTACCACTCAACATGGATTTGCCAAGGGCACGTTGTCTGTGGCCAACCTGACTGTTCCCTGTGTCAAAATGCCTGGTATCCTAAGTGCTATGGAAGCTTTTGTAACAGAAAAAAAAAATTGTCAAAAATCCCCAGCTTTTTGTAAAAAAGTTTCCAACTGTAAACAAAAGAAAAAACTTCCTAATCTCTACAGTATTTAGGGAAACATGTCTGCCGATGGATAAATGCCTTGAAGCAATAGTGCCTTCAGCAATCAGGCAACTTTCCTCATGACAGAGAAGCCTGAAATCTGAACATCACCCATTTATGACAACATGATGCAAGCCTTATGGAAAGGTTCATCAAACAGATCTAAATCCTTGTGGCTAGTTCTTAAATGAGAAAGAAAGTGCTTCCCTATTTATAATGCTAAAGCTGCTGGGCAAGACACAGTGAAAGACTTAAATTAAATGTCAAATCATGAGGTACTAACAATAAATAATGAAGAGATTTCTGTTGCTTGTGGTGGCTACAGATAAGACACTGGATAAACTATTTACTGCAGGTAAGTTGAACAGTCCTAGATGGATCACTCTGTCCTAGGTGGATTGTCAGTGTGTTTTGTTACTTGGATGAGTGAGCAGACTGGTGTGAGCCCGTGCCGCCCACATCACAGGGCTTTTATGGTTCCAGACCTTGTCTGTACTGTAAAGTAGCTGAAAGTGTGCCAGAATTTCAAGAGCAATCCTCTCTCATCTCTTCTCCTTATGCAATACAGACCCATCTACTGCACTCACTGCCCCTACTTGTCTGCATTGTGTGATGATGAGAGGGGCTACAATGAAATCAACTTGTGGTGTGGTTCATCTCTATAATTCAGGTAGGCATTATTCTGGAAAAAAACAAGCTATAGGACCTGATTAGTTGAAAGAGGTCACAGTATCCTCCAGTGCAGTGTGTGACTGTGAGGGGGAAAAAGCTGGAAATTTCCCACTGTTCGCACTTCAACACCATGATCTAGTTATACCTACATCTATCTCTTTCTTATCATTATCTTTCCTTTGTGCCAAGGTCCACGCTTGTTGGTTTGTTCTGTTAAGACACCAGTGTGCCATTGGAACATTGAGGTTTCTTCTTGGGCTCCAGAATCTGCACAGAACCCCCAGTCCTGATGACAGAGCACCGAGTAACTACTCCCCACAGCAGAGTGATATTTAGGGAGGTGTCTCTATGGAAAAGCCATGAAAGTTCAGTTCAAATATCAGCAGCTATTCTAAGTAAACGAGAGAATTGGACATGCTTACAGAGTGCCAATGAAGCTGCTGAGAGTAGTTAGTGCCATCAGAAAAAGCAGAATAAATGTGTAGTATTTGCTGGCTCTTCTTTGGTTCAGAGGAATAGGACTTGAAATCTTATTTGTTCCACAAGATTTTGACACTTGTCAGTTCCTGCCATGGTTATGTCACAACTCATGTGAAAGCGAGTTTCATCAGCTTAAATGAGATGTCATCTGAAAGTCTATGGATAACTTTCTGGCTGTAGGCCCACCCCCATCCATTTCTCCTGCTCTTTTCCTCTGTAGGGGTTGAAATATTCTTTGCAATTAGGAAAGGGAGTCTGTTACTGAAGGAATACAAACAACATTACAAAGTGGAAAAACTGGTTTTATCCTTCCTGTCCCTGTCTACCAAGACCAGCACCAAGCAAAGTAAAATGGCCAATTTGATTCTTTTGGGGAGGTGAGAGTTTCAAATGTGAACTTAGTTACTTTGCTCACCTTGAAAGGCCTGGAGTGAGTGTGGTGTAGCCTGTCATTTCACAGGAACATTGGGAATCAATTGCTTGTCCTTTTATGCATCAATGTTTAACAGCACAATTCTAGGTTCACTTTGAGCCCAGAATCACTATGGTGGAGCAAAGATGTAAAGACCTATGGAAAGGAAACACATGAAACCTACTGTGGGAATCTGTCAGACTCAGATTCTGCCTTAGTTTTGTCTGTTTAATGCTCTCAAGGGTTTTTTTAACTCGCTGAAACTACAGCCTCTATTGTTTGTTTCAATCAACTTTCTATTGCCATTGTAAATGATCTTGCTCTTTGCCTGAGTGAGAGAATCTGATATAAAAGGGTTCTTAAAGGATAAAGGTGAAAACTAGATAAATCCTGCAGGCAAGAGAGAGGAGATTTGAATTAAGTTGTAAAAGGAGTTGATCTTCCTGACTGTTTATCATCTGCTTATTATCCAGAGGAGTTTCCACCCAGGCAGCTGTTATATTGCAGTGACTGGGTACTGATATCTGAGCACCAGGGATCTTTTTTTCAAAATTCATACCGTGGTCATTGGAAGAGGTCTCACAGAACACAGTGTATTGTAGATTTAATCTTTCTTTCACTCTTCTGTAGGGCTTTCACACACTCATAAGACAATAGCGTCTCAATGCCACATACAATTACATGAAGCATTAATCACAACAGGCAGCAGCTTCTGCTCCTTACTTCTTGTACATGGTGACCACGAAGGCCATTCTAGGATGAAACAGAGATGAGGACAACAGATTCCTGAGTATTTTGTAATAGGAAGGTGTTTCTTGTATCACAAGTAACAGTACAGAGGTGAAGTACAGAGGTAAAGAGACTGAGGAAACGAAACCCAATAAAAGCAAACAGTATCGCACAAGGGGACAGGGAGTGCAAGAGACAGCAAACACAAGGTATCGACGCCAGTATAACCTTTCTGGACTTGAGGAGTGGCTGCTTTCAGCACAGTAACAGCTTGGGTTTATTGTACTTTTTCCTCTCTTCTGAAAAACTCTTCTGCAAGTCCAAAGTAATTACGAAGTTGTTTGCACATAAAAAAGATTTCATGGTTGGCAACCCAAACCTGATCTATCAGGTTCTAGATGAAGATATAAAGGATATTACTACATCAGCTGAGTTCATAAGAGGATCTTCTATTACATATTTTCTGGAATCAGAATTTATTTATCTGCTTGGAATTCAGGTTGAAGAGGCTGTGCCTTCCTCCAGTTCATTAAAATAAATCATGTGTACACAGATGTATTTAGATTCTGATTCATATTATTGTGAAGAAAATTATATATAATTTTTTACATGTCTCATTGTTATTCCTCCAAGTTAGCTCTTTAAAAAATGTACATGATTTGGACCTATTTTATGTCTGATTGAGAAAAATGCCTTTCAGAAGACTGTTTCAAGGAGGAAGCCACCTTCTCTGGAGAAAAATATATTTCTTGCTGAAAATTCTGCCTTTGTTATGATTGCCTGTGAAAGTCCTGGTTTCTCCTGGGTCTTGATTTGAAGAAGATCTTGGCACAGAGTGTTTTATTTCAGACCTTTGCATACCTTTTTAATCCTTTTTATTAGCCATTTATTTTAGGTTTTTTGTGACTTTTGTGCTCTAGTAGATCTGCTTCTTCAAAATGGATCTTTCTTTGAAATTTGTTGCTCTTCTGTGTACGGTGGTCTCAGGATTCAGATTCTCTCATCCTGTTATTAGGATTGGCAGAACAACGAATCATTTCATGGAAACTGCAAGGAGCAGATTAAACTGTCTCCTTTGCTCAACCAGAGGTTTTTGCTTGAAGTTACTTTTGGGGAAATATGCTTGGAACCAGAGAAAAATCAAGGAAACTTCTCAAAGTGTAGGGACCAGGTTCTTTGGACTCTATAGGAAGGAATGTTTATGCTTACTCATTCCTATCAGATTGACGCATGTTTTCTAAACCTTCTGGACTGTGGTCTGCTAATATTTTGAAATTCCACCTCTATTTTTCCTCATCTTTATTTGAGATGACCAAAGTTGATAGTTTTTTCATATTACGTTTCGGAGAACCTTTTCACCTGTATGAATCAGAGTGTATTTTCCCTAATTTTAAACAGGTACATAATCAGAATCTCTTTCCATTGTCAAATACAGAAGTTTGTTAGAGCTGCAGGGTTCGACTACTATGTTAGATTAATGGCAAGTGCCCTCATCCCCTGCAGAGAATATTTCAAATTTAATTCTAATTGGTATCTGCTTCAGCTGCTAGAAGTGTAGTGTCACTATCAACCACATAACCCCCAAGTTCTAGGAACTGATTTCCCTTTAAGAATATATAGGCAGAAGGTAACCTTACTGTGAGAGTTTTTATCCCCATGGAGGACAGCCTGGACTGGACCTCTACTCACTCAGAAGGTCAGGTCTCCACAGTGAGTTCATGTATACACAAAGTATTTTGAGACTTGAGCATCCCAGATTATTTATGAAATGTAACAGGAATGCAGGATGGGGAATTTTACCCTCTCACCTATCATGAACTTACATATAGCTTTGGTGATTAAAAATTCATAGATGAAGATTTTATTCACAGTAAATCACAAATTGGTATCTTAAGCTAAAAGTGCCAATTTCTTGTCTTGGATTCCCACTAAAGTGTTATAAGAATACTTCTATGCAGAAAATTAGATGCTGCTGGAATAGGTGACAAAACATCCTCTCCTTTAAGTATTATTAAATCAGACACTGGTACTGGATGAATGGAATATCCTCTGTCGGCAGAATTCTCCTAGTATATTTCTTTTATGTCAATGCACACATTTTTCCTGGGACAGGAACTGTTTCAGGAAGAGAGTTGTCTATTTTCATGTCCTTCAAGCACTCGTTGTGCTCTTTTGGTGGCCTCTTAATTCATTTTTCCATGGTTTGCAATACTTAGAGAGGTTCTGCCAAAGAACAGAAGAGGTCCGAATATGGATCGAGGATCAGATTAATGTTCTGTTTTCAGCAGGATCTGTCTGAAAGCAAATGTTTATATCTACTATTATTTGTGTGCTATCTAATATATTTTCCAGCTCCTAATCATGATTATTGATGGACTTTCTAAGCAATTACTGTATTTGGACCACCACTTTTGTTGTTTACAAGTTATACTCCACATTGGATTGAGCTGTGCTGGAATATTTGTATTGTTTTCATTAAACCAATAAACCCAGCAGCTACACAGCCAGTGCATTCACCCAGCTGATACAGTCATTTGCCTGGAGCAAAGGCTACTTTCTGGTTTCGTTTCTGCTAAGTTCACAGCTGGGCAACAGCTATGCTCTGTAATTCACACATCCCCAGGCCTGCCCTGCTCACCTTGCCTGGACACTGTGGGATGCCCACTTCATGGCACACAGCTCCTAGCTCCCTGTTCCTTAGTGACCAAACAGTGCTTCCTGGTCCCTGGGCACTCTTAACTCTGTCCTGATTGAATGCAGACAGGTGTGAGAGGTAAGAGAGAGGTTTGATGGGAGAGAAACTGAGATATCTGGGAATGGAGATTGCCCTGGATTTCTCCCTGACCTATTTGAATGCTGTTTCCTTTGTCAGCACCAACATGGTTTCATTCTCCCTGACCACTGCTGAGCCCCCACTTCATTCACTGGCTGCAAATTCTGCACTGCTCTTGTAGGAACTCTGCTTGGACCTCTCTCACCTTGGTGGGACATCAAATGCCCTGCCAGACTCCAGTCACTAGGTCCCACCGAGATGTCCTTTGCCATATTAGGCTTCTTGGCTTTCACTTTGTTAAGAAAAGGGAGGTTAAAAGGGGGATGAAGGAGGTAAATGGTCTGTCTCAGGCCAGGTGCTAAAAGAGGGGTGCCAGTGAGAGACACATTCCAGCTAGGTTTCATGCTTCCATAGTTCTCTGTCCTCTTGTCCTGTGTTCCTAGAGGAGGTGATGGCCAGGATCTCTTCCAGCAGTCAATCATTATGAGGTTTGTTTGTTACTACACACAGCACCTTGTTCAGCTGTAGGTTTGTTTGCAGGGATAATCCTAGGCCAGGTTGAAGATTTAAAAGAGTAAATCAGACCAGATTTTTGTCTTCCACAAAGCTTGCTATACAGTGCAGGGGTTCTGCGCATAATTGTGAGGGGGAAAGTTCATGAAGTCAAAATATGGTGTGTGCCTGTAAAGTAGGTTGTTTGAAGACCAATTTCCCTGAGACCAATTATCTTACATAGGGGTTTTTAAACTTAGCCACTTTTGCTCCCTTTCTCCATGTAAAACCACTCCAAATGCTTTCTATTTTCATTTTGTCAGTCATTATACTTTTTCTCTCTTTCAGTGCACAGAAATTGGGGTCATAAAAATCCCATAATGTTAATAGATTTGTCTCAGATTTCATGAGATAAGACTTGTTGGTCTTCTCATAGGACCAACAGTGCAAAAATCTGGAACCAAATCAGTTAATCTTGGGCATAGAAATAATGGGCACTAAAGAACTGCACACCCATAAATCAGTAGAGACTAACCCACAGTTTATTTCTTTTTGGGTCACACATTCTACTTTCACCATAAAAGCAGCTAAGGATAACTATAGTTGAAATGTCTTTCCTTCTCTACTCTTTGTGTTAACATTCATGCTGTTGAATATATCCCTTCCTTAATACTATATTTTTTTCAGTATTCTAGAGTTATCGTTTCATTAAAAATACCCCTGTGATATTAACTGTATAATAAATTACAATTCAAAATAAAATATCAGCCATTTCATCCATGAGAGAGAATAAAGCCATAATAAAAAATAATAAAGTTTACCAATATGATAATGTAGCATGAGGTTTTTATAGACTCCATGCAAATGTTAAAATCTATAAATTTTTTATATTGTGTAAAATTGTAAAAAATAGCAGTGAAGGGGGAGGGGAAAGGAAAAAAAGGAGCAGTGTCAGGTTGGTTTAATCATGACATTTTCAGATTTCTTTTTAGAGTCTCAAAAAGAGTGTATAAAAATATGCATATTAAATTATTTGTTTGTGGCCTATCTTATTGATTAGAGACATTAAAGATCAGCTGAAGAAGGAAAACTCTGCCTTTGTGCTTTCCAGCCCACAGTATTGGTAAGTGAAGAAATTCTAAAGCCTAATCACCTTTCTCCTTGTCTTTCTTTGCTCACACCCAATACCCTGTACATACTCTGCCCTTATTTTTCCAACCATGCTTTAAACAACTTCTTTATTTGGCTTTTTATTTATTTGGGGTGTAAGAGAAGGTAACAGGATATGCAAATATGGAGAGAAGGGAAGGGAAGGGAAGGGAAGGGAAGGGAAGGGAAGGGAAGAGAAGAGAAGAGAAGAGAAGAGAAGAGAAGAGAAGAGAAGAGAAGAGAAGAGAAGAGAAGAGAAGAGAAGAGAAGAGAAGAGAAGAGAAGAGAAGAAATCCTCCTTGCTGCCATTTTCTTTTTGTTGCATCATCCTTCACACCACACTGGTGGGATATGAATTTAAAACTTCCGTTTTCTTGTAGACTAATGATAATTTTTTTAATTATACTAGTCCAATATTTAATATTTCTTCTGACAGCAGGTTGCACAAGGCATATGCAATTTGATTTAAAGAAAAATCTCATAAACTTTTTTTTATCTAACTAAAGGAGAAGGAATGAAAAAGTATGTATTTCTGGAACAGGTTCAAAACTGGTACAACTAATTATTGTTTAAAAACCTGCCTTTTTGGCAACTCAGCACTGGTCAGCCTTGTTTTCTCATAATGTATTGGTCTAGAGACAGCGAGCTGAAATGTACTTGATACACCCTAGAACACACTGACTTGTAAAATATGGGGATACTTACTCATGATGGACCTACTTCCATTTAATTGACAGGAAGCTTGCCACTGACAAAAACATCCTGGATTCTATGTCCATAATCAAGATCCTTGTTGGATTTCCAAAAAGGAGGAGAGGAAGGAGAGAGGAAACAAAGCTACACTGCCATAAATAAGGAACTGACTGTGTGCATGCACTTCTGAAAGAAGTCTCTTTCTTCTGCAAACCTAAAACTTTGTTTTCATCTGTGAGTCTTTAAAACAGCAGTAGGGAAAGTCCAGGTTGGATGGAGCTTTGAGCAACCTGGTTGGTGGTGGGTGTCTCTGCCCATGGCAGAGGGGTTGGAACTAGATGATCTTTAACATCTCTTCCCACCCAAACCACTTTATGATTCTATGACAATATGAGACTAGATAAGAGATGCTCAAGAGAACAGAAAAATATCTTCACAGAATCACAGAACAGTCTGAGTCAGAAGGGATCCACAAGGATCATTGAGTCTGACTCTTAAGTGACTGGCCCACACAGGGATCAAACCCACCACCCTGGCATTACTAGCACCCTGCTTTAACCAATTGAGCCAACCTCAGGGCTCATAAGAACAGAAAAACACGAGTCACAGCATAATCTGGAAACATTTAAGGACAATCACAGATTTAATCTCTTGATCTGACACTCTACCTCCACTGCCACTATTCCACATTTTTTTGTCAAAAAAAAGTATGGGGCTTTCTCACCCTCCACAGGAGCCTGCCGTTTTAAGGTGGCTTCAACCTATCTGGGATCAACATGCCAGCAGCTGGGGTCCATCAGGTATCCCAGGAACTCCACCCTGTGCTGTTGAAAAGATCTGATTTCTGGGGTTTGACATGGAGTCACCACTGCTGCAAGTGATTCAGAACTTCCNATGGGGATACTTACTCATGATGGACCTACTTCCATTTAATTGACAGGAAGCTTGCCACTGACAAAAACATCCTGGATTCTATGTCCATAATCAAGATCCTTGTTGGATTTCCAAAAAGGAGGAGAGGAAGGAGAGAGGAAACAAAGCTACACTGCCATAAATAAGGAACTGACTGTGTGCATGCACTTCTGAAAGAAGTCTCTTTCTTCTGCAAACCTAAAACTTTGTTTTCATCTGTGAGTCTTTAAAACAGCAGTAGGGAAAGACCAGGTTGGATGGAGCTTTGAGCAACCTGGTTGGTGGTGGGTGTCTCTGCCCATGGCAGAGGGGTTGGAACTAGATGATCTTTAACATCTCTTCCCACCCAAACCACTTTATGATTCTATGACAATATGAGACTAGATAAGAGATGCTCAAGAGAACAGAAAAATATCTTCACAGAATCACAGAACAGTCTGAGTCAGAAGGGATCCACAAGGATCATTGAGTCTGACTCTTAAGTGACTGGCCCACACAGGGATCAAACCCACCACCCTGGCATTACTAGCACCCTGCTTTAACCAATTGAGCCAACCTCAGGGCTCATAAGAACAGAAAAACACGAGTCACAGCATAATCTGGAAACATTTAAGGACAATCACAGATTTAATCTCTTGATCTGACACTCTACCTCCACTGCCACTATTCCACATTTTTTTGTCAAAAAAAAGTATGGGGCTTTCTCACCCTCCACAGGAGCCTGCCGTTTTAAGGTGGCTTCAACCTATCTGGGATCAACATGCCAGCAGCTGGGGTCCATCAGGTATCCCAGGAACTCCACCCTGTGCTGTTGAAAAGATCTGATTTCTGGGGTTTGACATGGAGTCACCACTGCTGCAAGTGATTCAGAACTTCCCTGGCACAGCCCGCGTGCCTGTTGAGTGCTGGAGAACATGAAGATGCCGAGAACACCACTACACAGTTATCAAGCAGAGTGTACAGAGTGTTATGTACAGAACCATGGAAGGTGGTCAGAGCACAGGAGAGACCAAACAATATCACAAGATCCTTGTAGTGTCTGTATCTGGTTCAGAAAACACTTTTCTGCTCATTCCCTTCTAGCATGCAGGAAGTGCAGAGCTTCTTAGGATTTGCCAACTTCTTTTGATGGTTCAAAACACACTTTTCCAGTATCATGGCTCTTCTAGTGGTATCTACTTGGAAAGGGCTTCACTTCCCATGGGCATGAGAAGCACACACAGCTCCTGAGGAACAGAAAGTCATTCACCACATCCTGCCTTACTGTCCTGCCCAGGTCTTTGGTGGAATTTCATTACGGAAGCAGGTGTCTCCGGGCCAGAACAGCCATACCATCCCATAATCGAGACCAAAGCAGGAGCCATGCCCCCATGTCTTTTTCTTTAGATGGATCACCCCCATAAATAGGAATTTTGACCTCTGAGGCAAACAGCACCTGGCAATCCAAGCTGTCTCTGAGGAGTGGTAGCGCACTCTTGAGGCAGCACAAGAACCAACAGTGGTGCTGACCTACCACCAGAACACTGCTAATAAACTGCCCCAGGCTCTGGGGTAGGCCAGTCCTAGCCAGCTCATTTTGTGGGTCACAGATAGACACAGACTTTAGAGGGGCTTGCTCTCCACATTCAATTTCCATAGTCAACTGATTTGTGTATTTAGTGACCAGCTACTTCCCCTGATGGAGCTTCAGCACTCCAGTGCTCGGCCACTGCAAACTGTTTAAATGAACTGGTCAAAAAGAAAAGTCATCTGGTTTTGGATCACAGGGCCATTGTCTCCCACATGGTCACAATCCAGGTTGTTCTGGGATATTACTGCTGTTGATCATCTAATGTCCTTTGGGATATATGGTACGTGGATAGGTTGTAAAGATTAGCCATATCTTATTAATAAATCCTAATGTAATTGTGCAGTCCCCACTGAATGGCTCTGGAAGACCATAAAACCACAGAACGGTTTGGGTTGGAAGAGACCTTTAAAGACCATGTCGCCCAACATTCCTTCCATGGGCAGGAATATCTCTTACTGAATAAGGTTTCTCAAGATGGGAAGCAAGAGATCTTGAAGCAGCCTGCAGTGCTGTGTTGCACTTCCACACATTGACCACAGCTTCCTGCAGGAATCTGAGGCTGATCTGCAGCTGATGGGGAGCCTGAAGGCCAGGCTCCATAACCATCAGCCTTGGGCTTGAGGTGGTCCAACCTACCTGCCATGAAGCAGCAGGACTGGGGCTGCTCTGCAAAGGATCACAGTGAAAAGCCAGGAGAGATCACATCACAGGACAGTGACCTCACCGACCAGGGCACGGTACCCAAGCAGGGCAGCCTGGTGACAGTAGCAGCCGTTGACAGTCACAGCGATCACCAGGTAAATGTGAGACGGCAGGTCAGGTCCAAATGGAATCCATGAAATTCAGTGAACACACGCTGCAGGACACAGGACTAGGCACATGCCTGCCAGCAACACAGCTCAGGAAAGGGCTGCAGGCCAAGGCTGGAGCAGAAATGGAGCCACCCCTGCAGCTATGCTGGCGAGTGTGCACCGGTGTCTCTCTTAGGCTCCAGGTTAACTCGTGCAAGTGAGAGAATGTAACACAGACTAACCAAGCACAGGAATTGGCCCCAACCACCTTGTACCTTCTAACTGGAACATAAAACTCAGGCCAAATGTGTCTTGAGAGTGTTAATCTGACCACAGATTGTTTCTACTGTCTCTTCTAATCCTTCAGTCACCCATTGCTACACCCGTGACGAAAAAGTTGCACAAAGATTTAGGAAAACTTTTAAGCGTGGGAAAAGAGCAGAAATGCAGGAACAGGCTAGAATCACACTTGCCAGTTTTTCTGACTGAATAGAAATGTAGGAAATAGGGCCTGTGAGACCACCTGCTCTCACTCCATAATGAATAAAAATTAGAGTATTCCAACTTCCTGATTAAAAACAAGGACAAACTTCGCTTGTGGATTTTTGTTTTATTTGAAATAAAAGCCTTGTAAGTATACTGCGACCTGGGCTTTGATCCTAACAGAAAGAATGGTTTCTCTGTTGTGAAGTGCTAATGTGGAAATACCTGAAACGCTTTTAAATAGAAACTGCAGAATTCAGACTACAAATTGCATTTCATACCACACCACAAACGGTATTTTACAGATAACACTGGATTTCAAAGAATGAAGAATTTGTAGCAACTCGATCTATTTCCACACTTAAAATTTAACTGTATGGATTATGTGTGTTATAAACAAACAGAACAAATAACTAATAAAGATGTGCTAAAAGAGAGGTAGATGAACAAAAAATATATTCCCTGCCCCAGACCAGCTTGGGAAAAAAAAAAATCACATTGCTGTCATATGTGCACTCACATCATTAGGAGAGCACAAAGTTATCACTGAATTAAGCAAAATAAAGTGTCTTTATTGCCTGGTCCAGATTAAGACCTTTTTAAAAAGTGTGCTGTCATTTAGAATGAAATGTTAAATATAGGGAATACTATTTCAGTATCTACAAGCCAGAAATTCCCAAAGTAAAATTACATCTTCAAGCACTGCAGGTAATGAAGAAACACAGAAGAATTTCATGGAACGAAGATTTCAGCACCAACATTTTTGCCTGAGGTAGGCCGACATCCTTGGTGTTATTGTAGTCTCACTTCCTCCTGCTCACACACCTCTATGCTTTTTTGACACCCAGTGGAACTACACGATGCAATTGGACAAGCACAGTAAAAGGTCAATCATTTTAAAACCATACCATTCATATGCCTACCAGCACCGTGTTTTTTAAATATGCAGTTGGTTGGACTGCACAACTCTCTCCATACTTCAGCTGAGATAGCTCTTTTGCTTAAAAATTACTGATGACCATTTTAAATACATAAAGCTGTGCGTGTCTTACCTGGACAAATCCACATTTTGTAGATTGAATCAGCCATCCCATGCAGCATTGAAGGAAAACATGCAGTAATTTTCCTAGTAAGTTACTGTCATTTAACTTTTTTCCCAAGGCACAGTACACAAAAGAAGTCCTGCAATGGCAGATCAGTCTACCACATGAAAACTTTAACCTTCTAATGACACAGTGGGACATGTTTTGCTCCTTCTTTGTGTCAAGTGACATAAGGCAGTACAAGATGCAAAACAAGGACATTCAGTTATCCTTGGTTCTTCATCAGTCACAATGAATACTGGTCCCCTACACAAATGACAGACACAATATTGTAAAACATAGGAATACAATTTTATTCTGTTAATCTGCGTATGTATTGGTACAGCTGCTCTGAGAAAGCTTCTGAAGAAAATTTTTCCTTAACTCTCACTCTCCCAGCTGCTCCCATTGTGTCCTTTAAGAGAGGATCTCTCACAATTTTTTCCATGGCGTCAGCAAATTGGGTTGGCAGAGGATCACACAAAAATCCTGTAACGTTATGCGAGATTGATTCTAAAGGACCACCTGAATTAACTGCTATAACTGGACATCTCATATACATTGCCTCCAAAGGGACAATGCCAAAATGTTCATTGCTTGGTGTATAAAGCACACACACAGAGTTATTAAAAAGAGAGATTTTCTGTTCATCTGAGAACGATCTCAGAAAAGTCACATGGTCATTAACATTAAGTTTGGCTGCGAGTCTCCTCAGCTCTTCATAGTGCTCCACGTTTTCCAGAACTCGCTTATCATAACCACCTGCCATAGCCAGGTGAACTTCATCCCACTCATGAGAATCGAGTCTCCCTCGAAGTTCGTGCAAAGCTTCGAGAGCCAATGCTAGATTCTTTTTCCTCTCATACCTATTAATGGAAAGAAACAAGAACTTTTTCTTTTTCGGTATCAGGTCAGCTATGTCTGCAGGAATGATTTCTTCAAAGCTCCTGATGTTGAGAGATGGGTAGAGGACATCTGGGTTTATGTGGGATAGGGACTTAAATGTGTCTTTGAACACGCCGGCAGTAAACTTGCTGTTCACCACAATACAGTCTGCCATGCCAGTCGTGTACTCTTCCAGCCAGTCGAGCGGCAATCTGTAGAGGCGCTTCAGGAAAGATTCTC
The DNA here is from genome assembly GCA_013397815.1 of Aleadryas rufinucha. Taxonomy (NCBI): domain Eukaryota; kingdom Metazoa; phylum Chordata; class Aves; order Passeriformes; genus Aleadryas; species Aleadryas rufinucha. Next base: position 242,447 of record VZTH01002863.1, read on the forward strand.
TCTTGGTCAGAAGTTGATCAGGAAAGTGACAGTAAAACAAAACCTTCTTACGGGTTCTGGCCAGTCTAAGTACAGGAATGCAGGCAGACACCTAGTGCAACCAGAGAGATGGGACAAGAGGAGAGGTTAATTATTTGTGTCAGTGCCGCTAGTGTGTACGTGTGATTTCAAACCCATTCTCCAGGACTGAGTGCTTTGCAAGCTGAGTGCCTTCTCAATCTCCCCTGCACAAGCACATCAAGTTGTACGCCCTCATTCAGGACCTCCTGTTGTGGCCCTATAATTTCTCCCTCAATAAGGCATCCCGCTCCCCACCCAGGTCCTATTATGCCCCAAGACTTCTCCAACCACCTCCTCCTGCCACTACCAGGGGTGCTGGGAGCAGAGCCCAAGCAGCAGTGGCATCCTCTCCCTCCAGCTGCTCCTGAATGTAAGAGGTAAATTGCAAAATGTGGAATACATCAAGATTATTGTAATTCAGGGTTTTCTTTGATGTAAGATCCTTCTATACTTTCAAGCTTAATCAGCAAGAAAGGACATCCAATCACAGGAACAGGCATCAGCTAGCATTCCTTAGTCAACAACATCCTGGAACTAACAAGCTTTAAGGATGAAGTAAATCAAATGTTGTATGTCAGTAGAACAGATAGCAGTTAGCATCCCTTACTCAAGGACATCCTGGAACTAACAAGCCTTAAGGATGCAGTAAATCAAGATGTTGGTTTACGTCTATGTATACACTGCTAATTTGGCAAAATACTCAAGGTCCATGTATCCTATAGATGAACTATGTTCATTATAACACTAGAAAACACACGTACAGGTCAGAAAGACGCCTGCTCAGGTGAAGACCACTTCCCTTAGCATGTGTAGAAGTGAACTAGGGTTATGCAACTTGTATGGAATCACAGAATCAATTAGGTTGAAAAAGACCTCTGAGACCATTGAGTCCAAACAGTGACCCACCACCACCATCTCTTCCTAATGTCCAAGCTGAGTCTCCCCTGGTGCAGCTTAAGCTTAAGACTATGTTCTCTTGTCCTGTCACTAGCTGTCAGGAAGACCAACCCACACCTGCTAGAACATCCTTTCAGGCAGTCGTAGAGGGCAATAAGGTTTCCCCCAGCCTCCTTTTCTCCCAGCTAAACACCCCAACTCCCTCAGCTGCTCCTCATAAGACTTGTGCTCCAGATCCTCCCCCAGCTTCACTGCCCTTCTCTGGAAATTACTAACCAATCATAACATTATGAGGGGGTGCACTTCGGAAGTTACTAACTCTGAATTTCTGTATATAAAAGATGGCACAGAAGGCCTGATGCAGTGTCCTTGATTTGTGGAACACAGTGGAGCAGCCAGGCTTGCACAGCTCTGAAATAAACAATCGATGTCTCTCTCTTGTGTGTCATTATTGGTTTGTTGCACATGACATAATGAATCACATTTGGTGGGGATTTGATACTTCAGGGTTCTGGAGCATCTGTCTTATGAGAGACTGCAGGAACTGGGCCAGTTTAGAGAAGGGAAGACTGGGAGGGGATCTTATTAATTCATATAAATATCTCAAAGGTGGGTGTCAAGAGGATGGTGCCAGACTCTTCTCAGTGGTGCCCAGTGACAGGATGAGAAGCAGTGGCCATAAACTAGAACATGACAACTTCTACATCAATATGAAAAAGAACTTCTTTACATTGAGGATGACAGAGCACTGGAAAAGGCTGCCCAGGGAGGTCATGGAGTCTCCCTCTCTGGACACATCCCAAACCCACCTGGATGCGTTCCTGTGTCACCTGCTCTAGGTGACCCTACTTTGGCAGGGGGTTTGGAGTAGATGATCAGCAGAGGCCCCTTCCAACCCTACGAATTCTGTGATTCTGTGAAAAGCAGCCCACCAGCATCCCCGCCTCCCGTCGGGCCAGGGGCAGCACCGGCGCTCCCGTCCCCATGCCCATGTCCGTGCCCGCACCTGGTCGCACACGAAGGCGTCGAAGGTCTCGCCGCTGAGCAGCAGCACGTAGAGCGCCACGAAGGCCATGCGCAGGGCCGCGCACAGGGCGTGCCCGCGGCCGCACAGGCTGCGCGGGAGCCAGCCGCCCGCCCGCCGCACCGCC
>VZTH01002866.1:0-44237 GCA_013397815.1 Aleadryas rufinucha
AGGGGAAGGCCCAGCCGTGCTTTGCTCTCCCCAGCTGTTCCCACAATCCCCAAGAGCTCCCTCCCCGCTCCCCACCCCATAAGGACCCCGACCCGAGGCATCGGGGCCCGCCGAGTTCCGAGTCCTGGGAGCGCCGGGGCGCTGCCAGCCCCAAACTGTGGGGCCTTTCTGCCGCGGGCCAGCGGGGCCACAATGAGGGATTGTCCGGCCCCACACCCCGATCGAGAAGGGCAGATTCTCCGGGATATACAAATACATTTATCCCGCTCCCACAGCTGTGCAGTGACCAATTCTTCTGCCGGGAGAGGAGGGGGATTGAGGCTCGGGGACAGTAATGGGTCCATTATTGCGGGGTGGAGAGAACGAGCCCTTTTTTCTCTCCCTTCTCTCTCTCTCCACATTAAGACAATTGTTATTCCCTGCTCTCCTCGTTCCTGCTCTCAGCACCCCGTTTCGGGCACGAGCTGCCTGGGAAGGAAGGGAAATGAAGGAAAAATGAGGTTTTTCCCGGGAAGTCCAGAGCCAGCCCGGCCTAAACCCTGTTAGGTGTTGGTGTGTAGTATTTTAATGGAGTAAAGATTAAACCCGGCACTAAAGTTAGAACTGGACTGGATGATCCTTCTTAGGGGTCTTTTCTAACTCAGGGTATTCCATGATGCTAGGATTTAGGCCCTAAACCAGCCCCTAACACTAAATCCCCTCTAAATCATCAAAATCCAGCTCCAAACACCAAATCCAGCTCCAAACACCAAATCCAGCCTCAAATCACTAAAACCCAGCTCTAAATCATCAAAATCCAGTCACAAATCACCCTGAACCAGCCTCAAACACCAAATCCAGCCCCAAATCACTAAAATCCAGCTCTAAATCATCAAAATCCAGTCACAAATCACCCTGAACCAGCCTCAAACACCAAATCCAGCCTCAAATCACTAAAGCCCAGCCCTAAATCATCAAAATCCAGTCATAAATCACCCTGAACCAGCCTCACACACCAAATCCAACCCCAAATCACTAAAACCCAGCCCTAAATCATCAAAATTCAGTCACAAATGACCCTGAACCAGCCTCTAGGATTTAGAATCCTGTCATTTAGGATCCTGGAATCCACAGAATCCTATCCCATGGTTTTATGGATTTATAAACTCGCCGTTCGATTTGTAGAACCACATTCCCTGATTCCTGTGATTTAGAATCCCAGAATTCCCGAATGATTTGGCTTGGGAAGGAACCTTAAAGCTCATCCATGGAATTGTTCTGCTGGGAATAGCCCCAGGCAGTGAGATCCTGCTTTACAACTCCCTCACTCTGCAGGACACCGGGAAAATCCCAGCTGGGACTCACCTTCCTTGCAGAAAGATCCCAGCATCCAAAAAGGGCAGATTTCCACACAATTCTGGCTCAAATATCCAAAATATTGAATATTTGGGATATATCCTCGACCGAGAGCATTCACCCTCCTCTTCTCTCCGTGTCATTCCCATCCTCTCCCAAAAATTCCCTTGTAATCAGCTTTGTTTGCACTAAAATCCTTCTTTTTATAGGGCAGGATGAGTTTAGCTTTGGATAACCCAAAGCATCCAGCTCCTTCCTTAATTTCCTTCTCCACTGAAGGAGAAGATTCCTAGAACTGATCTCGAGGAACAGGGATCATGGAATCCCGGAATGGTTTGGGTGGGAAGGGACCTTAAATCCCATCCAGTTCCACCAGCACTTCCCCAAGTTCCTGCCTGTGACGGTGTCACACCATAAACCCGGGTCCAAGGAGGATCAAGATTTGGGAAAGGATCCCGAGTCCGGATTTGGAACCCTCTGGATGGACCACGTTGGCCTTGGCCCAGGATTCCCCTTCCTAAGGCATAAAATCCTGTGGAGCAACTCATTGACAATAAAAATAGGACGCTTCCCTCCTTTCCTTAGGGACATCATCAACATTCCCACATCCCAGCCTTCCCATGGGACAGCTCCTGAGTGCCACACACCCCTTACCAGACAGGAAAATCCCTTTGGGAATGACTCATTAAGGATTCAAACCCTCACATTTGAGGGTTCTGCCCTCATTTGAGTGTGGCTGCCATTCCCAGAACACCCTCCTCTGGATACATCCCAAGGAATCTTTGCTCCTTCCCATCTTTCCTCCTTCCCCGGTGCCCAAATCGAGGTGTGGATGATCCGTGTCCTTCTCACCCGAGTTTTCCTCCCGCCTCCCAGTCCTGCTCAGCTCCCACTCCCAGGGAATGCTGCTCTTTCCCCACATGGATCTGATTGAAGGGAAAAGACCCCCTGGAAAAACACAGCAAGGGATGGAGCCAACCTCATCCATGTGGGATAGTCCAGCTCCCTTCCTGCAACGAGCCAAGAATCCCACACTTCAGGGATGGACTTGTGTGATCCTAGGGAGCTCTGAATCCCGAAAAATCAAAGGTATTGCTTTGATCCATCTGGAGGCAGCTCCAGCAGATCCAAACCCGGTCCCTCATCGCTTTTCCTTTCTCCTTGCCCTCCACGTTTCCCACATTTCTCCCCCTTCCCAATCCCCTCCGGGTCACGCTCCCTGCAAACCCCGCTCTCCCTGTCCCACGTGGCTCGCCGGGAGCACGAACCAGGAAGGGCTGGAAGGATATTTCTCGGGATATTTCTCGGGATATTGCTCATGGAAGGTGCGGCCAGGGCTCCCTCCAGCACCCAATTTCAAAGTCCAGTTTCCAACGAAAGAATCATTCAGGAATTCCCCCTCCCTCACCCTATCCCTCCCCACATCCCAACCTCCAGCCGGGATTCCCACGCACGGCTGGAAGGATTTGGAGTCTATTTTTAGCCTTTTTCCAGCAGCTCCCAGCATGGACACCTCAGTCTCCGGGAGGGCGCCGGAATCATCGATCCGGCTCACGTGAGGCTCAGCCGAGCAGGGATCATGGATCCAGGGATATCCAAGGGATATAAGATCTATTTCTCCTGGTGGGACCAGCTCCCAAAGAAGCTGCTGTGTCGCTGTTGGAAACGCTGGAATACTTGGAATCTCCTACTCACACACCACCCCAATCCAGGCACAAATTCCCCAAATCCCAGGCGGTTTGGGTGGGAAGGGACCCCAAAGCCCATCCCATTCCATCCGCTGCCATGGGCAGGGACACCTTCCACTATCCCAAGCTTTTTCCAACCTCGACTTGACACTTCCAGGGATGGGGCAGCCCCAGGGATGGGAAATCCTTCCCAAGCCCCGCTGGAGGCGGAAGCAGAGCTCCCTCCGTTATCTCCTCCTGGCAGGAGCCCCGCACGGATCAATCCCTTCCCGGTTATCCTTTAACTCCAAAGGGTTCGTTCCCGAGATGGAGAGAACACTTCCATTGATTTAGAAAGGAATAAAGGACCGTCCTCAGGGAGGAACACGTGTCCTGGGAGACCTCAGAATCCCGGGAGACCTCGGGAGCTGGAAGTGCAAAGGATCAGGCCAGGCCTGGAGCAGGGAAGCGTCACCCACCCGCTCCCCACAAGGACATCCAGGCTCCATGGAAAACCCATGGAGCCAGCACAAACAAGGCCACAAGGGCTGGATGTGTTTTCCAAGGAAGTTCTGTGGTGGGAAGGATGAGTGGAGACCGCTGGAAAATCCAAGGGGAGATTGCTGAGGAGGCAGGAAAACGCAAATGCTGCTGGAAGAGGCCAGGAATTACATCCAGACCATCACCCTCAGATCACCGTTTCCTTTCCCTCTTTTCCAATGGAAATACAACCTGGAATCCTTGGAAAAACCCTGAGGAACTATTTGTGCCATGCTGGTTTCCATTGAATTAATTAACAATTAGATCCCAGCTTTCAGTAATTAAATATTCCCATTATTTTCCCTCCTTTTCTTTGCTTGCTGGGGAACGCTTCAAAAATTGTTGGAAAAGTTGGGGTTTTTTCTGTTGTTCCGGATTTTTTGTCAATGGATTGGAAACAACTTTTCTCAGTAAGCTGGAATTTTTTTCCTAAGGCCACCAACACACCCAGCAGCCGGAGAATCTCCTTGGAAAACACGACTACATCCCTGAGGAAGGCTTTTAATAGGTTTTTTGCAGCATCCCCCATTCCTGCTGTGTCCACATCCATATATTTTCATCCTTAAAAACAGAATTAAAGCAGCCTCTCCTAAACATGGATTATTGTGTGTTTATCCAAGGATAGCAGCCAGAGCTGGATGTTTTCCTTCCCTGGGAGAGGAAGGGTTTCCAGAAGAGCCAATATCTTTTTATGAGGCTGATACAGCTCCGGGTAGGGAAAAAAAAAAATCCCACAAAACCATCCCAAAATATCAGGCACTTCAACATTCCAGCACTTTTTATAGGCATTTTTATAGGAACTCGGTAGTTCAGCCACCTTTGAGCTCTTAATTCCCTGATAGTCCCTTCAGGAGCAGCCATAAAAACAATTCCATGCAGCCATTAATAGGATTACACGCTTCCAGGCATTCCTCTTCCTGCCTGGATTTCTCCTGGCTGGTCAGCGAGCACCAGTACTTCTCCTGCCCTTATTCCCTGACCCTGTAAGCCATAAATGCAGCTTTTCCCTTTTCCCCAGAGTAAGAATTCTGTGGAATTATTCAGCTGGGAACAGCTCTGAGGCGGTGAGATCCTGCTGTACAACTCCAGAGCCGTGTCCTGTGGGACACTGGGAAAATCCCAGTTTGGACTCACCCGGCTCACAGAAGGATCCCAGCACCCTGGTGTTCATCCAGAGGGGAGAGCTCCACCCTGTTCAGGCTGGAATATCCAACAGATTGAATATTTGGGATATATCCTTGACTGAGAGCACTCATGCTCCTCTTCTACCCCTGTCGTTCCCATCCACTCCCAAAAAATTCCTTGTTTCCACTAAAATCCTTCTTTTTATAGGACAGGCTGAATTTAACTGGGAATAACTCAAAGCATCCACTTCCTTCCTTAATTTCCTTCTCCACCGAAGGAGAGAGTCCAAGAACTGATCTCAAGGGACAGGGATCGTGGAATCCTGGAATGGTTTGGATGGGAAGGGACCTTAAAGATCCAGTTCCATCCCTGCCCTGGGCAGGGACACCTTCCACTACTTCCAGGACAACTTCCAGCTCGTTCCAGCCTGGCAGTGGGACGGCAAATCCACAACCTCTGGATGTTCCCCCGAGTGTTTTCCCGCTCCAAAGGCTGAGATCCAGAGCAGAGAGTGCTGGAGAAGAGAGAACCAACCCCCACACCGAATTCCTGGTGTCCTTCCCACCTCTCCCCACTCACTCGCCACCCTTTAAGGCAGAAACCTCAGGCAAATCCCAACCATCCGTGTCCAGGCCATCCCTGGGAACAGTCACATACTCCAGCCATGCTTCCAACATCCATTTTATACAGAGTGCCATAGAATATACAGAAAATTTATATACATCCATGTTTCTGGAATTATCGGTTATAATTCATCCGGATCTTTCTTTACAGCGGGATTAGTTCGGATCTCTCGTACAGAGGTACAAAAAAAAAAGTCACGTGGAGAATGAAGGGCACATGAGGAGTGCTCGAGTTTCCTTGGAATCTTCATGCTGGGGCAGCTCAGAGCAGGGATTCAGAGGGCAGCATTCCCGGGACGAGCAAGGGGACGCAGGATGCTGGGCTGTTTTCCCCCCCAGTTGCATATCCAAGTGCTCCAAGCCCTGTCAGAAGCCCTGGGAGCGGCTCAGAGCTCCCGGGAAGGGCTGGTTCTCCCAAAAATGCCAAAGGCTCCGGCTCTAAGGAGGCAATGAGGATCCAGCAGGAAATGAATGCCGAGGTATCCCGCTCGGAGCTGCCCCAGCACGGGATGGGACACAGGTGACAGGCAGGAAGGGCTTTTCCAGAGAGGCAGAGCCAAAGGAAAGGGGCTCGCGGGGCACAACATTCCAGGCAGGGAGGCACAGCCCATCCCCAAATTCCCTGTGCCCTCAGGAATTCCGGGAGTTCGAGAGCATTCCCTGGACTCGTGGAGGGAAAGGCGGGAAGCTGGAGCTGCAGGTGAGTCCCGGGAGAGGAGTCAGGACCCAAAGAGTGTGGCAATGTCCCAGGAAAAAGCCCCTGCGGGGATCCCTTGGCACACAGACTTCCCAAAATTGGATATCCCGGCAGGACAGTGCCACCCCCGCCTGGGATTTCCGACTCTGAGCCATCGGAACTGCGCAAAGCCCGGGATGGGAAGCAGGGAAGCGGAATCCCAAGAAAAACCAACGTCAAGGCTCGTTCCTGTGCGGCAAGGATTTCCAGGAATCGAGAGGTGGAGACAGGGAGAGGTTCCCTTCATCCCACAGGTGTGCTGGGAAGGTGGGAATGTCAGGACACGGAGCACGGCGTGACACGGTGACGTCAGAGGGACTGGACACAGCAAGGAAAGCAGGAAAAATTCCCAGGGAGCTCACCTTTGGAAAAGGCTGCTCCAGAGGCAGGGAGAAACGCGGCGTGGGTTGGAGGAAATCGCCTGCCTCGGGTCAGGATTTGCTTTTGGCACTTGGACACGACCTCAGGCAGCAGGGAAAAGTGGGAAATGTGGGAAGTCCTGGCTGAGGCGGAACAGGGGAGCTCGGGAGCAAGGGCAGCTCCTGCCAGGCCTTGGCCGCGCTTCCACGCTCCCAGAGAAGTGGGAAAGGAAGGTGGGAGATGTCTGATCCCAGAAACCTGGGACCCGAAGCCAGGGAGAACAAAGGCACAACAGGTATGAACTCCAAAAACATGGAAAAAACAATGGGAATGGAGACAGCAAAGCGCTCGGAGGCTGAGATGATTCCCTACGACAAAGCAAGGAATTGCCCCAATCCTTGGATGTTTGGAATTTCCAGCCCTTAAGCAGCTCCTTGGAGCTGGAAGAAGGGGAAGGACATCAGTGACTGCTGATCCAGCCCCCTTCCCACCCCTCCCTCGGATCCATAACTCCACTGTGGATCTGACTGGAGAGCAAAGGATTCCCAGACTGAATCCCAGCTTCCAGCTGCAGTATTCCCTCCTCTCCTCCTTCCCACAGCTGCCAAGGACGGGCAGTGTTTGCCTCCAGCAGGATCCATGGAGCATCGCCTCCTCCACACAGGAGCCATGAGAGGGAGCTTTGGCACAAGAAATGAGCCTCTTCCCGAAATCCAGCGGCTCTTCCCAAAAATCAGCAGCGCACAGGCTCCGGGAACAAAGCAACGAGCCCAGTTCCAGGCAGTGCTTTCCAACTGCTTCCTTCAGAGGAATTTCTCAGCAGAGCGATCCACGCGGAGCCCCTGCTGGAATTCCAACCTTCCCTTTCCTGCAGCACCGTAACACTGCGAGCAGGCAATCACAGAATTCCAGAATTCCAGTTTGGAAGCTCGTCCAGTTCCCACCTGCTGCCACAGGCAGGGATATCTCTCCCTAGCCCAGGTTGTTCCAAGCTTTATCCAAGCTGGCCTGGGATACTTCCAGGGACGGGGAGTCCACACCTCCCTAGGCAACGTTTGGATGCTCCTCGGAGGCTGCAGTTACAGCCACCATCCCTAAACCCACGGGAATGAAATATTCCTGCTCCCATCCTGCACAGCCAGGATGTCCTCCTGCCAAGGGAAGAATATCCCAGAATGGATAAGGATAAAGCCAGCATGGAGGGGAGCTCTAGCCCAGCAATTCCCAAGGCAAACACAGAAGGGCTCTGCTGCCCGTGGAAATTCAACAGAGGTTCCTGGATACAGCCCCAAACCACAAATCCAAACACACCCATTCCAGGGATGATTAATCCCACCTAATTCCCACTGCCAGGGGTAATCCTGATTATTCCTATGTCCCAATTTGTAAATGAAAGCTGTGTGGGCGATTCCATGGAAATAATGTTCTGTGCCTGCAGGAAAAGAGCAGCAGAAGCTGGGAAAACATCAAAGTGCATGGAGAATGTGTTGGATACCGATCCTGGATCCCCACGCTTGGAGCTTTTCCTCCCCCTTATGTGCCCTTGGAAACAGATTTCCCACTTAAATCCTGCTTGGGACCATCAGCTATTCCTGGAATCTAACATCCTAAAAGAATGGAACTGGGAATCGCTGGAATTCTATATCCACACTCCCCCCCAGCTGTGCCATCCCAGCCCTCTGCAGAGAGCAAAATACCTCCTACAAATCCTGTCTGCTTTGGAAAAAAGTTCCTAAAAAGTTCCAAGAATCCCATTTAACTGCTTTGGATCATCATGAGATGGTGGGGAATCGTTTTCCCACGTTTCCCATGTGCTACCAAGGATGTGGAATGAGCCACCAGCACCCCTGAGAGAAGGGAGGGATGAGGTGGCTCCTGAAATAGGCGAGAGGAACAGGAAGCAAAGAAAAGAGGGAAGTTTTAGGAGGAAATGAATATTCCAAATGGAGAAGGCAGTCCCGAAGGAGAAGGAATACTGATAAATATTGGAAAAGGACCGGAATATCCCCAGCACTGCAGGATCCTTCCTAAATTTTTTGGCACTGCTGCAACACAAGCAACAATAAAATCAATTTACTGCTGCAGACGAGCCTCAGCTCCGTTCCTCTGCCGAGAAACTCTTGGAATAGTTTGTGTTGGAAAGGACCTTTAAAGGTCACTCAGTCCAAGGAAGAAGGACCAGAATGGATTTTAAGCATGAGGCATGGAACAGGTGACCCAGCTGGGATCTGGGGTGTCAGGCACTTCCAGCACTGCCTCTGCACAGGGTGGAACATCCTGCTGGAATATCGTGGGAATATCCGAAGATTAGAAGGCACAAAGCTGAGGAGGAAGAAGCAGAAGCCAAGAGATTCGGAAAACCGGAGATGCTTCGTATTCCCAAAGATGGAGCGGGAAGGGAAAGCAGGAAGTGTGTACAGTACAGATGGAGGAGGTAGCTGCAGCTTTAGCATTTATTTCAGCATTCCAGGTGTGCTTTTCCAGGAGGAAACGGGAGATCAGCCTTTCCAAATGCCCAGAGAGCACAGGAGTGATGGGAATGGAGACATGGAATGCTGGGGCGATCAAGACACAGTGATGGGGATCAAGACACGGAGACAGTGAAAGCAGAAATCATTCCAAGAACGTGGATTTCATTTGGGAGGACTGGGATCAGGTCTGTTTGTCAACAAAAAGCAGGAATTATCCATGACAGGATACAATGAGAACCTTCCAGGGGCTCTTTTGTGCCTTTACTCCTTGAGCCGTGGCAAGCCCAGCTCCCGGGAATTAGGTACTTCCAGGCTTTTCCAAAGTCCAGTAATCACAGAGCAAAAAAAAAACCTGTGGCATTCCAGGCTGCTTCCTGTCAGGGCAAGGGAAGGCCATTCCCATGGGATACAGTTCCAATGGCACAGAGAAGGAAACAGTCACCCAGGAAGGATTGAGTCTTCCAGGACACGGCGGAGGAACGTCAGGGGAGGGACTTTCTAGTGCAACATTTGAGCCACGGAACATCAGCAGGTTCCCACTGGAATCGTTTTAGGAGGGAGAATATCCCACTTTTCCTCACCTGGAGGCACCTCCCACCAGCAGTTCCATCTAATCCCAGGTATCCGTGTCGCTCCCAGGGACGGAGATGATCCTTTTCCTTAAAGTTTTAAAGTGCTTTGCAGATCCCAAGCTCTGCCTTAGTGCTAAGGGTTAATTCCTGCCGGGAATAAGGGCAGGAATGAGCTCCTTATCCCGACTCCTGGGCCAGGAGGGGAGCTAGCCCGCTAGCCCCGGCCTCCCTGCCCCTCAGCTCCCCTTCTCCCCTCAAACCTTCCCGGATTTTTGTGCGTATTCCTGAAAAATCACCTTGGTAGTGGTTTCCTGAGTGCAGGAATTCCTCCTTACCCTGTGCTGTACTCCCGGGCCACCTGCTCCCTGCTCCTCTTTTAAGGACCTACAAAAACAAAAGGAATTTCTGGTTGCTCAGAATAAAAGGATTTTTTTTTTCCTTCTCCAAATCCCTCTGAATCCAGAGGGGATTCCTCCCTCCGATTCCACTCAGGGAAAGGTCACCTTTGGAACCTTAAAGCACAGGGATAACGTTTTCCTGCCCGCTCGAAGCACTTCTGAAGGCTCTGTTAACGGGCAAGGAGCAGGGGCTGGAGCATCCCACGCTGGATGGAGCGGGAAATCAGCACTTGGACGCAGAATCCCGTGGAATTCCGTGCACCCAGGGTTATTTACAGCAATGCACACCGGTTATAAAGTGCTCCTTGATGGCATCGCTGGGAAGCACAGCCCTGACCCATCCCGGGGCTTCCGGAGCCCGCACACGGAGAACAGGAACCCCGGGATTCGCCAGGAGCCGAGCTCCCAGGAAGCACGGCGTCCTCCCACGATGGAAACCCCGCCAGTGAGGAGAGGGAAAGGGAGCAACCACAGGATCCTACGGAAGTGAAACCAGGAATTTCTTTTCCAGGGAGGGAGGACGGAGCTCCGGGGAGAGCCATCGGTGACTGCTGAGCTTCGAGGGGCAGTTGTGTCAATTCAAGGCCTTTTCCAGGTCCCAAGAATGTGTCATTTCCTAGGATAGGTAGTTTTCCTCCTGCTCCCATCATTGGAAAACCTGCCTGGAGAGGTGGAGCAGGCTCCTCCGGGCCCGGAGGCTCAGGTAGTTTTCCTAACAACTCGCTCAAGCTTTCCTACACGGAATTGTGCAGGTGGAGACAGGGGTGGGAGAGGGGGGCAGGCGGTTCCCCCCGAATCCAAACCACTTGGGAAGCAGGGGGCTTGGAATCCTGCCTGCCCATCCTCTTTTCCCTCAGTTCCCAGAGGGAACAGCACGGGAAGGAGAGGATGACCGTGGATTTTCCTTCGGGAGAGCCTCCCTATTTCCTTAATAAATACCTTCCAACCAGCTCAGCAGCTCTGTAAACATACAAGAGATTGCAACACTGGGGGAAAAGTCCATCTTTTCCCTGAATTCCCAACGACAGAGGCTGGCACTGATCCGTGGATGCTGCGTGTGGGTGGTGTGAGGACCCCCAGGGATCCAGGAGAGACTCCCAGACTCCGCAGGGGCCTGGGAAACAACGCCGGGTGCATTTTGCAGTTGATCCATCCACGTCCATGCAGCTCTGAGATGATTCCTGGCAGTCCCACGGGAATGTCGCCAGCTCAGAGGGGTCCAGGGAACCGAGGAACGATATCCAGGAGAACTTTCTGCCAAAGGAGGGACGTGGCAGAGATATTGGGCTCTTGGGAACAGCGTCCTTCCCTCTCAGGAGTACTCGGAGCAGAGAAACCATGGTGCCAGCCCCATTCCTGCTGCACCTGGCCGGGAAGGGGGGACTGGATTTGGGGGGGAATACAGCCCCAATGGCTTTAAAACAGGAGTGTCCTACAAAAGCAATCCCCATGGAAGTGTGCCGAATTGGATCTTGGGCCGGATCCGTGGTAGTGCAACAGGGCCCAAAGTCTCAATCCGCTCATTTCCCAAACCACCGGCTCGGTCCCGAGGGGAGGGATCTGGCCCGGCCCCCTCCTGCTTCCATCTATCCAGGTATCTCACTCCCAAACTCAGCAGGTGCCCCGGGGCAAGGAATCTGCCTCTGGAATGAGACAGGCTGAGGTAGGGAACTTTAGTGCCTCAGACCCTCTCAAGCCCCGAGGGGCAAAGCTTCTCCCAGCTCCAAGCGCGCGATTCCAGCACAATCCATCCTCCAGACACCACCGCTGCGTCACCCCAGAAGGGATTTTTCCAGCTGTCTCCTCTGATCCCAACCGCCCGATGACGGCCTCCTCCATGGATTATCCCACTGGGATCATTCCACCCCTTTCCCCTGCACTAAAGGGCCGAAATCATGAGGTCGTCCTGCTTGGCAGGGCTGGTTACGTGTCCGGAGGGGGTGGAAGTCCGGATTTTGTCCGTGGCCAGGCATTCCTGGCTGCTCACACCCGTGGGAGTGATATCCATGAGTTCTCCGGATGAACTAAGGGGGAAAGAGGGCGACACGGAGATTCCCGACGAAGGATCCGTCGAGCCCGCGAACAACCTCGGGGGCTTTGGGACTAAGTTGGGCTCGTACTGCGCCCTCAGCAGGATCTCCTGGTCGCTGACGGATTTGGGAATCTCCGCAAAGTCGCTGGAGCTGTCCGACACCATCATGCAGTAAATGTCCTGGAAGGAGCTGCTTTTGCTGTCCAGGTTGAAGAGGCTGTCGATGAACTCGGCGAATTCCAGCACCTGGGGGCTGGGAACGTCGGCCAGGCGGCCGTTGTGGAGCGCCGGCTCTTCCCGAGGCGACGAGGACGCGCGCTCCCCGTCGCTCCCGGCGCCCTCGGCGCTGCAGCGGCGCTGCGGGGTGGTGCCGCCGCTGTTGAGGACGTTTTCCGGGGGCTGCGTCTCCTGGGAATGCTTGGAGAGGCTGTCGGCAGCCAGCAGCTCTGTCCGGGAGCTGAGGGAAGGGTTTTCCTCGGGGATAACGGGGTCTATATAAAAGCAGTGCGTCTCGTCCTTCTCCATGACCGCATGGAGGCTGGGGGAGCCCCGAATGCTCCGGAAACCGGAGGAGCGCCGGGAATCGAAGCTGTAGATGGATTCGTTGTCCGAGAGGCTCTCCATGGTGGCCAGAGGGGCGCGGCGGTCCTGGAGCTCCACGGAGAGACGTTCCTTAGTGTCCAGGAGAAGCAGCTCCACGGGGTCTTTCTGCACGGGAGAAAGCGGCTTCGTCTCGTAGAACCCCTCCAGGCTGATTTCCGAATGGGATTTGCTCCTGCAACGGGAAACAGAGAACGTGAGGCTGCAGGATTCCACAAGAGCCAGAGGATCCAAGAGTTCCTCACACGGCTCCTCCGCAACCAGAGGCGTCCACAGCTCCCGGGAATCTCTTCTCGCTCCGTCCTCCCAGCTGGAAATGTCACAAATGGATTCTTCCTCTGCAAACTCCGGTTCTTGCCCTTCTCCCTTTTTTCCTGGCTCACTAAACCCTTCTCTCCTGCCCAGAGAGGCTGAGAACTATCCCTGACAGTGTTCCAGGTGGGATGGGGCTTGGAACAACCTGTGGACTATCCCTGACAATGTTCCAGGTGGGATGGGGCTTGGAACAACCTGTGGACTATCCCTGACAGTGTTCCACGCGGGATGGGGCTTGGAACAACCTGTGGACTATCCCTGACAGTGTTCCAGGTGGGATGGGGCTTGGAACAACCTGTGGACTATCCCTGACAGTGCTCCAGGCTGGACTGGGCTTGGAGCAACCTGGGCTGGTGGAAGGTGTCCCTGCCCATGGCAGGGGCTGGAACTGGGTGATCCTTAAACCCCAAACCAAATTTGGCTCCAAGTTTTACCTTGGGAAAACCCCCATCTATCTGGGATAAGGAGAAAAGGAAGTTTCTTCCATGCCTTTTCCTGACCTTGCTGCACTCCAATTCCTAAGCAACACAAGGGATTTCCCCCCGCCCACCCCGACATTCCACAAGACATCCTGAAGCTTTAACTCCCACAAAGGCAGCCCATGGATCCGTCTTTCCCCCAAACGTGGATCACCACGCTCCAAGAGGAAGAGCACCCACACTTAGAGCCAACATTCCCTGAAAAATCTCTCCTCACTTGGTACTGCTGTTCCTTCTGTCCGCCGGGATGGCTCCAGTTCCGATCTGCACGGAGGGGCAGCTGGGCAAGGGCTGGCTCTGGAATATCAGCTCCGGGGTGAGATCCACTTCCGTAGGACTCACCATCACTTTGGCTGCGGACAGCAGAGCTGTTTTCCCCTTGTTGTAGTTCTCCAAGACCTATCCAAGGAAAGCAGAGGAACAGCAGGGATTGACTGGAGCCTTTCAAACAGCTGGATTGGCCTCTTTCTTCCCAGAGCCTTCTGGAAGCACGGGGAGATACAGGATTAGATGGATAAATCCTGACATATCCCTGGATGTCACCTGGGCTCCAGTTTAATGGCAGCTTCTGGAATGAACCATCACCACCCAAACCTCGTGTCATTCTGACATTCAGTGGGGAAACAGGAGCTTCTGGGACTTTGGGAATTCCATTCCCAGACCTCAGCAGGCTCCACTCCAACACCCTGTGCAAGACTGACTGGGAGCATCCCCTTCCCTCTCCTCCTCTTCTCCGAAATAAATGGCCTGGTGTATTTAACCAGCAGCATTCCAGGGCAAGGCCGGCCTGTCCCGGTGTTTTTTGGGATGGCAATTCCCAGCCTTACCTTGTTGAGCCCTTCCATGACCACGTAGGGGAGGTGTTCGTGCAGCATGGCCGGGGAGATGATCACCTCGTTGAAGGCCTTGTTGTCCCCCCAGATGGCAAAGTAGGTGGGATCTTCCTGCTCACAGCAGCTGGAAAAAGGGGTCCAGACAACAGGGAAAATGGGATGGAAGAGCAGGGCAGTGTTTGGCATGCAGAAACAGCAGGATGCAGAGGGGAAAAAAAGAGGAAAAACAGAGGGAGGAGCTGTTAAAATGCATATTGCTCCAAAATTCTGCATTATCCAACAGGGACATGATTACCCAGTGCCCAAAGGAGTTCCAAGAGAGCTGAGGAGGAACTCTGGATAAGGGCCTGGAGTGACAGGACAAGGGGGAATGGCTTCCCACTGACACAGTGTGGGGTTAGATGGGATATTGGGAAGAAATCCTTCCCTGTGAGGGAGGTGAGGCCGTGGCACAGGGTGCCCAGAGAAGCTGTGGCTGTCCCATCCCTGGAAATGTTCATGACCAGGTTGGATGGGCTTGGAGCAGCCTGGGATAGTGGAAGGTGTCCCTGCCTCTTGCAGGAGGTAGAACTGGGTGATCCTTAAGTCCCTCCCAACCCAAACCATTCCAGGATTCCATGTACTGGTTTAGATTGGATATTGGAAGAAACTCTTCCCTGTGAGGGTGGTGAGACTGGAAAATCAGGATGGATTTCCAAGGGAAGCTGTGGCTGCTCCATCCCTGGAAGTTTTCAAATCCAGGCTGGACTGGGCTTGGAGCAACCTGGTCTGGTGGAAAGCATCCCTGCCCACAGATCCCCACATTCCCAACCCAAACCACTCCGTAACTCCGCCAGCACAGACACAACCACCGTCCCCGTGAGACAGCGGGGAAGAAAATCCGCTTCTCCTTGCGTCAGGGAGAGTTTTCCAGCAGGAATTGCAGCAGGAATTGCAGCAGGAATTGCAGGACTCACCAGCACTGCTCGGCAGGGTGGTTGTGCACCACGTGGATGATGCGGCCGGGCGGGTACAGGGGGGTGCTGGCGCTCAGGGCGATGGTCAGGTCACTGGGATGTGTCCAGAGCCGGTTGCTCGTCACCGAGTTCTCCTCCGGCTCCTCGGGAAGCTCGGATTTGGGAATGCACTTGGTGGCCCCCACGATGATCCGCCACTGTCCCCACAAAGAGAGAGAGAGAGAGAGAGAGAAGGGAGGATTTGAGGAGAGAAAAGCAAAGCAATGCAGAATCGCCTTGGAAGATTTGAGAGATTTAAGCAATTCCAGAGGCAGGACATTCCCTGTTTTCTTTCACACAGGAGGGATTTGCCTAAGGAAGGTGTGTGAAACACCAACAGAGGTGTTCAGGTAAAACACAGTGACACTGGGAATAAATAAGGAACAACACAAAGACAGGAAAACAGGGAAGCTGGAGACAGAGATAAACCAAGTGCTTCTGAAAGTTGGTTTTCCTTTCCCAATTATACACCCTCTCCAGGTAAATTCCATCATGTATTATCCCTAAAAACCTTCGTATTTTATGCTTTTTTCCCCATCTTGGTGCAATGGTAAAGACTGGGAAGGGACAACTTCCCACATTTCCCATCTCCAAGACATGAGCAGACCTCTTATCCTGAAACAGCACCACTCAGATGTTCCTACAGGCACAGCAACTGCTGTGCTTCCAGCCTGTTCCCAGCTTTTACTGGCCAGGAAAAGCCACAGTTGGAACACGGACTGCAAAAGAGGCTCAGACAGAAAATTCCCTGCTCGGTTATTTGGGATCTGTGACGGTGAAGTTGCAGCCCGTGAGCCGGAATGATCCCACTGAGCTCTCCAGCTGTTTCCATCATTCCTCTGGCTCTCTAAATAATGATCCTGAGGAGACCTGCAGGAAACCTGCCCTTCCTGCCACTAAAATTCCCCATCCTTGCTCAGAGGCCTCTCCAGGTGCTGGTTCTTCCCTCTTACCTTTGGTTTGGTGCTCCTTTGGAGAACATCCAGAAGCTGCCGGCGAAATCCTTCCAGCTGAGAGAGCCCGATCCTGGAAGAGAGGAGGATGTGATCATGGAAGAGAGGAAGATGTGACTCTGGAAAAGGAGATGTGGTTATGGAAAAGATGAAGACGTGATTCTGGAAGAGATGAAGATGTGATTCTGGAAGAGATGAAGATGTGAGTCTGGAAAAAAAGAAAATTATGGATTATGGAAGAGGGGAAAACGTGTTCACAACACCTGGGCAGGGAACAAGACAAGGAACAAGGATACAGAGCACAGACTAACATGGAATTGTGTTTCAAAGGACACTACAAGGATACAACATGGAGCAGCTGGATTCAGAGGTGGGCTGTGGCATCACCCAGGAGCAGGAGCCAGGAGTGAGAGGCCACAGGGAATTACTGGGACAATAACCAGGATCATCAGACCAGTGAACAGGGAAGGAGGAAGGTGACAACAGAGGATGACACGGAACAGGTTGAGTTGGAAAAGTGTCCTGGAGCTGAATGACACCACCAAGGAGATGACAGGATGGACAGGATCATGGCATCCAGGTAAATCCCAGGTTGCCTGGCTCCCGCTCCAAATCCCTGCTCAGCAGAACGTATCCCAGGAGATGAGGAAGGTGAGGAATGCTGAGGGCACAAGGAATGAGGCGGCTGGGAGAGGAGGTGACACGGAACAGGGATTTTGGGACAAACTGCTCCAAATGCGGTGAAAGCACATCTAGGACAGGGCCAAGATAACACAGGAAACCAGGAAGGTGGCACTGATATTCCAGGTACCACAGGGAGGGATTCCAGAGGCAGGACATTCCCCCTTTCCTTTCACACAGGAGGGATTTGCCTATAAAACCCCAACGGATGTGTCCAGGAAAAACACAGCGACACAGAACCAGGAAGAGAAACAGGGAGCAATACAAGGACAGGAAAATGAGGAAGCTGGAGACAGAGATGATCCAAATGTTTCTGACAGGGAACAGATGATTTGGGACAGAACAGCAGAGATTCATCAAGGAATTCACACACTTCTCCACTTGCCTGGGCACCAGGTCTTTGCCAAGCACCACCGCAGTCACAAACTCCTTGGAATATTCCATGGCATCCTCACTGGAAGAGAAACAGGAGCAAGAAGAAGCAAACAGCGTTTCATTCCCAGTTTGGTGGCAGGGAAACCAGGACCACAAACCCCAATCCAAGCTGCTCCAGGCTTTGGGGATTTGCACCTCGTGGAAGAAGAGCCTGATCTCCACATCCCATGGCCCAGCCATTACCCTGCACGTGGCTCTGGATATACCTGGGAAAGGAAGTGCTTGAACTCAAAGCCTCACAGTCATTTTCCAATAGTTTGGGAATGGTGGCACAGCCAAGGAAGAACAAATCCTGTGCTCCTGAGACTACAAAGGCAATGTAGGATGAAATACCCCAATATTTGGGAGAACTCACATGGCAAATTTCTGCAACAAGCAGCCTGAGTACCAAGAGAAGAGGGAAGGAATCAGGATTCCCACTCTGACAGCTTCCTGGAGATATTCCCAAGCAGTTACCACAGGCAGAGGCTGCCTCACTGACCTAGGGATGATCCTGGGCACGACACAAGTCAGGAGCTACCAAGGGAGCCAGGAGTGGAAGTTTGGAGCAGAAGGTTGTAAAACTCTCCTGAAATACCCTCCTCTGCAGCTCTGGGGCTGCAGAAGACCCGGGAATACTACAAGGAATGTCAGCATCCAGGTCCAGCAGCAGGATGGTTTAAACCCTTGGCCGCTCCTGGAATATGATGCAGGAACTACCACAGGAGGTTTCTGATAATCCATAGCTGATTCCCAGGATCCCCGTGGTGTCTGTCAGGACTAGGAAGACCTTCCCTCACCTCACAGCATTCCAGTGGGGTGTTTTGTTTGGGAATGACATGACCAGAAGGTCTGTTCCCATTTTATTAATTAGGAGGAATTCAGGATTCCTCTCTCCCTGGTTTTGCCCCATGGCAAAGGGAAAGAAACCAGAACAAGCCCTGTGACCAGTCTTAGGCTGCAGAGTGACAGAAGTCACATCCCAATTCCAATTGGAAAAGGAGTCTGAACAACCGGATCAGCTGCTGCAGACACCTGCATTTGGTCAAGTATCTCCCTTATTTCCACGAATTCAGGCAGATGGGGAAACAGAGTGAGCAGAGAGTAAGGAAACTGCACTTTTCCATTAAAATCAGAGCCATGGATAACTCAGTTGTAAGCCAGGATATTCAGGAAAGCGGCCCCCTGCCATCCTAACCTGAATTCCAAACTACATCCCAGAGGAAACACTCGGCTTCTCCAGGCTGCCTGTCCCTTTCACTGCTCCCTGGAGCCTCACAAGCAGGATCCAGGGTATCCCAGGTGTATCCCAACACCTACCTGAGCAGCCCACCTGGGGGGGAATAGGCAAAGCACTTCAGGGATGGGTACTGGGGACGCAGCAGGAAGGACAGGATGGCAGCTGTGCCAGCTCCCAGGGAATGCCCAACCACTATCAGGCCGTAGTGTTTTGTTCCTCTTCCCTAAAAAACACAGAAGCAACAAGGGATCGAGGTCAGGTTGGAAATTAAATGGAATTCATCCCTCAAATCTCTCCCTTTCCCCAGTTTTGGAGGCTGTTTCTGTGCAGGAGCACTCCAGATTCCAGCTGAATGGCTTGTTCTGAATTGTGGAATCATCATGGAATCATCGTGGAATCCTGGAATGGTCTAGGTCGGAAGGGAAGGGAGAGATCATCCCATTCCACCCCCTGCCATGGGCAGGGACACCTTCCACTAGCCCATGTTGCTCCAAGCCCCATCCAACCCATCCTGGAACACTTCCAGGGATGGGGCAGCCACAGCTTTTCTGGGAAACCTGTGCCAGGGCCTCACTGGAGGCTGGAATTCGTTCACTTCTGGAATTCTACATTTGGCCTACTGGGACTTCTCTGAAAGAAAAAAAGTGGGAAGAAAAAGCAAAGGCACACCAGCTGTTTGAATTATTTAGGATTTGATGAGAACCTTCTGCCCCTCCTGATAACATCCAAGACCACACAGAAAGCATCTCTACACCTCACTGGATGCTTTTCCCTGGAATATCTGTCCTTGGCAATTGTCAGAAACAAGCTCCTGGGCTGCTGGGACCTGGGATGGCATTTATGGACTGAAAGCCAGGAAGAATTCCTCCTGAGTAACAGCAACAACCCCCATTTTCCCTTTCTAGGCAGAGAGGAATGAAGCTCCATCCCAAAAAGCTGGATGCTGGTTTATCTCTCCCTCCATCCACCAAATATCCCAAGGCAGCGCTTCAACGAACTATTCCCAACACATAAACCAAGGGAAGCTGCTTCCCAACATGTCCCTTGAGTCCTGTGACATCTCCCTGGCAGCAGGAATGTGCCCACAGGGACAGGCAGCACGGCATTCCGAGGAAAATCTCCATCGAGATGGGATTTGAGTTCCTGCTGATTTGGTTTGAACGCTCCCTGTCCCGCATTTCCCCCACGTGGGACCTCCTGCCTCAGGAAAAGGAAAATAATCAGGAGCTCTGCAGCGTCGGGGCTTCCGAAATAAAAGAGCCTTGAGGGAAGTTTGGATGGGGCTTGGAGCAGCCTGATCTTGTGGAATGTTCTCTGCCCCGTGGAATGGGATGAGCTTTAAGGCCCCTTCCAACCCGAAGCATTCCATGGATGAGTAACGAGCTGGAAATCCAGAGGGACAGGAGTTAAAGGAGGAGCTGAGGAAGGAATACGACAGACTCAGGGACACGGAGATTCCCTTCCAACCCAGGTTTTTATGGAAATCTCATCCAGAGGCAACTCGTACTCACCAGATCCCGTCCAAAAGCTTGGGACAGCACCATCTCCTGCTCCAGCTTCTTCTTGATGTACTCAGCAGACAGCACCATGCCCTGGGGGAAGCGGGAAGACACAGCAGGATGTAGATGGGATCCCGGCAGCCAGAAGGTGAGGAAGCTCTAATGTCCCTCAGCATGGATCAGGATAAGGGAGAACTGACTCCCCTCTGCATTCCCAGAGTTTTGGTGTTTAAGGAGTAATGGCAGTTCTTCATTAAGGAACACTCCAAGGGCCTATTCCCGAGCTTTTAGAGGGAAAACCACCCCAAATCNCCATCCACCAAATATCCCAAGGCAGCGCTTCAACGAACTATTCCCAACACATAAACCAAGGGAAGCTGCTTCCCAACATGTCCCTTGAGTCCTGTGACATCTCCCTGGCAGCAGGAATGTGCCCACAGGGACAGGCAGCACGGCATTCCGAGGAAAATCTCCATCGAGATGGGATTTGAGTTCCTGCTGATTTGGTTTGAACGCTCCCTGTCCCGCATTTCCCCCACGTGGGACCTCCTGCCTCAGGAAAAGGAAAATAATCAGGAGCTCTGCAGCGTCGGGGCTTCCGAAATAAAAGAGCCTTGAGGGAAGTTTGGATGGGGCTTGGAGCAGCCTGATCTTGTGGAATGTTCTCTGCCCCGTGGAATGGGATGAGCTTTAAGGCCCCTTCCCACCCGAAGCATTCCATGGATGAGTAACGAGCTGGAAATCCAGGGGGACGGGAGTTAAAGGAGGAGCTGAGGAAGGAATACGACAGACTCAGGGACACGGAGATTCCCTTCCAACCCAGGTTTTTATGGAAATCTCATCCAGAGGCAACTCGTACTCACCAGATCCCGTCCAAAAGCTTGGGACAGCACCATCTCCTGCTCCAGCTTCTTCTTGATGTACTCAGCAGACAGCACCATGCCCTGGGGGAAGCGGGAAGACACAGCAGGATGTAGATGGGATCCCAGCAGCCAGAAGGTGAGGAAGCTCTAATGTCCCTCAGCATGGATCAGGATAAGGGAGAACTGACTCCCCTCTGCATTCCCAGAGTTTTGGTGTTTAAGGAGTAATGGCAGTTCTTCATTAAGGAACACTCCAAGGGCCTATTCCCGAGCTTTTAGAGGGAAAACCACCCCAAATCCAATTAACTTAAACACAGGATTGTGGATTTGGTACTTTGGGCCCTGGGACCCGGGGCAGAACAAAGAAATACACTTGGATATTCGAAATACTGATGTTTTAAAAGCCAAATTATCCCATTCCAGGTAAATGTGGGAAGGAGTTTTCCATTTAAATCTGGGAATAAAAGTGTGAATTATTCTGAGATAATAATACAAAGGAATTAGGAATTAGTTCCTGCCTTCTCCAGCCATCAGTATTAAGGGAATTTGGCTGTCAGAGGACATTCATCCCAAAGTACTGAAAGTTTTTATTCCCTAAGAATTAAGAAGTGCTGGAAGATGGGAAAGATCATATCTGGGTCTAAACATTCCTCCTCTCTGCTGAGGAGTGTTTCTCCCTCTGTGTGGTGATTCCAAATGCAGCTATCCAATTCCAAGTGCAGTCATAAACAAGGAACTGGAATTTGGTTTGTTGCACCAATTCCTGGTGGTGCCACGGTTTAATTCAGTGGGAAGTGAGCCTGAACCCCAAAAAACGGGGAAAAAAATGGGGAAATCATCTCTTTGGCTGTTTTTCCTTTAAATCCCTATCTTAAAATGGTGTCAGTACAACAGGAATGTTATTGGGGGCTCACTCTCCATCTTGGAGATAAAAAAAGGATTCCTGGCTCCAAAAGCAAAGAAAAAGATCTATAAATAATAATATATAAAATCTCAGTTATCCCGGAGAGCTGGATCAGGGGTTGGAGTTAAACACAGCAGGATAATCAGAGGGGAAAATCAGGGAAACATCAGGGAGAAATTGGAGAGAAACTGGAGGAAGAGCTGAGGGGGAAAATGGCAGGGGGGAAATGAGGGGGTGGAAATTTGGTGGGAAAATGAGGCGGGAAAATCTAAATCAGGGATAAATCTAAATCAGGAATGAATCAAGATCAGGGATGAATCAAGACTGGGGATGAATCAAGATAAGGATCACCCAATAATGAGGAATAAATCTAAATCAGGGAGGAATCAAGATCAGGGATAAATCAAGATCAGGGATAAATCAAGATCAGGGATAAATCAAGATCAGGGATGAATCAAGATCGGGGATGAATCAAGATCGGGGATGAATCAAGATCGGGGATGAATCAAGATCGGGGAGGAATCAGGGATAAATCAAAATCAGGGAGGAATCTAAAACAGGGATGAATCTAAATCAGGGATAAATCAAAATGAGGAATAAATCAAAATGAGGAATAAATCAAATTCGGGGATGAAGCAAAATCGGGGATGAAGCAAAATCGGGGATGAATCAGGGCTAACAGTGCTGACTCTCTTGCAGTAACATCACCTCATCAAGCCTCCAGAGATCGAGTTTTATCCCATTCTCATGGAATTTCTTGGATTATTTCAAAGAGGGGCAGAAAGGAATGAGAGAAGCCAGTGAGGAAAAGAAAGCAAAGAAACGTGGAATTTTCCAGGTCCTCAGTATCCGAAATGCCCTTGATCCCAAAGTGGGTGCTGGAGAAGGGAAGCAGGGCAGCGGAGACCCCACTCCATGGAAATGGGATATATGGGATGCTGCCAAAAAACACCACAATGGTTGTGCCTTATCCCAGCTCCCAGCAGCTCCCCAGCTTCCAGAAGAGTCTCCGTTCCCAATCCTAATGAGAAGTGAGCAGCAGGCCACTGATCTGAATTCCCACTGCGAATTTGGGATTCTATTTTTAGGGAGCGTGACCCAAATCCACGGTGATGTCACTGCTGGGATGTTAGTCAGCCTTAGGGATGTGTTTTTGGTAATTATATCCTAATGGAGACTGGGATTTTAATTATTATGGAATGACACTGCAAACTTCCATTTAGATTTTCCATGGGAAACATTTCCTACATTTCATGGAATCCTGGTTTGGGTTGAAAGGGATCTTAAGGATCACCCAATTCCATGGACAGGGACAATTCCCATTAGCACAGGTTGCTCTGAGCCCCATCTAACCTGGTCGTGGACACTTCCAGGGATGTGGCATCCATAAATTCCCCTGGGAAACCAATCCAATTTCGAGTTAATAAAACCATTTGGGCTTAATTTTGGAAGCTCACACGAAAATAACCAAATGGATCAAGGATTTAGGGAAAGGGAATGGGAATATTCTGCACTGTTTTGCATCCCAAAGGCACAAAACTGCTCTGGGATATTTGAGATTTGGGGGGGGAACCCTCAGAAGGGTCTATTTAGGAGAGAAAAATGTTGGAAATTCTCTTTACTGGATGTTCTACCAACCTGGGGTCGTGGCTGAGCTTCCAGGACTTTCCAGCAGCTCCTTCTTGTCCTCCTGGTTGGCTCAAGACCAGGAAACAAAGCTCCATAACATCCTGTTTTCACTAATTTTGTCCTGGGAGCTCAACAATTAAATCTGGATTCACCCCCTTGGCTTGGGATTATTTTTAAAATTAACTTTGTTATAAAATCCGTGGATTTTATCGCAAAAACAGTGAAGTTGGATTCTTCTTTGAGTTATAATTCCTTTTTTTTTTTTTGGCATTCTAATCCCTAAACTTTAGTTCCAGCTCCATTTTTTGATCCAGAATAGCTCAGAGCCCTGATAAATATTTTTTTAATTGTGACATTGGAGCTGTGGAGTGATAAAAAAATCTCATGTAAACAACAAGACCTGGAATTTTAGGATGGCTGACGGACACCCCCGGGGATGGGTGGGACAGAACCAGCCAGAAAACACCCCAAATCAAACAAATCCTGGGAAAGCTCCCACGTAGCCAAGTCCTTGTTCCCAAATTAAATGTGTAAGTGAGACATTGGGATTTGTTTGGATATTAAACTTGACTCCTGCACATTAAAAATGCATTTGAAAGTCCATTATCTCCCTTAGTTTTCCCTCGGGAATCAACAGCACATTATTGTCTGCAGATTAATATTGATAATAATTCCAGAGAAAGTGAATATTTCTCTCCTGGCAGCAATCCCATAAAAACCAACCCCACAAAGGACAAATAAAAGCTCTGTCTGGAACAAAGGGAATAAACTGGTATTGTTTCATGGAAGTCGCCGGCGGAGGAATATTTTCATACAAAGATCAAAAGCAAAGCCAGTTTCTGCAAGGATCTACTCCTGGATTTTCATGGAATCATGGAATGCTGGAATGGTTTGGGTTGGAAGGGACCTAAAAGCCCATCCAGTCCCATGAGCAGGAACACCTTCCATTAATCCAGGTTGCTCCAAGATCCATCCTCCAAAGTGCTCGTGCCCATAGCAGGGTTTGGAATGGGACCTTTAACGCCCCTTCACCTCCAAACCATCCCAGGATTCCATGATTCTGCTTCCTAAAGCAGAGGGAAAAGGTTTGGCATTCCAAACCTTAGGAAGCAGGAGCTTCCAACTCATGGCTCCCAAGGACTTCCAAGCTCTATATCCCACCTTGAGCAACACCCCATCCCCCCTCCAGCAGCGCTTCCAGCGACTGCTCCGTTCCTTCCAACCTTCGCTCCGGATTTTCCTTTCCCAACCTGGCACCGCAGCTTTGGAAGCTGCCAAATTCCTGACGGTCTTAAAAACTCGGCCTGTCATTCCTTCGCCAGACAGGGGCAAAGGTCAGCTCTGGAATAAATGGATTTAGCCAGCCCAGAGCTGCTCACAGACACGGAGCATCCATCTCATTTCACGGATGCGAGTCGAGGACGTTCCCATCACAGCAGAATTTTAAGCACGTTCTCGGGCTTTGACTGACAATTCCTTAAAGGTCGTTGGAAGGAAAAGTCGCTCGAGTGGCCCCAGGAATTCCGTCGTGGGTCTCCGCGATGCCTTCCCGAGTTTGGAATTCTCTAATTGTCTGGAGTTTTTAATTACACGCCCAGCGATTTTAACTATTCCCACTAACGATTCAACACCTCAAAGCCCTTTCTGTAACTCCTTTTTCAAGTAATTAAGACTGTGTGGGGGTTTAGAATTAAAAAGTGAAATAATTAGAAAAACCCACGGGGTTTTGTTTGGTTTTGGGGTGGTTTGGGATCGTTTTCCCCTTTGTTTTGCCCACCTTGTGTCCCAGCCACGTTCCATGGTGCCCCTCAACCGGCAGGCGCTCCGCGTCCCCCGTCAGATCCGTCAGGGCATCCTGGAAGAGAAGCAGTCACCTTGCTTCAGGTGAGTCGAATCCGGGACAGGATTCCGAACCGGGAAGGGCTCCAACTCTCTGGAATGTCCACCGGGGAGGCCACCTCACACCCCACTTACTTTTGGGGACAGAGTTCCCCGGATGCTGATGACCACCTTCTTCTTGTCGTGGTCCACGGCCACGTAGAAAGGGGTTTCATAAACCTGGAAAAGAGTCAGGAGAGACATTCCCGTTGGATTATCCTCGGGGAAAAGGAGGCAGAGAGAGCAACGGGATTTGTGTCCAAACGACAGAATTTCTTGATGGACATGGAGAGAAAAGGGCTTTGTTTCCCTTCTTTGTCCTGCTAGAGCTGGAAGCGGGTCAATCCCGTCGGGAAGGGGGTCTGGGATTGTCCTTACGGCGTCGTGGCAGGAGGTGTAGACGATGTCCACGGAAGTCATGTTCTCGTCCAGGAAGTGGCGCCGGATGGCGATGGCGTTGCAGCCGCAGCAATTGTCCTCCTCGATGGTGACGCCGGGAGCGTAGCGCGGACGCGACGGGCACAGGCAGCAGCATCTGCGGGAGGGAAGCGCGGCTTTGAGGGGAAAAGGCCGGATTTAGGGTGCCATTCCTGAAGGAAAGGGGAAGGCGGACGCTCCACGCCTCATCCCCACGGCAGCGAGTGCCAAGTGAAGGATAAAAGCACGCGACAGCCTCAAAATCTGGGATCGGGTGCAGTTTTCCTTCCGAGCACCAGGGAGAGCTACAATGCAGCCAGTCCCCAAGGAATCCCGGTGTGGTGGGGTGGGATGGCTCCTCAAAGGATACTGCGCTTGGAAGCGCAGTTTTCCAGCGCTTCAACACGGAAAAGCCAACACTGAGCGAGCTCCAGGTTTATTTATAGGGGAAAAACGGGTTTAGAACCATCCCAAAATAAAAAGAGAAGCACAGATTGATTTTCCTTCTTTCTCTCTCACAAATAAAAGTATTCCCAAGGAATCACGTTCCTCCCAATAGCCCAGGAAGTGCCAAAAGCTCGTCCCCAGACTGAACCCGGCGCCAGAATTCTGGCAGCTGGAAACAAACCCTTGCACCGGGGCAAAAATCTTGAGCTGGAAAAATCCAATTAATCCGAGGGAGCACAGCCCAAGCCAGGCAAATCTTGGAGGTCTTTTAATCAGGACCCAAATGTCAACTCCCTGATTTCTGAGCTCCAAGAAGCTCTTTTTGGACTTGGTGTCGTGCCAGGCGAGTTCTCTCCGCTGGCTGTTCCGTGCTCCGGAGAGGATGGAGCAGAGGACAGGCCGGTTTATTTACGAGGAACTGGAAGGGATTCGGGAAGCCTTTGGAATACGAGGCCCGGAGAGACGGAAAGAAAAAAACCATGAGGAGAAACAGGCAGAAAAGAAATCCAGCAGGGGTGGCACGGCAACAGGACGAAATAAATGCAGGGGAAAAAAACAAAGGGTATTCCTAAATGTGGGAAAAGCCAGGCAGGGAAAAAGGGATGAGGGCGGGCACTCACGAGCAGGATCTGGCCAGGCGGCAGAGTCCACACGTGGGCTTCCTCATGAGGTAAATGGGCCATCCATAGGCAGCCAGGGCGAAGAGCATGTAGTAGCACACCTCCCGGTACCGCTGCATCTCTTGCTGGAAGACACGGGACTCCCTGAGCCTGGAATCTCCTGGAATTTCCCCCCTCCCGTTCCCTTTTCCCATCGTTAGTGCCGGGCGCCAGCCCCCTCTCCCGGCTGCGTTGCGGTGACTGAGGACAGCGAGGTGGGGACGCCACCCCCTTCCCAGAGATTTCCCTGCCTGATTTCCTGAGGAATTCCCTGGGTATCCCACCCCTGCTGCCAAGGAAGCTGCTTCCTGCAGATTTGGAAATGAGCTCCCTAAATATCCCCTTTCCAGCAGGCCGCAGGATGCGTGGAGAGGGCCGCAAAGCCAATTTAGGGCCATGTGCCGCAGCTGGATCCTATAAAACCTCAGTTATCCCGGAGAGCTGGATCNGAGGATCCCACATCCCAGGGCCTTACCGCATTCTTCAGATCCAGGTATTTGGTGTTCCTGGTCACTGGCATTCCAGACAGGAAAGCTAAAATGTCATTGTTTGCCTGGAAGACACAAACACACAGAAAAATCCCTCTGTGTGACAGCAAGACTAAAATCTACTCCCAAATATCCCAACCAGGCCCCTCAAATGGTTTTATTCCTGCCTGGTTTGAATCCCAGCTCAAGGGGGGAAAAAACCCATTAAAATAAATCCATTTCCTACTGGCTGACAATCTGCAAACCTCAATAGCAGCTTGGAAAAC
Organism: Aleadryas rufinucha; assembly: GCA_013397815.1. Lineage (NCBI taxonomy): Eukaryota > Metazoa > Chordata > Aves > Passeriformes > Aleadryas > Aleadryas rufinucha. The sequence goes on from VZTH01002866.1 coordinate 27,420, forward strand.
TGGGAATTTTTTCTTCTGTAGCCTGAATCCCAAATCAAGGGAAAAACCCCAATAAAATAAATCCATTTCCTACTGGCTTGACAATCTGCAAACCTCAAGAGTGGCTTGGAAATTTGGGAATTTTTCCTCCTGCAGATTGCTGGAGTATTCACATCACTGTACAGTGGGAATAATCTTCCCATTCATTTGGGAAAGGGCTTTGGAGGCCCTTTTGGGATCAAGCACTTCCCCTGTAACACCTGCCTGGAAAAGATCATTCCAGATTCCAGACTTGACTCAGCACTANGGAGTTAAACACAGCAGGATAATCAGAGGGGAAAATCAGGGAAACATCAGGGAGAAATTGGAGAGAAACTGGAGGAAGAGCTGAGGGAGAAAATGGTGGGGGGGAAAATGAAGGGGAGGAAATTTGGCGGGAAAATGAGGCGGGAAAATTGGGTGGGAAAATCTAAATCAGGGATAAATCTAAATCGGGAATAAATCAGGGATAAAGCAAAATCAGGGATGAATCAAAATCAGGAATAAATCAGGGATAAAGCAAAATCAGGGATGAATCAAAATCAGGAATAAATCAGGGATAAAGCAAAATCAGAGATGAATCAAAATCGGGAATAAATCAGGGATAAAGCAAAATCAAGGATAAATCAGGGATAAATCAGGGCTAACAGTGCTGACTCTCTTGCAGCAACATCACCTCATCAAGCCTCCAGAGATCGAGTTTTGTCCCATTCTCATGGAATTTCTTGGATTATTTCAAAGAGGGGTAGGAAGGAATAAGAGAAGCCAGTGAGGAAAAGAAAGCAGGGAACACAGGTGGGTTTGGAGGATCCCACATCCCAGGGCCTTACCGCATTCTTCAGATCCAGGTATTTGGTGTTCCTGGTCACTGGCATTCCAGACAGGAAAGCTAAAATGTCATTGTTTGCCTGGAAGACACAAACACACAGAAAAATCCCTCTGTGTGACAGCAAGACTAAAATCTACTCCCAAATATCCCAACCAGGCCCCTCAAATGGTTTTATTCCTGCCTGGTTTGAATCCCAGCTCAAGGGGGGAAAAAACCCATTAAAATAAATCCATTTCCTACTGGCTGACAATCTGCAAACCTCAATAGCAGCTTGGAAAACTGGGAATTTTTTCTTCTGTAGCCTGAATCCCAAATCAAGGGAAAAACCCCAATAAAATAAATCCATTTCCTACTGGCTTGACAATCTGCAAACCTCAAGAGTGGCTTGGAAATTTGGGAATTTTTCCTCCTGCAGATTGCTGGAGTATTCACATCACTGTACAGTGGGAATAATCTTCCCATTCATTTGGGAAAGGGCTTTGGAGGCCCTTTTGGGATCAAGCACTTCCCCTGTAACACCTGCCTGGAAAAGATCATTCCAGATTCCAGACTTGACTCAGCACTAGCTGAGCCCTTTGGGAGGGAAAAAAACCACACAGAAAAACTCAGGAAAAGCTCCTGAAGTTGATGCCATGATGTTTTTTTGCCTTTTTATATATACCCCCTTCATATACTCTTTTATATAACTTTTATGTGTTCTTANTGATTTTAAGACCAAGAAAAGGCATCAATTCCAGCGTGCTCCACCTGGATGGGATGCACCAAGGATCCTGCAAATGAACACCAAGATAAAACCCCTTTTTTCCCCCTTCTAACCGTGCTTGGTTCTTGATATTAAGCCCAAAAAAAGGCATCAAAGTCGTCATGATTGTTCTTTCCCAGCTCAGCGAGCGAGGCGGGCAGAGCCACGCGCTGCTCCCGGGGAATCCCGGAGCAGCCGGGAAGCCGAGATTCCCAGCTTTTCCCACCGGGAAGCCGAGATTCCCAGCTTTTCCCACCTCATCCAGCACGGCGCTGCGCTTGGCCCGCTGCCGCTGCCGCAGGAGCACCAGCCCCGCGATGATGTCGGACGGGACGATGTCCAGGTCTCGGAAAAATTCCGCAAAAAGGTAGGCGATCTCGGAGTAGGCGTCCTGCAAAACCCAGGGAGAGAGGGGTTGGAGGAGGAAGAGGAGGGATTCGGGTGTGGGGAGCCTCAGAACAGGGCACAGAGTGAGAAGTGGACTCGTTGCTGGAGCTCTGCCTCCGAAAGGGCCACGAGATTCCTGCAGGGAATGCCAGATCTGGGCTGATCACATGATTATTGTCTCTTGTTTATTTTCCACAGTCCCACTCGAGGGCTGGATTTGTGCTGTGCGTGGGCACACAGAACACCTCGACATCCAAACAGCTCAGGCAGGACGTAGGGAGGGAAAGGGAATGGGTTTGGATCTCTCTGTTAAACAAAACAGAGAAAATGGGATGGAAACCGAGCAAATCCCGATCCAGTGCAACCCTGGAGTCATCCTTTCTCCTCTAAAGCAGAAAAAAGGCCATTCCATGAGGAAAAAACAGTCATTTTGTCCTATTTAAGAGTCTCTTCAACTCTAACTTTGCCCTGGGTTCCTTTTTTCCATATTTATCCCAGATCTGGGATCCTTTTGCCCAAATTTAACCCAGATCTAGGATTCTTTCCTCCAAATCTAACCCAGATCTGGGATTCTTTCCCCCAAATCTAACCCAGATCTGGGATCCTTCTGCCCATATTTAACCCAGTCCTGGGATCCTTTGGCCCACATTGCCAGGCTTTTCCAGGTTTATTTTGGATGGTACCCAAGCAAAAAAGGCCTGAAAAGGAAAACCTGGAAGAACGGAATCGTTAAATGCAGAATTCCCAGGAATGAAGGTGACTGAACCCAAAAAAGGAGGGACGGAAGTGGAAGTGACCTGAGAGGGTCAAGCAAAGGCTCTGGAGCAGAGGGAAAAAGATATTTTGAGGAGAAATGTCCTTTTTTTCCACCTTTTTGCTCTGTATTACAGGGAAAAATCCCACAAGAGCTGCCAGGAGAATATTTTGGGAGGCTGGAGAGGGGCTGGAATGTGGGTCAGTGCTGACCTGTCATTACTCCAGCCTGGAGCAACAAAACGTGGAGCTTTTCCCACCACTGGTCCTTATGTGACTCCTGCCATCCAAACCCTTTCCTACAAGTAGGATCACAGCCTTATCCTGAACTTTCATCCCGTGTTTCCCTATCATTCTTTATCCAGCATCAAAACCCACGAGAGAGAAGCATTGTGGAAACCCTGAGCACTCCAGGACGGGATTTCTCCTCTCCCTCCTTTGACCATCAAGACAGTAAATCCCTTCTCTTCCCTGCAGGAATGACCTACATCCTTTCATCCCTGCCAAACTCCTGGAGTGTGGGATGACTTGCTGTCGTTTTTCACTTCCCTACAAAAGCCAGTTAAATCCCCATTAAGAACTGGGGCTCCAGGTGCCAACTCTCCGTGCCAGCGGCGCCTCTGGAAAGCCAACGGCGTTCCAACCGCAGTATCCTTGAAATCCTGACCTCATCAATCCTAGCGCGGCTCCTGTGAGCTCACGAGAAATGCCAAGAGCCTCCAAAGGAAACAGGACAAACAGCCATTAATCCAAAGTGGCAGCTCCAGCCCTGGATGCTCCGACAGAAAAAGGCCCTGATGGAAGTTCAGTGCGGATTTTCCGCTCCAAAGGAACGGCTTTTCGCGGGAACACCTGACGTTATTGCTGCTTGTCCACCTGGAGTGCTCTGCTACAAACCCCGAAGGCTCTGAGGCTTCAGACTTCACCCCAGCTCCTTTCCCAAAGCCACATCCATCCCATAAAGCTCTTTTCCAGCCCAGAGGACAACGATCCTCTGCTGCTGTATGATTTTTTTCCATGGAGTCTGGGATAGGCAGCAATGGATTCATTTCTGATCCATTACGTGCTCATTCATTCCACACGCTGCCATGCCAGGACACAACGTCAGGGCTTGTTCCTGCAGAGCAAAGAGGCTGGAAATTGCTCAAAAGCTGGATGTAAAGTGGAAATTCGACAGCACGAGGAATGCGAGGCCTCTGGAATCCACTTTTATTCCAAACTCTAAAAATAAAGGAGAAACGACCACTGCAGAATGGAAAGTTTGTCGAAAAGAACTCGAAATCCTTGGAATACTTTGCAATCCTGGAGAAAATGGGAGTTGTTCAGGGCATTCAGGTGCCTGTCAGGGCTCTCTCTCCCAGGATGCAGCATATCCATGCTGTGCCCTCAGGACAGGAATCTCCAGCACCTGCCCTGGATGTGCTCTCAGGGAGAAGGGAAGCGCCTCTGCTCCGGAGCACCAAGGAAAAGCTGCTGTGGGAGCTGCCAGGGCACAAAGCCCCTTTGGTTCCAGTTTTCCAGATGGATTTCCAGATGGATTTCCCCAGCAGATAAGCTGGGAGCTGGCAGGCCTGGGCTTGAACTTCCCAGCAGGACATTCCCAGGGAACAGGGGGGCATTTCAGCCAGGGAAAGGGATCCTGGGAGGGGCAGCATTCCAGGACACGCCGCTGGATCTCTGCACAAGGGCTGTGACAATTCCTGCAGCCTTCCACACCCGTGGATAATTCCACAGCACTCCCTAAGGAATGCCATCAATCCAATTCCTCACCCGGGGAAGAACAAACGTTCACCTGACTCTCCTTCATTTTTCCACTTTCCCTTTGGAGCTCTCAGCCCCAGGCTCATTTCTCTTCCTCTCCACGTTCACATCCCTTCCCAACGTGCTCCTTTTCCCGCTGCATCCTTTTGGAGCACGAACTCTGGGCTATATTTAGTGAGGACACGGCGGCTGTGGTCGGTCCCTTGGTGTTTTCCCTGTCATTTTCCGTGCCCTTCTAACTGGAGTTAAACGTCTGGGCGGGTTTTTTGGCCACTGCCGGTTTTGTTGGAATGTCCTTGATAAATCCCAGCTTTTTCCCTGAGAGGTTGTAACTAATTCAGAGCCCAGTGTCTGCGAGTGCACGAATCTCCTGATTTTTATGGCTTTCTCCTACCTTTGGGAACAATTCACTGCTTCTGCCGGCTCCTTCAGGAGTCCTCAAATCCTCAGAATTCCAACCAAATTAGTTAAATCAAAAGTTTCCCAGCTCCAAAGTTTGACTTGCCTCTCCAGCAGGTCCTCAGGAATGCTGGTGAATCCCACCCTCAGGCACAAACCTGCTCCCAGTGATTCTAAGGAGAATGGAATGATAACTTTTGGGGAAGGAATTTCAAGGCCTTTACCCTTCCCTGCTATAGAACAGCAAGGGAAAATCCCAACAGCAGCACATGAAAATTCCCAATGATCTTCACGTGGATCTATGGATTAAACAGCAGTTTTTGACTGTCAGGAAATCCAGAAGGGATTCCTGGAAAAACTTCCAGGTTTTTGTTTTCCCATTTCCAAATCCTCCTCCTTAAGGGTGCGAGACGGATGGAATCAACAGGAGAAAGTGCTCAGGAAGTGGCTGATGAAGGGAAATGGGAGCTGCCCAGGAAGTGCTGCCAAATGTGATCCCAGCCTGAGGGAAAACAGGGATTTCTCCCACGGATACTTTGATTCCCAACAGGAGATTTTTGGTACCCACCGACTGCGAGTCCTTTGTCCGCGTGCAGCAAAGGAACACCTTGAGCCTGCGTGTCCAGCTGCTGGCTTGTCCCTCTTCCAGGCGGTGTCTGGGAATAAAGGGGACAGCAGGAATGTGAGGAGAGGCAGAACAAGGTATAGGATCCAACATGGAGTGGCACAGCCTGTGCTGTCTCTGGAAAAACGGGATAAGGTCCCCCCAGTCCTCCTTTTCTCCAGCTCCCTCAGCCGCTCCTGATGCTCCAGCTCCTTCCCCAGCTCCATTCCCTTCCCTGGATACGCTCCGGAGCGGCGTGAATCCACGGGATCAAGCTCGGTGTTTGGATACCTGCTATCCTGCCTGAGTGGGATGCATGGAATGAAGCTCCTGCTGCAATTCAACAGCTGCTCCATGTTCCAGGATGTGCAACCACTCAGGAGGAAAAAACTCAGGAGGAAAAAATCTCCCTCGGGATGAGGAAGTGGGAATGGCACAAGAGACCCTGAGCATTTCACACATGCAATTTTTCCCAGCCACGGAATCATGGAATGCTCTGGGTTGGAAGGGACTTTTAGGATCACTGTGTTCCACCCCCTGCCATGGAAGTAGGGACTGATTCCGTGCCAGAGTGCCAAGCTCCCTGAAATCCACAGCTCCTCTTTTTTTTTTTTTAGGGAAACACAGGTTTAATCCAGGTCAGAGCAATCCAAAATAAACCACCACCACTCCAGTTTCTGGCAGGGCATCCCACCAGGACAAGGCCAAGCCCAGAAAGTGGGTTGCACCTGGAAGGAAAAGATGCTGGCAAAGGAATATTTGCTTGAAATGGAAGGAGCAGATCCCGCAGGGATCCATCTGAAAACAGCTCTCCATAACCTTTCGGAAGATCCCAAAAGAGGAACGGGAATATGAGTGGCAGCAGGGCTCTGCTCCCCCAGATCCCAAAAAACTCCAGAATTTCCCTGGTGGGGTTCAACAACCAAGTGTACTCCGAGCTATTTTCCCCTCCATCTCTTCCCAAATTCTTTCTTCCTAACGCCAAACTTCCACACGTTCAGCAGGAGCGCCAGAGCTCCTTGGAAAAGCCTTGGCACAACGAGCCAAGCCTTTTATTGGGTTGTTTCTTCTTCCCAGCCCACACACATCACGATGCCACCGGGAAAGGAAAACCACCGTGGGACACAATCCAGGCAGGCAGAGAACTTCCTCATCTATTCCTTGGAAAGGATTTCTTTCAGCAAGAGGGAGAAGTTGGGAAATGTATCCTTCGGAAAGCATTGTTTGAGCAGCGAACAGTCACATGTGATGTTTGCTTTTCACATCGTAGCCCACAGCGTTTGCTTGTTAACAGCTGTTAACATTCCCTTTCCAGAGGGAAAATCCATGAGCAGCAGGAACAAGCTCTCTGTAAACGCTGCAGGCCTGGAGGGAAAAACCCAGCCAAGGGAGAAAGGCCTTCACTCAGCTCTCTGGGATCTCAAAATTCCCCACAGAGGAGATAATTCTGGGGTTGGTTTGAATTTACTTCTGCAAGCTGTGGAGCTCAGATTTGCTTTGGAAAAAAATCAGCACAGGATTCTGGAATGGTTTGGGATGGAAGGGTGCACAAAGCTCACCCAGTGCCACCCCCTGCCATGGGCAGGGACAGCTCCCACTATCCCAGGGTGCTCCAAGCCCCATCCAGCCTTGGACATTTGCACAGCTGCTCTGGGAAAACCATTCCAGTGCCTCACCCCTCTCACAGGGAAGGATTTATTCCTTGGATGCAGTGCTACATCCACAGTATCATCTTTCTTATCTTCCTGGGAATGCCCTGATCCCAAGCAGCAATCACCGTGCTGGGCATTAATTCCAGATATTCCAGGTTGCTCTAACGTATTGGAAAGGTCAGGTGGAATATCTGGCATTCCACAATAAAACCCAGGCTCCTTCCCACAGAACTTGATGCACTATCCTTAGAAAAGCCTGGTTTTCCCTCACAAAGGATCCCATTCCAAGTCATTGGAAAAACCCCTATTGAAAATACAGAAATCCAACAGAAAATGGGAAATTTGCAGAGCGTTTTTTAAAAGCCTCATTTTTCATCCCTTGGATCCCAGTGCCCTCCAAAGGCACATTCCTCAAGGACAGTCACATATCAAAGGAAACAAAGCCTGTTTGTGTTGTCCCCTACTGGAAAAAATCCTTCGGAAAAAGCTTTGCTTGGTGAAAAAAAAAAAAGCTTCTTCTCTCCCCATCTGGGGAGCTCCGAGATGGAATCAATTCTTAATTAAAAGATCCAACTGCCAACACAAAAGGAATTGCTCCTTAGCCAAGACTAAATAGGAGAAACCTCGGGGCAAAAGGTTGGATTTTGGAAGGGAAAATAAAGGAAGAACAGGGATTTGGAAGGAGATACTGCCTCAAAGTAAGGAAAATTTAAGCACAGACTCACTGTCTCCACGGAAAACGCTGCCATGGGATATGGACAAACAGGCTGTTGTGGCCAGCAGGGGCCATAGGATCCACAAATCCAGTGACTGAGGCAGAATCCAGCTGGATTCCGCACGGCTTCGCCTCCTTTGGATGCAGGTGCCCACACACAGCACCTGACAGGGAGCTGCATCCTGCCAAAATCCCCCTCAGCAGAGCAAAATGCTCCCTGCAGCAAGGCAAGGACAAGGGCAAGAGCCCAAAAAAAGCAGGACACCCTTCCAGAAACCTTGCCCTGGGAAGCTGTGGCTGCCCCTGGATCCCTGGAAGTGTTCCAGGCCAGGTTGGACAGAGCTTGGAACAGCCTGGGATACTGGAAGGTGTCCCTGCCCACAGCTTTAAGATCCCTTCCAACCCAAACCATCCTGGAATTCCCTGACTCTGGGAGGATTTTGGGTGCTCGTGGCCATGAGGACACAGCACTGGTAACTCTGAATCCCTCCATTGGTTCTTTCCTTAAATCTTTGTGTCCTTGGATAGAAGGGAAATTCAGTCTGCTGTGAAGGCAGGCTGGGAGAGCTCGGAATGTTCAGCATGGACAGGAGAAGGCTTCAGGGGGACCTTAAAGTGCCTAAAGAGAATCCAAGAGAGCTGGAGAGGGACTTTGGAATAGGGCCTGGAGTTACAGGACAAGAGGGAATGGCTTCACATAGACAGAGGGTGAGTTTAGATTGGATTTTGGGAAGAAATTCTTCCCTGAAAGAGTGGTGAGGCCCTGGAATGGATTTCCCAGAGAAGCTGTGGCTGCCCCATCCCTGGAAGCATCCAAGGCCAGGTTGGAGCTACCTGGAAGGTATCCCTGCACATGACAGGGGGTTGGAACTGGATGATCTTTAAGGTCCCTTGCACCCAAGGCACCCTGGAATTCTGGGATCCTGTGGAATGCTGCCTTACCTGAGGTTGTAGGTCCTGAGGTTGCGCTGCCGGCGCTTGGTGGCGCGGAGCTTGACGAAGGTGCGGCCCGTGGGGTCGAAGACACACAGGACAGTGATGCACACACTTAGGATCACCACCCAGTTGCACACCACCATTCCTGGGGAAAAAAACAACAACAATGGGAGTCAGGTGCTCTGGCCCTTACTTCCCACCCCAAAGAAAATCCTCTGAAAAGGCTTTTAAGCCACAGCTGGATCAATCTTCCGGCGTTTTACGGGGCTATTAAACGCTCCCTGAGTATCCGGGACTGCAGCATTAACACCACCCCCACCAGGAGACTGGGAAAGGCTTCCAGGAAAACAGTGAAGCCATTCTGAAGGGAAAAAGCGGAATTCACAGACTGCCCTTCCCGGGGAACGCCAATCCCTGCCCGAGCGCCGGCAGCACGGGCGGCTGAATGGAACGACTGTTCCGAGGGACAAACGGGAAAACCGGCCCCACACCGACGGCTCCCATCCGCTTCCCGGAGTCAGGGGGAACGAAGGATGCCCGCCGATCCGTCGGAACGCTGCCAGGCCGCGTCCCAGCTCCGTACCCAGGGTGACGCTCTTGGCTGTGATGTCGTTGCAGGAGGTGTAGTACTGCGTCAGCCACACGATGCCCACGATGGCGTACACGAACTCGATCACCAGGATGGCTGGAAAAAACGGCGACAGCACGGATAAGAGCGGCCCTTTCCCGGAGGATGAGCTCCCCTCCCCGCTTTCTCACGAGGAATGGGTTATTTGAAAAGGCTTTGGAAGGGGATGTGCAAGGAGACGAGCCAAAAGCGCGACGTGTTCCTAACGACTCCGAAAAAACGGGATCGTGGCGGGGTCGGCGCCCTGGGCTGTGTCACAGGTATGAATCAGAGATCCAGACCTTCCTCCCACGCCGCTGGAAAGACTCCCTGAGGCAGCAGGAATCACAGGACCCGAAACTTAAACTACCTCCAACAGCTGGCCTGACTCACGGATCCAAAATAAATCGTGTGGATCCAGGACTGATCCTGCTCACTACGCTTAGCAAACATTCCCAGCACCTTTGCAGCCCTTCCCATCACAGTTCCAAGGAGACGGCGCTTAAGGAGCTCCTTGGTTTTGCATGTGACTCTGATAACAACCTGGAAACTGGGGATTAACAGTGCTTCCCAAAACAAAAAAGCTGGGAAACTGCTCTGAAGTGCCCATCCTCCCACTCTCTCCCTAGAATTCCAAAGGACAGGTGGGCAATCAGGTGTTGGAGAAGGTAAATACCTTGCTTGGGATTGCCTAAGCTTTGCTGGAGCTGAGACTAAATCCAGCCTGGCTTATCCCACCCACCCTCCTTATCTCCTGCTCTTTCCCTAAGTGGCTTTGCTACAGACCTGGAAAGACCAGTTCCAGGAGACAGAGCTTTCCTGGGCAAGGAATCAGGGCTGGGATTGGTTCCTGATGAACCCAAATGATGCCTGAGTCAGGCTTTGCTTCCCTTGGCTCCTCTCCCCTCTGCCTGCTGCAGGACAGGAGCGGCAGGAGCAGGGATGAGACATTCCCGGGTTCACACTGGAGTTAATTCCCTGAATTCCTCTGCATTAAACAGCACACGCTTAAATTGGGACAGTCACATGGACCTTGCCCACGCACTGGTCATGCTCCCACTTCCATCAGCACCACTGATCAACCACCAGGAGCAAAAAACCCCAGGAAAAGGGGGAATACAAGACCCAAAACCCAGAGTAAATCCCACTCCCGAGCACAGGGAGAGTTTAAGGAAGGAAAAGGGACGTTTTGGGGGGGGCAGGAAAAGCTCCCTTTGGATTCTCCCTACCTCCCCTGCCCCATTTAGTCTGGTTTTAACACCAACTGCCAGGCTCTCCGTGCTTCCCTAGGGAGACCGGCTGGGAAGCTGGAGAGGGAGATTTGTTTGCTGTTCACGTTAATGACTTGCACTGAGCATTCCAAGTCTTCCAGACTGAGCTTTCAAGCAAGGTTATCCCTATTTTAGTGGATTCTGCAGGAAAACAACCCGGCAAAAAGCAGGGATGCAAACCCACGGGGTGATTTCTTTGGAATGGGTTTGGCTCTGCATCTCCAAAGGTTTTTCTCTTAAAATCTTCACTCGGCACAGAAAAATCTGATTAAATTTCCGTACCTGGAAGGCAACAGAAGCCAGGGAAAACAAGCTAAAAGGGAATGAGGGATCAAGGAATTATCTCTTCCCTGCTCTAGTTTTTGGTGAGGGAGCCAGACAGGAAGAAAAAGGGAGTGAGCAGGTGGAGAACCTATTTCCCTCCCGGTGCCTGGAAGCGGGTTGGATGGAGGGATGGATCAGGTGAGCCGAGAGGCAAAACACCTCGGGGTCAGAACCTTTGGGATTTACGCCTCTATCCTTGGAAAACGTAGTGGGGGAGAAGAGAGACAGAAGGGGAGCAGATTCCGTGCGAGGAAAAGGCGGCTATTTGGGACATCGCCTGCCAGCCTGCCAGCGACGAGGCGCAGCCTATGGATTCATCGGGATGCACGGCACATCCCGGCGGCCATCTGGCCGTGCCGGAGGAGCGGGGAGAGGAGGCTCCCGGGGAGAGCACGTGGAGGCTCCGGCCGCTTACCCAGTCGGACGTAGAGGACGTACTGCATGGAATCGCGCGGCTCCGTGTACAGGATGCTCCCGCGCATGCTGAGCCAGATGATGGCCAGCTCGGCGATCATGCAGCTCAGCAGGATGCCCAGGTAGCCCCGGCCGTGGTCCACCAGGTTCAGGGAGCACGTCTCGTTGGGATTGTACACCAGCCCGAAGAGCACCACCGACAGGATCACAAACCTGCCGGGCGGGAAAGCCGAGGGAAACCATGGGATATTCCCCCAGCTCCTTGCATTCATCTTCCTCTGGGCCCCAAATCCCCACGAGCCATCCCGAGGCCCTGCTACCCCTGTCAGAACCATTTCATCCGTGCCACATTATCCCATGGGATTCGCCACTCCAGAGAGCTTGTGGCTGCCCCATCTCTGGAAGCGTTCAAGGCCAGGTTGGATGGGGCTCGGAGCAACCTGGTGGGAGCTGTCCCTGCCCATGGCAGGGGGTTGGAATGAGATGAGCTTTAAGGTCCTTTCCAACCCAAACCAGGATTCCGTGGTCATTTTTCCCGGGCCTCTGTACAGAAACACAGCCCAAATTCCAGCAGACCCATCCCTGAATGTGTACAGGACAAGGCTGGACAGGGCTTGGAACAACCAGGTCTAGTGGAAGGTGTCCCTGCCCACGGCAGAGGGTTGGAATTGGATGGTCTTTAAGGTGTCTTCCAACCCAAACCGTTCCAGGATTCCATAACTGGGTAAAACTGCAGATACGAAATGCTCAGGAGCCTTCTGTATCATTTCTAGGGATGAGCTCGAAGGCATCTTCCAACCCAAACCATTCCAGGATTCCATGCTTCTTTTTCCTGAGCCTCTGTACAGAAACACAGCCCCAAATTCCAGTGGGAAATCTTGGGTGGCACAGGAGGATAACAGGGAACTCTGGTCAGACTCTTTGGAACATGGATAGAACTTGGAACAGAGCTCAGCTAACAAAACACAAGCTGGAAAAATGTTGGTGTCCATCAGGAATGCCCCAACCAAACCTTCCGGCCCCGCGTAGAAGCGCAGGAAGAATTTCCAGCCATGCCAGGAATAGCCAAAAGAATTCCTGGGAGAATTCCAAGCATCCTTGTGCCCTTCTCACTTACCAGGTGGTGTGAAGGAGGAAGAGGAAGACGGCTGGCAGAACCAGGTCATCGCTGCCCACAGACCAGCGCCGGCGGAACACGACAATCCCTGGCATGGCTGGCGGGTCCCGGGAAGTTCAGCAGGCACGGCACTCACCTCCTGGAAAAGAAGGGAAGCAAAGCCGCTGCTGAGCCTCTCCAGCCCCCTCTGGAGAGCCCCACAACCTGGGAGCCATCCCGGTTTATCCCAGAGCTGCTTCCTTCCAGCACCAGGGGGCACGGCGCGCTCGGGAAGGAGGGCCGGGAGCTGAAGGGAGTGGGAAGTATTAGGTGAAGCCGGTGTGTAACTCATCCAGCTCCACTTCATGGGATTACCTGGAATCCTGTTAGGCTGTGATGGTGAGCAGCCACCGTGGGATTTGGGACAGGTCGTACTGGCCTCACATCTCTGGAAAACCCCATTACTGTGTTTTTCCATGGACAAACCTGTTGCCAGGCTCTTATTGTCCAACAATTCCCCCCCTCACTTGGCTCAGGAAGCCAAAATATCCATTAACAGTCAGTGACAGCGTCTGGGGATCTATGGACTGGCTCCCAACAGCACTTCCAGTGAGGATATTGGCTCCTAGGAGATCTCCTCCTGGACCAGCAGGAGCATCCTGCCAGCTCCACATCCCCATCACATCCGCACCGGCCCCGACAGGCGCGACCAATTCCAAGGTGGAAGATTGAGGAGCTGCTGTTCCTCCCCGTGTTTTGTTTGTGCTCCTATTTTTAGGGCTTCCCAAACCCTTTGGAAAATAGAAACAGGAGCGGTGCGAAGTCACGAGACTGCACAGGGCGCTCCAGCCTCCTCCAGCACAGCCATCCCACTCCATCCCAGCTGGCCATACTCCAAGCTGCTCCACAGGGACTGGCAGCACACCTTATCCCATTCCTGCCCTCCTGGCCCAACACATGACCCACAGCCAGGAATTTTCCTTGGTTTTGCCGAATCCGGGATGGCGTCTTTGCAGTCTGCCCACAGCCAGCAGGGATTTCCGGATTGTGGGATCAGTCCTGTCCCTCTTTCCATGCCCTAATCCCTGTGCCACCTCTTACCTGTGCTAGCAGGGAATGCCACACCTCACCTGTGCCTCTCTGCTCCAAGCTCTCCCAACTGATCCATCCCAGTTCCCAACCCCGCCGACCTCCCAGTTCCCACATCCATGCACTGATCCTGGAATGCTCCATCCACGGCACACAGTGGCCACGCTGTTCCAAAGCTGCACTTCCAAATCCCTAAGTGCTCTTGGATTTTTGCCTCTGTGAACCCAAACAGCAAATTGCCAGGTCAGGACAAAGCATCCTCATCCATTACTTACAACGGGATTTCCAACAGCATTCCCGAGGGAATATCACCTGCAACACTTCCTGTACCAGGCAAAAAACCCCACACTTGGATATGAGGTCCCTAATTTAATGCTGTGGGTAAAACAAATTAGAAAGGGGAGGACATCCATAGAATTCCAGCATAGTTTGGATAGGAGGGGAGCTTGAAGATGGATCCAGTTCCATCTCCCTGCCGTGGACTGGGACACCTCCCACCAGTCCAGGTTGCTCATGATTTAAACTAAGTTGAACCTTGCAGGTAACACAAATGTTGGGTTTGGGATGGCCCACGGCACCGATTCCTGCTCTGTCCCACTAAATCCAACCCAGCAGTCAGGTGTGGTTACCCCACCGCTTCCCAGTACATCCCAAATCCGGAGCCTCCCCTCCTGTGCCGACACCCATGGCCACTGGAACGGACCTTCCAACCCGTTTCAGCCACCCAGTACTGAAAACCTACACACTCCCCTCAAATTCCTGGAGATTCCATAGCTAACAGGCTGCTTCCAGCCCCAAATTCCTGGAGATTCCACAGTTAACAGGCCGCTTCCAGCCCCAAATTCCAGGAGATTCCACAGTTAACAGGCCGCTTCCAGCCCCAAATTCCAGGAGATTCCCTAGTTAACAGGTTGCTTCCAGCCTCAAATTCCAGGAGATCCCCTAGTTAACAGGTTGCTTCCAGCCTCAAATTCCAGGAGATTCCCTAGTTAACAGGCTGCTTCCAGCCCCAGATTCCAGGAGATTCCATAGCTAAGAGGCCGCTTCCAGCCCCATTACTCGGTTGAAGGAAACGCTCCATTCCGCAAACAAAGCGAACGCGGAATTCCAACGCCATTTGGATTCCCACTTCCTCGGCACGGAATAATCAGAGCACTGGGTACATTCCAGCTCTCCCTCCACTCCTCGGGCCATCTGGAGACTCCCTCCCAGCCCCATCGTGCCTGTCATTCACCAGCTGGGATAAGTGGGATATCACAAACCCTGGATACACCTCCGGCTCCCTCGGTGCCTTTGGACCAGCGCCTCCCAGCCCAGCTCCCTTCCCGTCATCCCTCGGCCGCATCCCGCCAACGCGCTTTCCGGAACTCTTCCACCCCTCCAGTTGGGCTCTCCCAGTTCCCACCACCCTCTCCCAGTTTGGGAAGCGGGATATCGACGACGGCAACGAGTATCCGACGTGGATTCCTTATCCACGGCAACAGATGGGGACGGAGCGGAGCAGCCTGTCACTCGCTGTCACACACGGGAATACTCACTGTGGAACTGTCACTCCTCTTATCAGGCTCCCAGGGCAGGAACATTCCCAATTAATTCCCAAAGACTCCCGAATTTAAACCGGGAGGTTCGGGGCTTTGTCCCTGCTTTGGATAGGAGGGAGACGACGGAAGGCCTGAGACTGGAAAACCCACCAAAAAAAAGCTCTCACTGTGAGGACTCTCCAGCTTCATCCCAGCACGGCATATCCCAGGAATTGTGTTTTAAGATGCTGAAGATACGATCCGGCAGAGGAACTGGGAGGAAGCGGAAGGTTGGAGCGCAAACAGCCCCGAGATCGCTGACCCCGGCTCTGCGACAGCAAGAACCCTCGCGCTGCCCCTAAAACTGCTGGGAAGAGCCAAAAATTCCCAGGATGTGGAAAGCTGAATCCCAGTACAAGCAGCCCCAAGCTCCCAACACTGAAATAAGGGAAGCACATGCACGAGGAGTCCCCTCGGAGCCGGGCAAGGTCTAGGGAAGCGGGAATCTTACATGGCATGTGGTCCAGCCGCTGCGCATCCTTCTCTCCCACAAGGGTATTTCAGGAAAAGTGCATATCCAGGGAGACAGGCATCACAGGCTCAGGAGGGAACAGCAAACTCTTCCTGCAGCCATTGAAAATCCCACTCGGCAAAGGGAAGCGCGGCGTGGGAACCGGGATCTGCCTGCCGACGGAGCCAGGCACCATCCTCAGAGCGACTCCCTCCCCGCTCCTCATTTATCCACCGGGAATGCCGAGAGCCAGAGGTCGTGACTCCCCCCTTCCACACCCCCCAGCACCCTCTGGAAGGAAGTGACATCATCCCTATTCTGAGGAGATTGTACGTGGATTGTGGGAAGGAGGACCGGGAGCGAGAGCGGGCGATGCTGTCAGAGATGCGGAGCCGGGAGAGGAGGAAAAGCCTCGGGCGGCACGAACCTCCTCCCTCTTCCCACCGGGAAAGCGGGAGCGCTGCCGGGAGCCCTCGGCCACGGCTACGGCATGGGGCTGGGAAAGGCTCCTGGCCATGGACTCTCCAGTGAATGGCCAGGGGGAGGGGACTTGGATGGGACACAAAAGGGACACACAGAGGGGGCCACCCCGGGCACAGAAAGGAGAGACTGTTCCAGAGGAGCCTCTCCCGGCCTTTCCAGCCGTTAATTCCTTGTGACATGCTCTGGGCTATGACAGGATGTGGGGGAAGGGGAGGGAGAATTAGCTGTCTGTAGCCAAAGGCTTAGGGAAAAGAGCAAGGGAGGAAAACGCTACCGTGAGACAACATTCCAGCTAAACCTCGGAGACTTAGGCTAATCCGACAGCCCATCCCATCTGACAGGAGCCTCCTCAGGGACAAGTACACAAGGAAATAAAGCTGAAGGAAAAAGGCTCTGCCTGGATCCTGCACGCCAGGAGCCCACCCACACCACAGCAACACCCCCGGAGTCACCCACTCCCTCCACCCAAATCCAGGCAGGATTTGCTCCAAGCTCCCAGCATCGCAGATTCCCGAGGCACCCACACAGCCCAATGCTCCAACCCCCTGCAGTCCTCATCCCTGCATCCACAGGCTCCCAACCCCCTGCGATTCCCCATCCCTGTATCCAAAGGTTCATATCCCTCTGTAATTCCCCATCCCTGCAATTCCCTATCCCTGCAACTCCCCATCCCTGTATCCACAAGCTCCCAACCCCCTGCGATTCCC
>VZTH01002867.1:0-25846 GCA_013397815.1 Aleadryas rufinucha
CATTAATATGCACCACTACACTAGCATAGCCCTGGGTGGATGCTGGATGCTGTCCAGTCAGCAATTTTCCAGTTCAGAAAGCTGTGGGTAGCTGTGAAGAAGCACAAATCTCAACTTGGCCTGTGCAATAACAGCCCATGGTCAAAAACCAGCCAAAGACAGAAGATACCCAGGAATTTGGCAGTGCAATTTCACACTGGTGTCTGACATCTCTGCTGTTTGTAAGGGCACTTGGCTTAACTTGCTGTACATTTTGGGGATCATAGCATGGTATTTTATTCAATTAATAAGTCAAGATTATGCTGTGTGGAGATCTACTGTACAAAAAATTTTTCAACCCGTGTTTATTAACTAACATTATTTCAGCTAATAATTGATTGTCTGTTTCTTTGATATAATATGCCTGAGTTCTTATTTGATGATTCATAATAGATCCAAACCATTTGTTATGACTGATGACATCGGAGGCTTGTTAACAGTAACAAACATGAGCTGTTAGATTTGAACCCCTGTCCTTTTACTTGCATTTTGTGGGAGGTTCTTTAAACTCAAAGTTTAAGTGGAGAAAAAATCTTCCCCCAAGTAATATGAAGATGGATGCAGCCAGTACAGCTCTGCACACTATTTTCTTTTAATCTTCTTTATCACTGTGCTGGCAGAATATATTTAATATCATGTAAATTCTGGTCTAAGAGAATTAGATTTGTTCCGTATCCAGTGAATAACTTCAGTGTTTCGGAATAGTCAAGTCTTTATCTTGTAAAATTAAGTTGCTGGCCCAGCATACCATTAGCTTCAGATTATTAATGCAAATTTAAGTGCATTAGCACACTAATATAATGAGGCCTAGTCTTCTTCAAAATCCCTGGCAACCTGATGAAGAAAGCTGTCAAACAAAACGAGCCTGGTGTTCCCAAGTAATAGCATATATTTAAGTTTGCATGCTCCTACACAGTTTGTTCCTTATCAACTGCTGGATTGGGTAAAGTTGGCTTTAGAGAGAAGCAATTTGGGGATCAGCTGTCCCAAGGATTTCTGGCATACATCAGGATGGTAAACAAATGGTTTTGTTACCCAAGCTAATGAGTATGCCTGTGTGGTTTCCTATACCCTCACAAAGGCAGGGAGGGCCCATAG
This sequence comes from Aleadryas rufinucha, assembly GCA_013397815.1. Lineage (NCBI taxonomy): Eukaryota > Metazoa > Chordata > Aves > Passeriformes > Aleadryas > Aleadryas rufinucha. The sequence continues at coordinate 1,138 of VZTH01002867.1, forward strand.
ATACAAGGGTTTTGTTGGGAAGAGTCTTAAGCTCCTCCATCCATTTCCATTTGCTGCTCCTGCTAAGAGACATTCAAGTTCCCACTGCAATGCTGTGGCTCATTGAAGAACTGGGAAGAAGGCCATATTGCACAGAGCTTATCAGTAATGTCAGCACTGTGACAGAGCAACAGAGTTGAATTAAAGGAAGGTGGCTGCATCAAGATTTACAGTCTTCTGTATAATTCTTCACCTTAATCCTTACTAGTTTCCTGCCTGCTTAATAGGATAGTTTTGGGTGTGGGGACGAAATCTTCAGAACTTACATAAACTGCAGTTTTGAGCTGTGCCAAATGTGGCCTAACTTTGGCAGAGATTATTCCTAAATCTTGAAATTACTAAAGTGCTAAAACAACAAAATAAAAAATGGAAAGGTTTACAGCTGATGTATATCAGATACAAAGTGTATACCTGAAGCATGCCAGTAAAAAATATGAAAACATCAGTTACACAAAACTGATTTATCAGATCATTGCAGCTCAAAATTCAGAATCCAGTATGACAGACATAGGGACGTATATTCTTTTTTGGGTTGTCAGGGTGAAGGAATCATTTCTAGGATGGAGAAGTAGAATATAAACCAGTCATATAATATGCCAAGGATGCATGATCTCCAGAAGCATATTTTTCCTATACGCCATTTTATCTGAGGTGCTAGTTGAGAGTAAAATCAGAGATTATCCTGGTTGATTGGCTAGAATCAGAACAGGATTTAGCAATTGCAAATGCTGGAAATACAAGAGCTGAGATATTTGTACATACACATTTTTGGGACAGTCAGGCACATCTAATACCAAACAAAATTAGCTCCAAGGTCATGCATGAGTCTGGAGATGAAGATGTTAGTGGTTTTCATGAATACAACGTCACAAAATTTTAAGTAAATCATCTACTACCAAACACAGTTTGACTGAACCCCATAATATGTAACTCACAACTCCACTGAATGCTTGTCTAATCTTGCTGACAACTTGACCAATAATACTACTATTTATAAAATGACCTGCACTAAAAGAAGTGAAATACGATAAAGCAGTTAGCTTGCTCTGACTGCTGCAATAATGCTGGACAATTTAGATGTGATCCACACCCATCAAAAAGTTATTTATGTTATTTATTCAGATTGGAGAACAGACTTATTTAATATATGTGCTCAATTTTCTTTTCTCACAATCCTATGTGCAGAAATAGTTGTCTCAAATTTTACTGTGCCACTGCTCAATGTGATGACATTTGAACAAAGTTTTCTCAGTCAAACATACACAGCCAGGACTAACAAGAGTGAGAAGATGATAGAAAAGGCAGCAGCAGCCTCACACCAACCCTGACACTGAAAAGTTTGATCCTGAAGATCAATACTAAGAAAAAGAGCTTGAAATAATATAGACACATCTCAAACATTACTCCAGATTAGGACCTAACAGAAAGTCTCCAGAGAAAAACATTTGGGTCCTGCCTTGCAAACGAACCTCTAAAGGAAGGAGCAGCTTGGTATCTTATATTAGTATGGGGGTCTGTTATGTGTGTCAAGCACCAAACATTACAAAAGAAGTAAAAAATAGCATGAATATTTTAGTATGCCAGGTGTATCTAAGCCCATATTTATTGCTAAAACATATGTTTTCTTATAGATCTCTATGAATAATTAAGGTACAACTTTCAGAAAACGCTGATAATGTTAAGTTTTCCTAAGGAAACTACTAGCTCAGTTGTACATTTCATTATTTATATTTTCTTTTTTAAAATTAACTTCAAGTGAAAGGAGACTAAAACTACAGTTACAGTATTTGTGACTGTAAAAGGCAGAGTGTTACTGTGAAGCAAAATATATGTTAAATCTGATCAACTCTGTGGCTAAGCGCACTCCTGGCAGAGCTAAAATGAAAACCCACAAGGATGTTTTGTGGACAACAGTAAACCCAGATTGTGTCTGTCTGTTCAAAGGAAAGCTTACAGGTGTGAGATACATGAAAAAATAACCTTTTTGAAAACTCATTAGTGCCTCTGATCTTTCAAGATGATCAATGCACTGCTTCCGGTTTCAGTAAGGGGATTTAAAAGAAAAGAAGAAAAAGGAAAAGGAAGATGATGAACTCACAGGGGCACCTCTTAAGTGAACAGACATTTCAGTATGATTTTTTAAGACAATTGTTAATTTTTCATTTTACGACTTCTTTCTTTCTAAAAAAAGCTTATGCCAATTTTTTATGGCTGGGAAGGGTAGTATTACTTGGAAAACATTTATAGATAGAACTTTTTTAATAGGCAGCAAATTATTGCAGCATGTTATGCAAAGGTTCTCAAATTTAAATGCAGGTGCACAGACAGAACACAGGAGGACTTACAAAAACAAATGAAACTGTACTGGAACACAATTTAGCTTTTCTAGGCAGGATAGGCTGGATGTGCAAATCCCCTTATATTTATGGTTAGGTAATGGATTTATTGAGGTTTGGTTCTAGATTCTCTGTCTTTCAAAGTTTTCTTTGTTCTTTTTCCTCCTTTTGGTAGACACCTCAAAACATTAGCATCAGTAGCAGAAAACAGATCAGTAAATCAGCTTTACAGAGCAAACACAGAAATACTGGAGGAAATAAACTTAGGCATAAATTCTACCCTCCTCCATTTTTCCAGTTATTACAGAAATGTGGGTTTGTGCCATTTATAGATAATCTTGTTACCATGTAAGCTGCTGGAAATGGCTGTAATCATTCTGCCATTGTGTAAAGGCAGGAAATATTTTTTTTATTTGATGAATGGAACAGAGCTAAAATCAGGGTTTTTTTCCACAAGACATTGCTAACAAAGCTGAGGAAACAACAAATCTCAGCCCATGAAAACTAATACGTTTGGTTTGGAAGATGAATGACAAGACAGGGAATCCCAAAGCTCTTCACATAGATAGCAAGAATATTTCCTACTCTCAAAACATTCTTACTTCAAGGTTTTCATTAAAAGCCCCTCTTAAGTAATTATTAGAATGACCAGAATGCAATACTCCTAGGAAAACAGTGAGAACAATTCTAGACACGTTATTAAAGCACTGAAAAAGGACAAAGAGCAAAAATTATTTGGATGTACTGTTTTATCCTAAGCAATATGTTTATAGAAAAGATTATTTATTATGTCAAGATTAAATACAGTAATAATTTTAAAAATTCATATACATGCATAAATATATTGGCAAACGGGAGTCTTGTAAATTAACTGAAGAAGTGAATCCCTTTTCTGTCACTGAGAAGAGCTCTCTACATTTCCCTATTTTTCTAGTCTGATGGTTAGGAAATACATAATGCTACATATGCTAGTAAGCTGTAAACCAAATCACATGAAATTGTTTCAATAATGGAAACTGTATGTGCATCAAAGTACCCATACGTTTAAAGGTGCTTAAAAACATTCTGAAGAGAAATTTGCATTTCTGACTATGAAAACTTGTGCAAAAGCACATAGGGCAAAAACTGTAAGATGTTTCTATGGAAGTGTTGGCTTTGAGTTGCTTTTCCCCCGTTTATCTTAAGAAAGAGGCTGCCAGCTCAAGGTGTGAAGCAGGCCCTGCCTATCCCTGCTTTGAGAGCAGCTGGGCTTTTTCTCTTTTCTGAAATTTTAACCTGACATTTCAATCTAAGTAAATCACACCAAGAGCAGAGGTGAGATTTTCTCTCAAATGTCTCTATTGTGCACAAATCCTTCAGTGTTGTTAAATGTCACCACATTCTGTAATAGTGGGGGGAAGGGGGGTGTTTGTAATTATTATGGGATTTAATATATTTCCTTTATTATATATAGTATATACTGATTATATATATTTTATTTCATTTTTAATATTGTCCCATCTACTATTATATTTTGCTAATACAATATTATGCTCAAAAGACGTTGAGCAAATCCTGACATTTCCTTAATTGTAGAAGGACTAGCAAGGGTAAGTTATTGATGAATAATGAATCAATTGTGGAGGGAAAAAGTTATTTAGGGTAGGGAATGTTTCTTTAGTTTTGTCCTTGACAAAAATTTTACACAATTTTGAATGTTTTTCTCCCCTAGAACCTGAGCACTTGTATGGAATCCTAATCTTTGTTATGGTGAAAAAGAATCCATACTGCCTATGTAATATTTGAGTTAATTTTTAACTGACTATGGCAAGAAAGAATGATGTAGTTGTACTTTCAGTGATCCTGTTGCAAGTGGAGTGTTGATATCCAAAATGCAGACGACATTCCTCTGCCTGTTTTAAGCCGTGTGACCCCCCTGGACAAGGTGTATTTTGACCTCTATCCATNGTGGAGTATCTCCATCCAGTGAACTGCACAATTCCAGCATCACTGGGAGCAGAATCTGGCACTTGTGCTTCTGTTAATATTACTGTAATGGAGTATTTCAATGCACACAAGAATTGAAAAATATTAATAGGAGTATTCAATGCTATTAAGATTCATTATATAGGCTTGACTTATATATGTAACTAGAAAATAATACCATAAAATGTAACTAATTAACTGAAGTGCTCAAATATTTTACAAGGCTAAGACTGATATCCAGAAATATTCCCCAGGATCCCATTCTGAAATTCTTTCCCCAAAAATAACATTGCATTACTATTCCTTAATATTCCTGGTTTTTTTCTGGTCCTTTTACCCCTCTAGTGTAATCTTTTTTTCTGACTACCAATTGCTTTTTGTTTCCAAAAAGCAGAATTAGACTGGTGCTGTTGTTTCTAAGTTAAACTATTTGACCACCAGATTTAGTGTTATCTTTGTTCTTTCTTCAAAGCAAGTGCACCACAGACTGTGCGATCCTTAGACAAGTATCCCTGTGGTATGGAGGATTTAATGTCAGCATTCCAAGAGAGCTAAGAAAACATCCTATCTTTGTTTGAAATGCTTATATTAGAAGTAATATAAGCCAACAGATACAAGTGATGCCAAATATGCTGCATCTTTCCATTGACAAGAGTACATTCTGAACTGGCCAAGTTCAAATAGGTTTATTTTTATTTCTGAAAGCAGAGTGTTGGAAAAATTGTGTCCAGCTTTTTTTTGAAAACATACAGCTGAAAATCATAAAATGCTTTATTTATGATTATTTGGTTATACTAATGCACTCCATCCATATTGTCATCACTTTCAAGTCCTATGGACAGCTTGGGCTCTAGCAAGGATTACTTCTTGTTTGGAAGAAAATGAGTAGATACAGTCATTAGGTATATTATTCTCTTTACAAACAGACTATGTAATATCAAGAGCAATGCACAGTGTACTGCTCACAGGGCTGGCACGACATCCCAAGAAACCAATTCATTTCAACCTCCTGCAGCTCGTTTCCCCTCCTACTGTTTCAAGAACTCAGCCAAATTCCTTCCTCCATGTAGTTTTGCTGAAACAATTTGTTACTGTAAGCTAAGATGAACTTAGTACTATGTCACTTCCCCTCCTCCCACATATTAAATATTTTGTGAGATTTTCCTTTATATTATATACAGATATAATATATTATATATTATAATATATAAATAAATTTCATTATATGCTGGTTTTTCTCTGTTCACCTTAGTAAGGGCTGCTGAAGACTTTTTAAAGTGAAAAAAAAAATAATGGGATCTTCACAGTATTGTCTTGAAAAAGGTTTTTTGATTACTGTAATGCAAATGCCTTTTTTCTGTGCAAGTCCAATGTTTCTTGACACCTTCCTGACTCAACTTTGAGACCCCTGAACTTGTGAAAGAGGGAACTCTGATCTCTAGCTCCAACAGTCAATAGGGTTTTTCCCTCTCATCCCCCAGGCCTACTGCCTGATTGACACAGTTCCATGGCTGCTTTCCTGCAAGATACATATGGGCAGCTGCTGATAAGTGTGACTGCACTTTCTTTACCCAGATTTGCATGGCAGTGCAGTGAGTCTGACTGAGCCAACTGATTTTTTTGCTTTTTTTGACAGTTTAGTTTTTTTAGCCACATTAGTCCATGATCCAATCCATCATCTGGCTGTACAAATGGTAGTGTGGTGATGTAGGGTTGGCCATGAATAAAGGGAGCAATGGGAATTTTACCTTTACCTCCAGGTAAAGGTGACTGTTCAGCTGCAGCTGAAGTACAGCATCATGTCTTGACAGGAAAGGAAGAAGGGAGAATGAGATGATCTGAGATTTACTCACCACAAAATTAATCCCATATTTTCCCCAAAAAATTGGGAGTGCACAATGAATTCAAATATTTACTGGCCTGGGTAGAACTGTAAGTGTCTGATCTGTTTCTGATGTGACAGCAACTGAATCCATTTGTATCATGTTTCTTCCTTTTGCCCAAATGTATGAAGTTCGATTAATGACTTGTGTTAAATAAAGGAGGTAGAAGAATAATGGATCAGAGTAGCAGAATTACAATGACAGAAATGCTCACATTCAGAGGGAGGCAGAAAGCAATACTAATCTTGAGAGAGAGAGATAAAGGAAGAGAAAATGGAAACAGCACAGCACATCTATAAATAACTTCCAAATGAGTATGCAGTATATGGATCATACGAAAACATCTTTACTCATGCAGAGCTCCTAACATATTCTCTAGGCAGAACAAGCACTCAGCTAACAGATACTCAGTATTTCAGGATTTCTAGTAAACCGCAGGTGAATGAGTTCTTACAGTCTGCATCTCTATAAACTTTTTAAGTGGACAAAAAAAAGCATCAAAAAGGAATACAGAAATCTGAAGGGATGGTCGAAAAGGACAGCAAACTGAGGAAAAAACGCATACAGTGAGGCATGGACAGAAGAGCATTAAGGGATCATAAGGGCAATAGTCCCAAACTAAATCCGTAATATGTATGTTGTAGGTTAATCTCTATTGTGAATTATTAATGTAAGCTATAAAGTATAATGCAAATACTAAAAGCTAAAGAAAAAATAGAGCACATTAAAAATACTACTTTTGCAGCCATTGAGACACAGATATTAATGTTTGTCAACAACTGTTTTTTAAAAAACTAATGATTTACTACATTCTGCAAGCATCTATATTTTAAATCCACCAGAGGATGGTCTCATCTATTTCTGTTACCCAGTAATGATTCAAAAGGCCTTATAAATATTCAGAACATTTAAAAAAATGCTTGAGTAAATTAAATTTTTTAAGTAAATAATATTTTTTATTTTTATTTTCAAAGTAAAAAGTATTTTTATTTAAAAATAAATAATATATCACCAGCCAGCCAAAGGAGGTGATTTTCCTGGTCCTCACTGCTGCAGCCTCACCTTGAATATTACATGCAGTTTTGGGCACCACAATGTAAAAAGGACATTAAGCTACGGGAGAGCATCCAAAGAAGCACAACGAAGATGGTGAAAGGCCTTGAGGGGGAGCTGTGTGAGGAGCAGCTGAGGTCACTCGGTCTTTCAGCCTGGAGAAGAGGAGACTGAGAGGAGACCTCACTGCAGTTACAACTTCCTTGTGAGGGGAAGAGGAGGGGCAGACACTGATCTCTGTGGTGACAGTGACAGGACCCGAGGGGAATGGCCTGAAGTTGTATCAGGGGGAGGTGAAGTTAAATATCAGGAAAAGGTTCTTCACCCAGAGGGTGGTCAGGCACTGGAACAGGCTCCCCATGGAAGTGGTCACAGCACCAAGCCTGACAGAGCTTAAGTATTTGGACAATGCTCTCAGACACATGCGACGTGTGACTCTTGGGATTGGTCCTGTGCAGGGCCAGGAGCTGGACTTGATGATCCTCATGAGGTCCCTTCCAACTCAGCTTATTCTATGAAACAATAAATATTACTGTTTTGTAGTATAGGTGTTTTAATGTAATTAATATTGATTTCATATGTAGAGCATATATCCAACACAATTTGCAGAAGCGCTGAGCATTTGTCATTCTTTTGGTAACATTTATCTTTTGTAAGGTACAGGCCCATGTGAGCACAGCCTATGATGGAGTACTCCAGTGAAGACAAGCAAAAGTGAGACATGAGTAAGCCTCTAGGGTTTGTTCCTTTTTTAGCCAATTCCTAGCCTGGAGTTGGTGCTCTTATTCAAACTGTGCTCCAATATGTCTTTGCAGAATTCCTGCTATTGGCCCTTCCCCATATGACAGGTGAATACTAGGGTGATGTTTCTTAACTCCTCAACAAATGGAGAATGATTTAATAACACAACAACAACAAAAAAGGAGCATAATACTATTAATATTTAGAAAAGTTGCAAATCTTGGCTGTGACACACAAACTTCCAGTTTTCCCATAGCTTGAACACTCAGAGATGAGAGACAATCTGAAGCAGTAGCAGAATCCTGCTATTTATGGGAGACTGTTTTCTCCTTGTGGAGAGCTTATGTCTAATAACACTGCAATTTCAGTTCAACTTCCTTTAAAGCTTGAGTCAGTCCATCTTTTATTATGATGCTGCAGCAGCAAGAACAGGGTAGAAAATACACTCTGAATTCCAACATTACTGAAATAAGAATTTTCTCAATAAATAATGTATCAAAACCTGGAGGACTGGATGAAAGAGAAAACTTGAAAACATGCTGTGCAATGTTTAAAATACCATGAGCTCATACTTGGAACACAATTATTACCATTTTTTTATGATTCTGTGATGGGAGGCTGTAGAGGGTGCAGCCATTCATGGAAACATGGGTCCTCACTTGCCAATTAGTCCAACACAAAAACACTTCATATTTTTTAAGGGAAGAGTAAATTCTAAAAGGTGGCTTATTCTGCCTTCATATCAAAGTAGTTTCAAGGCACTAATCACAGCAGTGTGCTCTGATGATTTGATTCAAACTAGATTTAAACTATCACTATAAAGACAGAAAATGCCTAGGCAGATGCAGGTATCTCTCTTCTGGCATCATTACAGTTGTGTAGAGGCTTCCTGATACACTATGGATGAACTGTTTTTCTCCTTAGCCAAACTAAGCTCTGCTGAAGGAAATGTCACATTTTGAAGAGGTAGCTGAGAATACAGTTCACTTCTTCATTGCCTTGGCAAAGCCATGACACAGCATTGTAAAGGCACTCTTACAGAGTTTACAATACTGCTAAGTAAATAAGAACACCAGAACATTAAGAGTGTTTATTATTAATGTTTCTTGCTATGGTAAAGTTTCCTAGAAAGTGCAAGCCTAGTGGTGAAATGCGACTCTTCTTCCAATTCAGTACTTGAAATAAGCATCAAAAGTATACACAACCCTTACAGGATTTAACACTTGTTCCAAAAGTACCCAACAACTTTAATTTATTCACTCATTATAAAGTAAGGTCTTGTTATTTGCAGTATAAAACTGAAAAACATCATATAAATATATATTATATATTACAAATATAAAATATATAATAATATTATATATAGATATAAGTATTTCTATAGTATATAAAAAACTATATATATTTACATGTAATTCAGCAGACTCCATTAAAAAAAAATCATTCATTAGGAAAAAAAAAGTCATGTTCTGATATTTTATTTTCTGGAGGCAACATAAGAAAAACAGCTTCTACCAGCAGGCAGCCTGGTGTGAGCAGCCGTAAAGATGACCTGGTTAGAAGGTTGGGACACAGCCTGTCATCTCTTTGACAGCGTAACTCCAAAAAATACTTATGATGTTTCTTTTTGGCACAGTTACTTGCAGAGTCTGAATGCTAGAGGAATTGTCCTTGTGTAAGTGAGGATGTTTTCTGTCCTCTTGATAGGGACTATGAGCCTGTGAGTGCTGGTTTACCTTAGGGGTTTGTTAAGCAACATCTTAATCATTTGGAATCTCCACAGAGCTGATTGACAGCTTTCTGTCAAAATGTTTTTTCAGGAAGAAAATAATATGTTCATCACAATCTATAAAACAATAAATACTTGCAAAATATGGTTTATAAAAACAAACTGATGCCTCTTGAAATTAGAGTTTATGATTTAACTATTTCAGCTAGGAATATGCCCTAATTTGACATTTTTAAAAAAGGCCAAACAAAATGCCGTGCATTCTTTGTTTTGAAACAGCTTTTTTTGAAAGAAAATTGTAAATAAGTCATTTAAAGGATCAAAATCCTTTTGTATTTATTGATAGAAAGTGCTTTGATTAAACCCAACTGATTTTGGAAGGGATAAGGATTTGTTCCATGACAAATTTCAGAATACTTTGTTTTCTACGTTGGATCTCAAAAACTCTTCATTTAAAATTTATCTTAGTGTTAAATGTAATTAAGTTGCAGTTCAAACTAGAATTAATTACTGGCTTTAACAACTAAATATAATGCATTTGTATTGATTCTTTGGACAAGAAGATAGCTGAATACGTATGAAACCCACTGTTTCTGCAATTTGGGAGTGAATCAGTAGGAGTACTGAACAAAGAAATACCGTACAGTCAGTCTTCACATGACAGAACAAATGGAAATTCCTATCTCTACCAGAATACTGTGCAACATGAATCATAAGAGAAAAAACAAATAAGAAAGACAAAAGAAAAGAGAAGCAGTAACACTGAGAGCTACATGTACAACTAGAAGATGAAGAAATGAAAGAAAACAGAGAGCCAAGTGTAATGGCAGAAAACAAATTTTTCATAGAATCTGTAGAAAGATTCAAAATCTACCAACAGCTTTGACTTCACTACAGAAGCAAAACATCAGCCTTTGTTCATACTGTGTGAAGTTTCCAGCACTCTATAATGTCTCCCACAGCCATTTGCAGAGCATGGAAATTACTGTATTTTTTAATTTTAAAAATCCCCCAATCTATGGGAATTTTCAGCTGTGTGTCTGTGGAAACACATCAGTGTTTTCTTTTTCTCGCTAGTGAATTCTGTGTTCTTTAGAAGGCACTAATCTGAAAGCATTGTGCTGTTTGTACACTGAAAGACCCAGCACACTCCACCAAGCATGCCTAAAATCTGGAGCTGAAGGAATTAGTTCTAATGCAATAGAGGGTAGGGTTTCCCTGCAGAAGTCCTTGTTGAATCAGCTGAGACTGTCAACCTGGTTTCCTTACGTCCAGCTAGGAATGTGGCAGAGATAAGCAAGAGTCAAAAAAAACCTCCAAACCTGGTAGCTGCCTAGAGCTGTTCTTCTCAATGCCCTCGGAGTCTAATTATCAGGATGTGAAATGCTCTGCAGTTCAGCCAGCACAGCCATCTTTAGAAGTCTGCAATGCTGCCTGCATTTCACTTCAGATGTGAGAATGAGTATGAAGAATTTCTTTTTAGGTGAGCTTCCCAAAACATTCAATATCAGATACCTGCTGCTGCAAATGAAAGCAGTAAGAGGCTGACCCCATATGGAAATGGACCTGAGCCAATAGTGCATGTGAAACTCCTGCCCCAAATGTGCAGTGAGGTATAATCCCTACTTGGGAATTTTGTGACCTTACAGAAGATTCGAATTCTCAACTTCCTTCAATGCACTGAGTTTCGGCACTGGCTCTCACAACAGAATGGGTACCTGTTAGCTTTCACCCCATGTTGGATGCAGGCATTCAATCCTATGAATCGGAAGTGCTGTGACTCTGCCTTGTCACGTGGGAAAGAAGGGCTGACATCATTAGGGTTGTGCTTCTTAGCAAGGCAGTGTTTGGAGAAGTATCTGTGGCTGCAAAGTGGCTGCTTGCACTGGCCTCTTTGCAGCCTGGAAGTTGATGTGGTTGACAGATCACAAACAAAAAAGCTGGCTCAGGCATGTGGGGTCCTGGTGCAGGACTGGAGCTGTGCTACAAATGTATGGTCTGGGTACCTCTCTGCAGAAGGTGTGATATGGGGATTAAAGGGGAGAGCATCATGCTCAGTCTATGAGATTTCATATAAAAGTCTCAAGAAAAGAGCAGTAATCTCTATTTTCCTGTAGTTTTTCCTTAGTCTTTCTCTCATTTTCTAGTTTTTTTAGTTTCTTTTCCCCTACAACCTTTTATGTTTTTTCTTGTAATATTTATCCCCTTCTCTGCTATTTAACTTGCCCACAATTTTCAAAACCAATAGGGATTATGAATAAAAAGAGAAGGATTCAATTAACAACTAGTTATTCTTGCTGTCCAAGAAAAATAGAATACTACACAGTTGGAACTCAGAATAATAAAAGGCCTCTTAGCTAGAATGTTGGGGTTTTTTTTAATCTAGTTGCTCTAGCGATGGGTTCTTTCCCAACAGAAAAACACACTGAGATGCAAGAAATCTTGGAAAACAGAACTGCTTCACCAAAAATACATTCTGAATGAAATACAGTGGTTATTCTCTCACTACTGCAGTCAAACATAAAAAAGGGAAAACTGTGAAAAAAGCAGGAAAGAGAGCTACACCAAATACTTAGGACTGAAGAGTAAGGAATTAAGTGCCTGGATAACAAAATTACAATGACCTGTTCATAACCTTTAAATTTTGAATATGATTCAGTATAAAGTTACATTTCAGAGTTCAAATTTGATTTTCAGTTGCAAGAATTTTGTCTATTTGAGAATAAAAATATTGTCTATGTGTGTTCTGTGGAATTTAGGCTATTAAATGTGTTGAGGGAAAAAAGTTGATTCTCTTCCTTGCTCTATTGCTTATTAGTTTTGTGGCTTTGCAGGCTCCTGCAGCAGCACCCTTATCAGATTAACTGTATACTGTACTCTAGACTCTCAAGAGAGAATACTGAAGTAAGGCTTTGAAAAGATGTTAAATTATGCTACCACAGGAATGAAGAAAGCCAGTGAGGCGACTGAGGTACCTGCAAAGACTGCCATGGACTCAAATCTGTGGCCAGTCTCATGACAGCCTCTCAGTAGAAACTGACAGTTCTCAGTTTGCCCTTCTTTCCTATAGGGACAGCAAATATTATGGCCCTTCACAGCTCCATTTTCACATTTGGTTTTCATTTGCATTAAAGGAAATTTCTTATCACTCTCATTGAACAATGATACAAGGATAGCTTCTTATAATTAATCTTCCTTTATTTCAAATATATTTTTTTTTATTTTTTTAGCAAATATGTACTCTTAATTCAAACATCATAGTTATCCTTACAGGAAGTATTTGATGGCACTGGTAATTCTGTGCTGTAAATTACCATATTTTTAAATTAAAGTATGTGGATCTATTACGAATTATCTGTGACAACGCAGTTCCCTTTGCAGAGAGTGGTTTCAGGGTAAGAGGCAAAGTGTTAAATACCATCCCCAATGTATTGAAGGATACTTAGTACTAACAAGCTTAAAAAGAAAGGCTGTGCTGTGTAATCTCTGAGACAAATGGCGTATTTGACAGAGCAAGTTTAAATTGCAGTCTTAGTGGCAGTGTAAAATCACAAAGAGCAGTGCTTTCAAATGGATTCTGTGGCTTGTGCATATAGTATTTCAAAAAGTATTATCCTTAGAACTCCTTATTTAAAAGTATGCATAAAAAAAGGCTATCTGACTGTTCAGAACAAAAAGTAATACCATCATATTGTTTTCACAGAATTATTGTTTACTCATTGGAAGGCATAAAATATTTTTTAAATCCTGTAATGCACTATGTGGATAGTCATTATTTATCTATGAATAGTTATTGCATCGGGGTCATTTCAATTTACAATCTTATCTGAAATACTTTCCACTACTACTTTCTACATTTTGAAGTGACGTCCTTTCCTATCCTTAGAATTTGTCAAAATAGTTGTAGCATTTGCTTTTAGTTCACACAAAAACTTCATTACTGGTTAAAATTGAGTGCTTTCAGTGTATCAGAGAAACAAAATGAATGGTTCTGAAAAAAAATACTGATTCAAATGTAAAGGTAGGGAGAAATAAATATGATTTGCAAAAGAGTACTTCAAGTATCTTTGCCTTTGCTAGCATGAATACAGAATAGATTTTAGTACTGTCCAGCAGCGAAGGAGAGAACAGAACAGGTATTCCTCCCATTCCTTTTTGGATGTATATATAGATAGTACAGTTTTGGTTAACTGAGTTTAGAGAGAGGTGGAACTTTGCAGTGTCCCCAGGAATCAACCAAAGCCTTTTTTTAGTATTTGCTTGTATCAGAATAATTTTATAAATCACCAAGGCATCGAGTTTGGAAATATTTCAGAAGTGTCTCATATTTTTAATTTTAGAAAGTACCCCAGGAATCAGCTACAGATATTACACAAAGAAGAAACAGCCTTTGGCAGGATGACTTAAAGTCTGAACTCTAGATAATCTGTGACTTGAATATAAAATTGAATTTTCAAAACTGAAGATCTACAGCTTGTAGTGCTTGTGCAGCTGTTAATAGCACCAAATCATGAATTCATTACAAATTTATGATAAATTTTCTGATATATTGTAGATTGAAAAAACAGTGAAACATCATAAATAAAACTACTTTCAACATCATAGCATGAATGGTCAATGAAGGATCTTAAATAACATGACTTTCCTTCACAACTTGGGAGTAATTCGTACCTTAATGAGTTTCAGTGGGCAGGACAATGTCATTCTTATAAAAAAATAGAGGGGCAAAGCAGCAACTCGGGATATACTCCGATTCTCTTTGCTTCTAGATTTTGAAGTAGTGATCTGATTTTATTAGTTGCAATGGAGGTATCCATGTTTTGGTTTCCTTATTTATTAGTGTAGACTGTGCTGATGTGACCACACTGAATCCCACAGTTTAGTGCTTCCCTCTCCCCACATAGACACAACAGATTTGTATTTTGTAAAAGAAGGAAATTCCTGGCTGTTAGACCAAAGCAAACTGCCACCACAACTACTCTCTGTCTCTTTCTTGGCATAAAACCATTGTCATAGAAGGAAATTTCCTTGTAGGTCACAATACTATGGATTCAGGGAGCAAAGACACAGGCAGGGGGCACAATGGGGATGGCATGCAGCATGTTCCCCATGCTGGTACTGGATTTTTCCTGAGCCTTAGAAATCTTGTTCAGACTTACAGGTGGAACAAAAAGAGAAGTGCAATTATGCAGGACAAAACACATAGTTGACATTATCTGCAAGATTGTCCTTGATTTTTTCCTGATTCTCTAAAATTTACAATCTCTGTGCGCTGGCAGAGAAGGATGACACCTCATGGTTTATTGATATACGTGAAATCTCAGAAAGGGCTCTTCTCTTTGTAAAATCTTCCCTTAACAAGAAAGAAGAGGACTAGATCCCTGTTTTGATCTCCAAGTATTTGTAATTGTATTTGTATTTCTCCAAGTAATTATGGTTATATTGTTTTAGGATTCTGAATTACCTGAACGTGTCCTCTAAATGTTAATTTCCTTTTACTGGTATGATAGGATATATTTTGAAACAATATGATCAAAGATACAGGGTTTCTTAAGATGAAATAGCTTTGAAGATCATAAACAGACCCCTGGAAGGTAAATCTACATGGAAATTATTTAGTCAGATTAACATGCAGAATTTAAGATGGCTCTAATTATTTCTGGTAGGAGGATGACAAATACAGGGGCAGAGATGAGTAAGGATTCCGAGATCTATATTCTGCATGGCTTTCAGTTTGGGTTTTTGGGTTTTTTTCACTCAAAAGTGAGTATGTTCAGGAAACTTTGAGTCTGATATTAAGGTATACTAAGTACTCTCTCAACTTGGGAAAATCAGTTACACTGTTAAGGAATCTGTAGTCTAGCTCTAATGTCTTTTTATTTTTTTTTAATTTCACAGGATTTTGCTTGCATTTGTCATGTTTAAACACTTTATGTATAAATATTTATAGAATCATTTGGAGGTGAGAAAACTAAGGTAGATAATGACTGTAGAGCTTGGACTGTGACTAAACTGTTAGATCCATGCTAAGAGAAACACCAAGAAGCCTCTTACTTCTCTTACCAGGAACTGCTGGTAACCTCTGGCAGATACAGAGCCGTAGTCATCTATTTTAGGCACACTCCAGTGCAGTTCTTTATGCAAGGCAAGTCTTAGTCTCATCAAAGAAATCCTTTTGTCTTTATTTTACCTGCATCCTGTCATCATAATTAAAAAAATATTTTCATGGGAATTTCTTAATTCCCTACAATTCCGCTCTAAACAGTAGTTCCTTCTTCTTTTAAGGGGGTTCTTAGGTCGCAACAAATACTACTGCTACACAGAAGAGATAGCAGCTAACTCAAGTGGATGAAATCCTAGTTAATAAGAAATTAAAATTTAAAAAATAATGAGGAAGAATGTGTTATCATATGCAATATTAAGACTGACTTACTGTTTTTAACATTTTAACAGATAATTTTGACTCTTTTTTTTTCATCTAGAAAATCCTTCCATGTTTGGAAGGATTCATTTCACATCATGGAAAACAAATTGTGCCTTTGCAATTAATGGTTTTAAACATTTTCACTTCATTGAGGCTTAGGAGGCAGGAAAAAGGATACAGAGGAGGAATAGTTTGGGTAAAACAGTTGGAACTGACAAAACCAGCAATGGATAGAGGGATGAAATTGAGAATCTGATACATGATGATAAGCAGCTTTTTTAAAGATGCTCTCTGCTTGGGCTTTGCAGCTAAAGATAAAGGCCTGGTCATCTTCTCTGCCAACCCCTACAATGATGTGCATTGTTCCCATGCAGTTCACACCTGACTCTTGTCATCCACCTTGTTGCCCCTCAAGACTGAAGGGCTTTTGCTACTGGTCTATAATATGCTTAAATCTCCATAGAAACCTAAGTATTATCATTAGACATCCTAGATATTTATAAAGTACATGCATTAAATGAGATATAAATACTCAGAATCTGCATATGAAAGATTCTTGGAGAATTTTAAAACTAGAATTTTGACAGATTTTTTCAGTACAGATTTGGAGCACTATCACAAAGTTTGGGCTTTTCTAGCTTCCCAGACAACAAAGTTGCCTTATCATAGCAACTACAAGGTTGTGGGAATGTTGGTTCACACTAAAACCTACTAATATTTTTCTCCAAATTACGTCACATTAGAAATTGGAAACCATCTTTACTGCATCTTGTGACAATATTTTAAAAAGACCTACATACCCTCTGCCAACAAATAAGAAAGAGACTTAAATCTGAACAGGTACATTATTAAAAGTAGAAAAGCAACCCAATTTCTGCTTTACTGTCCAAAATCCCACTTGGTTTCCTCTAGGAGCAACACATCGTGCACTATTACCCAAGTGATGTCTCTCCAGATTAATACAGGGAGCTATTCACTCTGTTAAAGGAAGAATGTTTTAGGCCACAGAAGAATCACAAATCATTTAAAGCTCCGTCTGCACAGGCAAAGGGAAAGAAGCAGGAGAAGGGCTAGGAGAATCTAATTTGGTGCCGCATTTCTGTTCTTAGTTGGGACTGAAAACTGATATCTTCCAGTTTTCAATAGAAGCTGAAGTAGCAAAACCTGCTGGAGAAGAGGTTTCTAGAGGTAGTGGATTTACTGCACTGTGCAAGCTGCAGCCTTTTTTGTTGTGATTGCAGTCACAGAGGTGTTCTGGTTTCCCTTTTACCAAGATTTGTTTTGGTCATTCCACAGCAGTCTGTTGCAAAACCACTGGTTGGTGGTGCATTGGTGCTGAGATTTGATAACTTATTTCAAAACTCTGGCTTATTTGGCTACATATAAGCAGCAGGATCTGATAACTCATTTTGAAGTAGCATGAAATAGTTCCACCTGGCCCTTAGCATTCCCAAGGCAAGCACAGTGCATTAAACCCAGGAAAGGCTGTAGGTCACCAATGTGCTCTACTTTTGACAAATCTTCATGGGTTGTTTTCCTGAGATTGAATTTGTACTTTTATTTCCTCCCACAGAAGCCTACTTACTTTTCATTGATTTACATTAAAGTAAGGAAAGCACTGATCCAGAAACAGTTCATGAATTGCATTATCCAGTTTAATTAGAGGGGACAGAAAGTTTCTCCACAGACAGAATAGTCAGCATTCAGCCTAAAATGCAACTTTGGACAGTAATGGATGAGGCTAGCAATGAACTGAAGTCACAGCCAGTGCCAATTGCCCCTTCCACTCATTATGCAGTACCTTAAGAATGATGCTATAGCATGTTCTCTGTTTTAATATTTAGTACTATATAGCAAATATGTATATTTGAACTTCTTTCTCAAATCTAAACTGTGTCAAAAATAGTCACATAGTGAGTTTGAATTATGTATTAAATGAAATTCTTGTTTTGCTTTTTCTAGCTATCTATAAATATTTTGCTATCAAGCCAATCAAATATTTGTAGTAACAAAAAATCAATAATCTGTATACACTATTGTTACCTTGCTGCTGCAATAATTTTATGAACAGGATGTGAAATCTTAAAGGTTCACCAATAAACCTGTTCTTGGGAGAACATAAAGATATGCATCAGCTGAGATCTGTACCAGGAAAATTACGGGGAAAAGAGTACACAGCAGCTTTCCCAGGTCATGTAAGCTTAAATTCTGTGTTGTAACATGATGATATTCAAATACTTGCAAGAGATTAAATGGTATTGGGTAGAGGCATATGCAGTTCTCAGATTCTGGCAATAAATACCTTGTGTCTTATTCTTGGTACAGACACATGTTCAGAGAGGGCAAGTTTCAATACAGTCAGGGCATTCCAGGAAATATGTCATAGTTCAGTTTCACCATGTTGATATTGTATTGTCATAGAATTCAAAAGAAAAATATTAAGAGAATGAAAATACCCTATTAAACTTGTATTTTGGTTTGAAATGGTGGAAAAACTACTTTACGATTAGAGCATGAGGGCATGGCCAAGCCAACAGTTAGGTCTTCAGAGCTATCCAAAATGTCCTATTTACTTTTTTTTTTACTTCTTTGGCTTGAAGGACAACTTAGCCTCAACAGACCACACTTAAGAGTATTGGGTCACACACCATAACATACCATACCAACTGCTGAATTACAAATAGCATTAACCAACCTTTGGTTTTTTACATTTCATACCTACAGAACCCCTAAAACATACTCCAGATTCACTGCTGAAGTTTCAGTTTCTTACCATTGCAATGGAAACTTTGTTTCACAGAAAGGAATGGAATGTCAAAAAAGTGAACATGTACTTTCCCCTGGATCTGATCAATAGACTCTGGCAGTGGGATACAGAAACTAAATTCTGCTCAACAGAAGGGAGAATTTCTGACTCTTTGCTCGTCAACAAGAAGGACTAAAATAAACATAGTTGTAACTGTGGTACACCATCTTAGCTAGCTAAAAGTACCTTATTTTGCCAATACAGGTTTGTACTGAGGCCACTCCCACTTGTAGAGTATTCTTGTTTGGATTGTCTCTTCCACCTGAGAATTGAGCTGGAAAATTTTCTAGTAGTTAATCACCTTTGATAAACACATCAAAACTACTGACAGAGCTACATCACACACTGCAAACACAAAAAAATACACAGGATTATGTGGATTCTTCCAACAGGAATTACTATAGCATTTTAGAGCTGAAAACTACTAGTGAAGGTACTTTCTATGCCTGTGTAATGGTAGCATCTGGAGCACAAAAGAAATATGACCATATAAATTTTCAGATTTTGAGTTTTGTTGTGAAAGGTCTACTAGTTACGAGTAGGCTGCAGCTCCCATCAATTCACCAAGGCAAAGGCCATAGTTCAGGCAAGTTCATTGTGAGCTGACCATCTGCATTATGGGCTCCCACACTGATTCTTACATAAAGTTCTTTTCTGAAGCATAGGCAGAGTCAGTGACTTGTCAAAAATAAAGTTACTTTAGCCGCCATTCAGAGTACACAGATGGACACGAGGTCATGGGCAGGATACAATGAAATTGCTCGTGCGTAGATAGCCTTACGTTATCTTAATTGTTAAATAGTAAGCATGTAACTTTAAAACAATATTGGCATGGCTTAAAAGGCTATACTCAAATCCAGCACAGTGATCTCCTTTGTTTTGCAAATTTGACCAGAGGAGTTGGTGACATCAGGGAAATAACATCTCTCTGCATGGAGAGAATTCCTGGCTGAAAGGGTGGTGGCACAAACAGCCAGCAAAAAATTTCCCATTAAATGCAATGCTGGTGCCTCTATTGTGTTCCAGGACAATATAGGCAAAACTACTTGTCCCATCTACTGATCCACTACCTCCACCATGTGTGGTCCAAGATCAGGAGAGGAACTGCCCAGCAAGTACATGACATGCTACCACCACGGCCAGGGAACATGGAAGGGAAGCAGAAGACTTGAGTCTGTACTAAATGAATGAGACCTAGCAGGCAATCTAATCAAAGTAAAATGAAGTAGAATGGATGGATTAAAAAGGAAGTTTTTCTTAGTACATAGTCTGTGTAGAAATAGTTTAAAAAGAAAAAAACAAACCAAACACAGGATTGTAAGGTATTTATTATGGCACATTAGAAAATCATTTTTGTTCAAGAATTTACAGCAGCTCCTCACAGTTTCTTTATAAAACCCCCTACCTTTGAATCTTTTCAAATACAAATTGCTTACATGCAGAATATACAGTATGTGCTTAGTATTCATGTAGGATTTTTGCTGGTGCAAATTTTTTATTTTACTTTGATAACACTTTTTAAATTTGGATATAAATCTAGCTTTATATCTTTTCAAACAGAAAAACAGTTCATTTATGTGATTATTCTCCCTATAAATCATGTAATATACACTGAGAATATGCTGGGGGGGAAACTATTCTCTCTTTTCCTTTGTGCACTATAATATATCAGTTTCTGTGGCAATAATTTAAACTCCTAAACGTTGTTAATGAAATCTTCTATTATTACAGTTCTGGGAAAGGGATATTTAAATATGTAGCTTCTGAAACATATGGGCTTGGGAAATGTTAAAAACGTGGCATTGAATTCCCTGAAGAAGCTGTAGTAAAAAAGAATATTATGCATGAATTTTGCATGTGGAATTCTTTTTCTTTTTAATAAATGCTCCCAATATGTAGTTCTTTTCTTAACTGTGGTGGGATTCTCATAAATAAAAGGTCTCCAAAATTAGCCACTCTTTGCCATCACAAATATACCCTTGTGTTAGTTATTCAGCTGACATTTGTACTTGTAGCACTGGCCATCTAGAGGCAGTGTAAATAAAGCAGATATCTAAGCACAGGTAGGTCTGACAGGCCTCATGCATGGCTCACATTCACACACTGCTGCTGGGGACAGGCAGCTGAGCCCAGTGCAGCAATGCTTTGAGGGGTTAAGGGGCACCTTAGGTCTGCAACGAGAGCATTGTGGGTACATGCTCAAGGTTACTCAATAATCAGAATTAGGTGAAGAAGTTGTTAACAGAGAGTCAGACAGGCTGTTCATTTTCATTTGCATCCTTCTGGAGCAGTGGTACAAGTCTCTTTCTCGGTCACTTGAGCACTTTTACCAGCTAGCGTTCCTTCTATTCTTTCTGTAGGACATGTTGATGTCACACAATGTCTTTTGCACTTTTCCAGTGCCACATAAAAGTTTTCAAGGATTTGTGGGGTTTCAGTAAGTATGAAAGTTTTTGAATAACTAAGGATCTTTAGTGAGATGTAATTCTGTATGATGGTGTACAGGAAAACTAAAAAGAAAAAAGACCAACTTTTCCTTGTGATTATTCTTGACAATACCATTAGGTAATTTTCTGAAGTCCAGAGAAAATTATTTTCTTTAGCCTGATAGTCCCATGAATTAAAAGAATGAGGTATTCTTGTGGAATTCAGCACAGAGTTGAATGAAAATCAGATCCACTATCCAATCTAGAAATGCACATATGTCAAAACCTAGTCTTTTTCCTACTGTTGCATTTTCTCTACTCCATTATAATTGGTTCCTAAATTTGAGGCCGTAAAGGCTGACTCCGCCCCGATACCAGGCATAGATAAGCACCTTCTCTCAAAAGAAATTATATGTTCTGGTATTATGATGGCATTCCTTGTGGGAAAATATAAAACTTCTTTGCAAATGTCTGGTTTATACATAACAATTTTATAAATTGCTTATATTTATTTTCTTCCAAAAGATTTCCTAAGCAATGTCTACATGTATTTCTACTTAATAATAAGCTGACTTAGTTTTCTACCAGGAAAAAAAAAAAGGGATGATGAGGCACACTGATAAGCACAGCTGTATGTTCCTTTCTTACATATGGCCTTTTTGCAAATGTGTTAAAGAATACACTTTTGAATTCTCCTTAATTTAGCATCTTAAGAAAAGTTAAAAATACCACTTGTGACATTATGGTTCAAGCATGCACAGTGTTGTAAGAACCAGCTAGTGTATTTTTCTTCCAAAAATACTAGAAGCTAGGAAAATGTGAGGATACAGAAAGAAAATTTTCTAGTGATCCAATAAAAGTCCCTTTGTCAGATTCCTCTGTGAATTGCAAATATATTGCACATAGAGCAGAACTGGCCATTGCAAAATCCCATGTAGTTTGAAAAAATCACTGTAACACAAGTAATTGAAAACATTCTGAAACACTGTCTTGAAAAGCTGAAGACTAAAATTTATATCCCTGAAATAGGGGAATGGAAAAGTAGATAGATTACATATTTCTAGTTGTGTTGTAGCTGCAGGGTTGCAGCTGGTAGGCCTGGAAATGAACCTGAAAAACTCTTTTTTGCCCCCATTATATATTCACCTTTAGAAAGCCCATCTATAATAACTGGCAAGCCAATAGCCCTCCTGATGCCTTGGATTTTCACTTTTATATTTTTCAAATCCTGTACTACCTGGTGTGTAACTCTGAAGTTTCTTGTAGCCTGTTAACTTCGGCTCTCTCATGCTAGGTAGACATAACAAAGCCTCTCCAGGCTTGCTCTTCAAGGACACCCAGACCATCCTAGGCCCAAAAAGTATAAACCAAAAGCCTCTGAAAGGGGGGCAGGCTTGGGGAAATTACTTCATTAACTAAACTTTTAACTGGAGAATTAACCCTGATATGCAAATGAACCAAACCTATAAAAGTGTGACGAACTCATGACCTGTCACCCATCTTGGGGTCCTTTTTGGCAGTAGCCTCTGGACTCCTCAGGGTGTACCTTTGAAGGCCGTTTAAATAAATCCCCACCTTTATTCCCTTATTCCTGTCCAGTCTCTGGTTTTTTAGATGGCCACTTCGGGCATCACGCCTACTTTAGTATAATTGTTCTCTGAGCAGAAACACACCATCTAACCATCACACATACTCAGAACTGCATCACAAAGCTACCAAAACAACAGACTGTCTTCTTTTTACCCAGCTTCTCAATCAGTTGTCTAATGCTTCAGGAAAAAAAACAAAACAGCTGATAAACCAGATTCTGAGTGAGAAAATGCCTGATGATTTTAAAATTTGTTCATTACCAGTTAGAAACTCATAGTATCTGATCAACAGTAATGGGTACTGGGCCTGGAGGGACAGTAAAGAATTAACTCATCTGAATCGAGTCAAGGATGGAGACTGGGGGTTTTGTCTCACATTAATTCTACTATACATGTTCCATCATATGCCAAGCATGATGGAAAATAAGGAAAAATAAGAGTAGTTTGTGTAAGGTTTTCTAAATATAGAATAGAAATAAATGCTGTTTTATCTAATTGTTGAAGACACTGCTAAAGATAATGATTAACCAATGCAGGGTGGTGAGAGCAATTTAAAGTAGGTTAATCATCTAGAGCTCATGCAAACCCTGTTAGCCTCTAGTCAGACTTTTCCCTAAGGTATCAACATAATTTGAATTTCAAAAAAGTGCTTAACAGAATATAGTTCTTTCTTTTTTGTTAAATAGGAACTTGGACCATAAAAAATCAACTTTACCTTTTCTAAATTTCTGTGTAATCATCTGATCTGAGCCAGTAGCTTAAAACTGAGTAATGTGAATACTTCCCATTAGCTGCAGAGAAGGCAGTGGTAAAGCTCCCACCAAGTTTTTTAGTCTTTAGTCCAAGATACTAAGTACTTGGAAATTCTCATGAAGCTAGATAATCTCTGCTAAATGAGAAAGGGTTTATGCTATGCTATGTTACACGTCTATGCTCTCCATTCCATGGGGATACAAATCCGTACTCCATCAGTGAAGTCAATGTAGGTAATTTATACAACCTGGGCATCTGACGCACACACAAAGAAAAGAGCCAAAAGATGATTTCCCAATGTAATACTCATAGAAATGAAAAGCAAATCTAAGAGCAAAAACCCCATAATTCAACCCATGACCATGTTTCTAGAAAAGCAGCATTTGTTTTTATTATCTTTCTTTTTCATTCTAGATTTTAAAAATTCCAAAACCCAGTTTTGCCTCTCATACTGTTAATAAAATGTGTTACTGTAGTACTGAGGAGCAGAAATTTAGTGACACTACATTAAATCTAATTGATTTTAGGCAGCCATCAGGGATATTCATAACAAGGAGAAATGACCTTAAAAATACTGAGCTCTTGCACTGTATTTGTAGGATGTGTCATTGTTCTTTCTCAACTCCCACTCCCCAGATTTAAAAATCTAAATTTTGCATTGCTGAGAACATTACAGCCATCATTTATAAATGAAAAAGAGCCTATGTATTAAAAAAAAAAAAATTAGTTACTTGTAAGTCTAACATGGTTGATTTTACTTAACTTTTGTGGCTTCGAAAATGACTGGGTTTGTAAATTTTATAATAGTAAAGAAGGTAACAAATTCTCATGAGTGACTAAGCTTGAGCCAAAAAAATTGTCTTGTAACTTCTGTTTCTCAAAATAAAAAAAAAAAAAAAAAAAAAAAAAAAAAAAAACCCTAAAAAAAAATTAAAAAACCCCCCCTTTTCAACAACTTTTAAAAA
>VZTH01002867.1:32236-162314 GCA_013397815.1 Aleadryas rufinucha
AAAAAAAAAAAAAAAAAAAGATTAGTCTCTGTAAATATCTTTCTTAGTCTGATGGATGGTGGTAAGAATAACAGAGATTAGAGTACACCGCTCCCAAAACACAGTGCCAGAGTTTTAAGAAGGGAAATTAGCAGAATGAACAGCAGAGCTTGTACCTTTTCCACTTGGAATAGTTAGCTGTCAGCACTGGAGAAGATTTCAGCATATGAATATGCAATTTTTTTTTTAATTCTGTGCTGGGTGTTTCTACCTGCTGTGCTTAATTTCAGAATCTCGTGTTATCGTTAGAGAAAAATAATCTCTTTTGCAATACAATGTTCTTCCAAGACAAAGGCAGGAGAAGGCAAAGATTGTTGAATTTGTCCTGATACTTTTCTAGCCCAAGGTTTCTTCTTGGTTCTGCCTCCCAGCTGGAGCTGTGTTTGTACATGCCCTCCTGACACAAACCAGAAAGCAATTTTCTTCCGAATTTTAAGAGTTTTGCTGTCATCAACAGACATGTTTGGTCCCAATACTCTAGAACCACAACACATAGTCACCTGTTCCAGCATGTTTGCCTTACAGCTAAAAGTAACAGCAGCAGCTGCTTTTGTTGTCAGAAGTAAATATACTTCTCACCTTCAGTCTTTGCCTTCCTCAGCACTGTGGGGGTGGGGAAATGACAGATAGTTCCTGCTAAGTGATCACAGATAAAATAGTTTTGGTATATGGCATAAATTTCCAGGCAAATAAGAATGCTTTTCATTTAATATCATCCCTGTGAAAAGCTGGATACTTAATAAAGTGTGGCATGCTCTATCTTACACGTTAAAGTGTATGAAGATGAGACTAGTGGCAGAACTCTGCGATAAATGATGCACAAGCCAAATCTCACTTGTCATAAGTGAATTTTGATGACTGTGTTTCTTGTATGTAAAGCTTTCTGGCAATGAGACAAAGGCAAACATGAATCCTAATTCTACTCTTTTAAAGCTAGTTACATCTTTTTTTTCTTACAATGCAATATTTGGGTGTCTCCAAGCCACAGAAAGTTCCCAGTCCAGACTCAGTTTTCAGGCACGCTTCTGCAGAGGTTTGTGCAGTCCTTGAGACTGGACACTCAAGAACTCCTTGCATTAAAGGTAGAACCATTTAAAGGAAGCCATTTTAAGTATTTCTATGCTTTTTGTCTTCATTCTGACACAAATCCTACTGGAAAAGGGTCAAAAAATACAGCTGTTGTCCTTCTCAAGCAAATAAATACCCTATGAATGTAAAAATTATTTCAAAGTATGTTTTTAGTTCTACAAATAGTGTCCCAATAGTCAACAGTTTAATACAATTAAAATTCCTTGGCAGTATTGTACATTCCCAAATTTTAATTATTTTTCATATCTAGTTGTATGACAAAAATGTGTTGTTTCAAATAATCATCATCAGATTCCACAAACAGGTGTTTATCTTGGACTTAATTAAGGAAGTCAGAGGCTTAGAAATAAGAGTGTTGGTAATAGTTAAGGTCATAACACAGGACAGTACAGTTTTAATTTACAAATTCTCACCTAAAAGCATGATTATACAAAAGAAAAGGTGGGGGAAAGATGCATAAGAGATGGAGGAGGGATTGTTAGGAACTGGAAAAGGACAAGATATAAGTTCTGTGGGGGGGAAAAAAAAAAAAAAAAAAAAAAAACCCACACAACAAAAAGAACCAAAAAAATCCACCAAGCAAACAAACAAAAACTCCAAACCCACCAAAAACAAAACAAAACACACCACCAAAAAAAAACCACCAAAGAGTGATAAACCAGAAAAGGGAACAGACAAACCTAAAAAACGCAACTTAAAAAGTTGCCATTTACAGTCTAAGGATAATTCTTCCAAGCCTGATCAGAAGTCTGTGAAAATCACCGATCTTTGCAGAGGTGTCTCAAATAGGCACCTTGTTGTAAACTTCAAGACCAGGCCTAAAAGAAAAGAGATCAGTGCTGCAAGTAAACTAGTCTGTGACACCTCTAAGCATGAGTGGTCACTCTCGAGGTGTTGTCTGGACTTCCAAAGGACTACTTGACAAACACCAGTATTTTCCGTTTCTCATAAGCATGCATTTTGTGTTGTAAGACACACATTATTTCTACATGTTTGTGTTGACACATTTTGTGCAGAAAAAAATGTATATAAATAGGTTCTGTGCATGGATTTAAGTAGTTAGCAAAATAAAATTATGTCAGTATTCACATCTGCAAACCAGTACTTGACCCCAAGTCTCTAATTGTTCTATCTCTGTTTTCATGGAAGACACAAAGAAAAGTAATGAAACAAGCAAGTAATGAAACAAGTCTGTCATTTACCCATGTGTAACTCATGGATTTTTGTCAATGCAGGTTTTTCAATACAGAGTCCACACTGGTTTCATATGTGATGAGGAGACAAGCACTCAGTGGAGAACGGCAGTAGATACAACGCGGATAAGCAAGAAAGAAAAATTAAGGACAAAAAGACAGAGCTGTCTCTAAAAAATCAGGTAAGGAATTCAGGTGATTCTGTATAAAGTGTAAAATGTACAAAGAATTGTGCCAAATAGTTTATCTTGCCTTTCCTAGTATTTCTGAGAATTCCTTCTATATGCATCTAGGATGTATGTACACACACAATATATATACCCTACTAACCCCCACTCACACAATGAATATACTTTTTGAGCAAAATTGCTGTTACCCTCAGTGCAAATATTTATTATACTGGTATCCTACATTTCTTTTAATAAAATGCATTTCCTGTATTTAATTTTATTTCCTTTAAATAAAACATGCTACTAGTTGCTACAGGAAGCCAATCGAGTAGTGTTTTCACAGAGGAGTAAAAGAGAGTTGTGCTATGTGTGCTGCTGTTCCCTTGCAACAGCCCGAAGTTCTCAAACCTTACAATGTCCTGTCCTCAAACTGATCTCTGGAGCATTACAAGGGCACTGCAGAAAAGCACATCTGTTATCACCCACCCGTCCCTTTCTACAGGTGACAGGTGGAAAGCTCATTTAGAGCTTGGGCACATTTACATTGCCTAAGCATGACCAGAGAGGAGTAGAAAGAGATTTACCAAAGACCACATCCGGATGAACAGGGAAGAACAATTCATGCTTTCCTCTTCTGTTCTCCTGCTTTGGAGACAAGTTGCTGTACCACTTGTAGTGACACAGTGGGAGCACTAAATGTGGTGAAGACTGTATAATCTCTGTTCCCTAAAACAAGCTGGACACTAGGCTAGCTGCATGTTACCTGATGGAACTGTTCACAACAGAAACATCCTATTAACTTTTTAGAGATACTTACTTTGAGAATAGACTGAAATTATATTTTTGCCACAAACAGAAGATGGAAAGGAAATCATAGGTAAACATTGCATATCTATCTACTTAATCCTTACCTCTTCCTTCCACTCACAGAACTAAAGCTAACCTAAGATGCTGGTATAGCAACACACATGAAGTATTAAGAAATGGTTACTTACAGGTTTTTGCATTCCTAAGTAACACCATCAGCTTATCACACTCATTTAGTATATCCACAAACCAGAAATTCCTTTAGAGTTTCGCCCCGTAGAAGTACTTTAACTCATCTACAAAATCCTTATTTATGCTTATATTTAATTTTTGTAGAACAGCATCTAATGCTTCCAGACGGCATGTTTCACAAGACTGACTCGAAACCTATGGAAATCCACTACTGAAAAAACACATTCTATGAATTCCCAAGAGCCCTAAAGACATGAAACCAAACAAAAATCCTCAGCCAAGCCTCACAAAGTATATAAAACTCATTATTACTGTTAACATATTAATTATGTGTTGCACAATTCATGACAACGCAAGACTGTATTCATGATAACTTTTTGCAGTTTGGTAGGACTGCCACACATTGAGACATCATGCCAATTCCTGGTGTGTAGCTGATTGATAGCTGCTGCATGCTTGCAGAGTATCAGCAAGGATGCCTCTAATGGGAGAAGCAGCATCACACAGCTAGAGTTTCTCTAGGACATGCAATATTCATCAGTTACAAACCTGGCAATGTCATACTGTAAAAGCTACATGATAAAAGACGCTGCATGGTGTTACAGCTGATTCCATTTGCCACATGGTATGTTATTATTTTGTATTACCTTGGGGAGGGCACTAAAAGTGAAAAAACAGAACAGACTCAAGGCATATAGAAAAATGAGGGCAAATTCCATAGTTCTTAATTATATCAGTAAGGTCTGTAACTGAAATGGAGATGAAACTAAATAAAGAGTTGAAAGTGTGATACATTACTTTCCAGCTACTGAAAAGTAATAAACTCTATCAGGAATATTTAAACAAGAAGAAATTGCCAGCCACAATATGTAGAAGCCTACAGACAACCTTAAAGCAGGTTTGACTCAAAAGTCAGCAAATGCTATGTGCAGTGCTACACATATTCCCAAAATATGGTTTGACATTAAAGATGATTTTACATGGAGTAGGCTGAAGAAAACATTTAATCAGTAATGTCTAAATGAGGTTCCATACACACAGCTATAATAAAACCATTAAATGAATTTTTAAAATAATAAAGTGGGAGGGTATTTGCTGAAAACAGTTAAACAATAATAATTAATTGTGTCCATTTGATACCAGGTAAATGAGCTGTCCCTATGGCCTAAGAAATTTCAAAACAAACAACAGCTCCAAATTTAAAAAGGCTTTGTCTTTACAACATACCAGAATTCACAAGCACAGTTGTCTGACTGAAACAAAATCCAGCCAAGGTCAGATCATTCTGTGGGAGCTATTATTCAGTCACCACTGAAATTTTAAATGAGAAGTTTTCTGCTACCAAGTAACAGAAACATACAGGCCTGCTGGTTTTAGGAGTAGTTTGGCTCTAAACACCATAGTCCATTGGATGAGACATTTTAAGATCTGTTACAAGAACAGAGTATTTTCAAATTAGTCATGATAATTGTGCAATACTTCAGATGACATCTTCAAATCGATCATCTATTCAAGTGTTCAGTTTGAGCAGCTGAGAAGTAGATTGCTCCCTTCAGCCAGACCTTCAGCAGGATTAAATCAGATAAATTCTAGTAACTGCAAATACTCCTATTATGGGTTATGCACTGTGCTTTCCTGTTAGTTTTTACCAGCTATTAGGAAGATTTTTTTTTTTTTTGGTAAGTCATTTAAGTGTCTCAATGTCATTTTAAGATAACAGACGTTCACAGTAAAGTCAATAGAGGATCATGGCTGTATGGCCCTTGCTAGTTTGTACTCACTACCAAAATCCACTGGGTGCAGTTTACCTGTCTCAAAGTTTGCCGCTGGACTGGTTTACATTTGTAAATACTTGCTGCCCAGTGATGGTAGGAAGGGCCAAGCTGCAATTGTGCAAATTACTGCATCCATTTTCATTTCTCAGCTAATGATAACACCAACTCGACACATTCTCCACTGTCTTATCAAAACCTATGAAGTTTTCACACATTTCAGTGTGTGTGCCATTCATGCTTCTGTTCCAGCCATTAAAAAAGGCTGATGGCAAAAATGACTGATGATACTAAATGAGAGTTATTATTCAGTGAGAGATAAGAAAGGAAGGGAGGGAGAAAGAGAGGGAAAAAGCCAGTTCTCACTAGTATACTCAAGGGTGTTCTTCCCTTTTAAGTGAGCAGGAATCTTGAATATGAGTTAAGCAACAGCTCAAGTTTAAAGACACAGTGCTGTCAACATACTTGCTAAATTACCAAACATTTGTCTATTATTATCTTCTTTAAAGGAAAGCTGTTTATTACTACACGACAGAGTAATATTTGTATATTTTTCTTCTAAGAATGAATTCAGTTCCATACTAATGCAAGATAACTAGTGTTTGACAAAATTAGTGTTTACCTTACCCTAATACATTGAGAATTTACAACTACATTTTAAATACTTTGATTTCTGCTATTCTGATAAACTCTGTCACCTTGACAACAAGCATAAATGAGTGCATTAGTTATAATAAATTTTCAGTGCAGCAGTTTTAAATTGGTAATGGGAAATAACTTTTTTAAATACTTCATAATTTCTTCTGAAAAGATACAAATGTTTAATTATATATGGGAAATGGAATGTCAGTATGAATTCTTCGGACTAAAATCTTATCATAGCATAGTAATTATTTCTACTTTTTTACTAAATTTACAAACTATTGGAGGTTCACACTGAACAACCCAGAAAAACATCAAGAAAATGATAAATGGGAGAGGTTGAGAGTTGAAGTCAAGGAAAGAATCATGTTCCAAAGTCTTCTCATGACAAAGTTTTTTCTGCTAGTTCAATTCATTTAGGCACTTAATTTTTTGATTAATTGATCATGACAGTACTATAGTAAGGATATTGATTATCTTAGATGTGTTCACTTTCAATGTATTCAGTTAGTTTAAGAAAATGCTGATAGGCCAAAAATTTGCTATGTTTCAGAGAAAGAACATTCAATTACATTCAGCAGGAAAATCAGACATAAAGTATTTTTATCCAGCCACAGTTTTTAAGTAAGCAAGGTTGACGAGTGACAACATCTTAAGAGAATTTCAGAGAGGACAGAGTCTTAAAGATGTGACCTATTCAAGAATACACTGGACACTATAAAACCATACTGTCAATTACACACACCTTGGTTTCAGTGAAAATGCAGTATTTGAAAATTTGGAAAACTGGTTATATAAATAATAACTAGAATAATAAAATTGTTAGTACGGTCAACCTCTGACTTTCACTTCCAGAGGCACTACTCTACTGAATTTTATAAATACCCTTCTACTTGAAAACTTGAAAAATAAGCAGCTGCTCTGTGTCTTAGAGGTGCTTCAGACCCAGCTGAATACAATTTGTGTATATTTTATGGCTTCTTTTGATATATAGTTCAATCATCAATTCTCATACGTTTCTTCTAAAAAGATACTCTGCTGGATATTTGCAGTACATTATGAACAGATGTTATACCTGCTCTGCTGATTTGTGTTAGAGTACTTGGATCTTCAGTGAATTATAAAGTGTTGAAACCATGAGTGAACAACATAGTATAGTAAACAAAATATTTAGGATTTCAATGCTTTTACTAAATGAAGTTATTCACAGCATATTCTAGACTGGTGCTTCCAAATTCTTCCTTAATCTTCTTCCTTATTTTCCTTCCTTTTTCTGCTTCCAAAATGCTTCCTCACTCTAAATCTAAGTCTTTTTATGCCAGCAAAAGCTGACAGACTCTCAAGGTAAACAACTGGCAAAGTCTCAAATCCTGATCATTCAGCATGATTTTCTGTAGTTCAGAAGAAGCCTCAATATAATTTGAGAATAAGGACCACAATATGCCCTTAATGGTCCAACAATGTTATTTGTTATTTTTAGGGGAAATTTTCAGTAAGCAGATCCCATTTTGCAAGCGAGGCCTTTTAACTGCCATGTCTACATTGCACATATGGCCAATCCACTCACTAGGACTGAACAGCTTCCTAACCTATTATGCCCAGAGATGTACATCTATGTTTCTGATATACTGTGTAGGTTCAAAGGGAAGCAATTATTTGAAGTAAACAACAGAATCTGAAAAATGAACAAGATGAAAAGTATAGAACAATGTATTCTGAGCAAGACTCTGCCACCTTTTTTTACGCCCTCATCTCCAAGAACACTACACCTGATCAAGCTGCATCCTAAAAGCAACATTAATTGCTTTCCTGGAACAGACTAGTGAACTGCATGTTCAGATGATCTCTATAATTTCTTATTTTTAAAGCCAGTGACTGCAATAACATCATGCTATCAACAATTATGTTATAAATTGTACATAACTGCATAGAAATAAACCTGCACGGCATCTAAATCTCCATCAAAATGCAATCAAGTGGGAGGGTTTTCTTAAACTGGAAAATACAAGACTGAGCAGGACTGAAAATACCCTTTTGTAATTCCTTGCTTATCCCAGCAGAAGACCATCTCATTTCTATAAAGTGAGTTAAAACATAAGAGATATAAATTCCTTTTAGCTGTTTAGAATATTATTTTTTTTGACATCACAGATGATAGTAAATGTGATTAATGGTTGCTGATAATTGGAGTTTCATTCCAGTGGTTATTGCTTGTCAGTAACAATTAATAGCTCCACAAACCCCCCATTCATTTCACAATATTAAAGAATGATGGCATGTGGGAATTATGCTAAACTAGCACATTCAATTAGATTTTGAATTTTATAGTATATTGAATAACAGTTTATGGTTTTATAATAGCAGTGATGGTTTATTGTTGCACGGTAATCGCTCTCATTACATGTATGTATATCTGGAGAATTAGAATTTCTATAGTCATTAAATTATTCAATTACATGTTAACATTTCTTCAAAAGTACAGAGTACTTTGGTCTTTATCAGTAAATGTCAGTTTTATTGGTTTTTAATGTTAGTTACATTGGTTTTGTTCCAGTATTTGATAGGCAAGATGCAATGTTTAAGGCATGCAAAACCAGTTCATGCTCCTTGGTATCAAGCAGCAGCTGGAATGACACCTGGCTCGGTCACCCAGCTGCAAGTGCCCTGCTCCAGCTGGCTGGGCTGGACACACCAGGCAGTAACTGACTCATCTGATCATTTCCCAGAGTGGTAGGAAGAGAGGAGGGGAAATCTTCAGTAAAGGGAAAGATAGGGGTTTTTGGAGAATCACCTCCAAACCTGAGAAGTATCCTCACCTTTGGCCTTTTCTCCAGTAAAAAAAACTTCCTGCAGTCTGAAGGGGAAAAAAAACCCAAAAAAAAGCAGGAAGGGAGAAGGAATTGTGACTGGCAGAGAGGAGCCCATGACAGAGAGAGAAAGAGCTATGTATGATAAAGTTGACTGAAAATCATGTCTTCATCAGGACAAAATGGTGCATAGAGTTTGATGTGAGAGACTGGAAAGGGTATAATTTTTTATGTGACAACATTAAACTTAATAGAACAATTTTTAAAGTTTCTTAACTGAGAAAGCAGCAGGCTCGAGGTTTAACATGCTCATAAGATAAAATTTTAGAAAATACAGGTATACTAATAAAAGTTCTGCTACTCAAAAAGCCAATGCATTTCTAACACAGACATCTGTATCGTCAGGATCTGAGTCACAGATCATTCAATAAAGTTTAACAAAGTGGGAAAGGGAACAAAGTGGAGAAAGAGCTTTATAAAGTTAACTTAATTAGGAAGGCACATACTGATTTCACTTGCAAAAGTGCTTTTGCCTAGGACTCTCCTTGACTTTGGTTTTTTGATGCAGAGAATACCAATTATATGAGAATACTATAAATAAATGTTTCTTCTGCTTTGTCTCTTATTTCAACATGCTCTTAAAATCTACTGATAATTTTACTTTTCTAGTTTATTCTTAGACACATTATCTAATGAATCTCCCAAATAAAGAATATTCTACTAATTCAATCTTGTCATTTTCTTCCAAACAAGGAAGTTATCCTAGTGTAATACAAGGTAAGATGAGAACCTATCTCACAAAGCACTGAACTATTTTAGCAAAGTAGGTTAAGGAAGGAGTCAACAGTAAAAATGACTATGATAATTCTAGCAAAATTCCAAGTCAAAACTGCCACCCGTTACATATTCTATTTTATATAATAATTCTCCATCCAGTAGTGATCATTTCCACGTCAATGCTAAACTCTGAATTAAGTCAATGAGAACAGGATCAAGACCTTTCTTATTACTATTTGATTAGTTTGTGCAGGTTTGCAAAAGCAGAAAATTACTGCTGGTGATAGGGGAACCTCCAAAGATGTACCTGTTTGTTTTGTTGGAAAAATCGTAATGTGAAAATTTGGTTGATTATACAGATACATGTAAAACCTCTCTGACTTACTTTACTTGTGGTCTTCGAACCATCTGTTCAGAAATATTTTTTCTTATGCTTTCATGATACTACTGTTAGTTATTTGTTGTAAATCAGCACTGCACAGCTCTAATTAGCATTTGATCTACTGTGGCAGGGACTGTATAGACCAGGTGAAACCAAGTGCAGAATAAGTTGGGACTAAAATAAAAAACTAACCAGCTTTGCAATTCCCAAAGTAAATTTTGGCTAAGTGTAGATTAGTTGGCTTTTCAGACCAATTGTTTTTCTTATAATTTCTTTTCAATTCCCAATGTTATTTGGAAAATGAAATTTGAAAATAAAAAAAGAAGCCATTAAATTAAATTTGCAATTATGACGTAAAACATCATGACTAAGAAGAACGAAGTACACAGCATGTATATCAGTAATCCGATGGAAAAGGACAAGGGAGTTCAAAAAAGCAATTCCGTTCTATTCTTTGATCCAATTTAATGAAACTTTAATCTTTCTGTTGTAAAACACAAATTCAGGCATCACATGCCTGTAGATCCAATTCTAATGTATTATTCAGACAAATTGTTTTCACTGCTCAGTAACTCAGGTTTGATAATACCAACAAAGGGAGTCCTGTAATATGTGTCCTGTATCCAACACTGAATTTATCAGGTGGACCTTCCTTATTTTATGACTTAAGAACTTCTGGTAACATCACATAATCCATAGTGGTAATTCAGTTACTGTTTTCAAAACAGTATGTGTTTTATAAACACGTAAGGGAACTAGACATTTCCTTGAAGCAAACTCCAGGGCATGGATTCTAGCTTCTGTGTGCCTTGCTCCTTCTCAAGTACCCAGCAGTTGTAGTATGCTTTGGGCTATAAGATAATTCAAATATGCATATATTCAATAGGATAAAACTCATCAAAACATGCATGCAAAAATTTAGAAGCTGAAACCCACGTTTTCTGTTTTGAAGAACCATTTGGTTTGTTTGGTTCTTTGTCCTATGAATAGCACCTGGAAGTACTGAGTACAGCAAAGCCAAGCAGAACATAAGCTGGAAGCAGAAAAGAGGAATAGGCCACACAAATACTCTTTTGTTCAAATGAAATTGAGGTTGTCTGAGTATGTTTTTCAAACTCAGACAAAACATTTGCTAGAAAAGCACTCACTGAAGCATCAGCTATTCCATCTTTTCAGAGGATGTTGTATATTCTAGTGGTTCTGTCCAGAAAACTAATTGTATTACTATGAAGTGAAGTGGGAATAAATTCCCCCACATGTACTGTGCTCTGGAATACTGTAACACCAGAGATGAAGATCATCTTTAACCTTTACTTTAAAACCTATGGTTTTTTTAGAAATTGTGGGTTTTCTACTTTTTTACTAATGGTAAGTATAGTAATGAATGTAGTGCTGGATAATTTGATCTAATAGAAGAAATTAAAAACTTAACATTTTACTGCTGCTATGTTTATGCTGACAGTTTGTAGCTTCATTCCTGAACTTCAGAAGAAGTAAGGTTCTTTTAGCCTACACTATTAGTGTAAAAATTCTCTTTCTTCTACTTCTTACACATAAAAAAAACCCCAAAAACCTCAAAAATAGTTTGGCTACAATTTTCAGTCGAAGGCTCATCAGTATCTGCTATTATTTCACAGCAGGAAAGACCAAACAATTATACTCAGAAGTTTTCAACAGATGTCTGTATCACAGCTATATTCCCATCATTGCTATGCTTATCAGGTGCATGGGTTTCACGCATATGCCTTCTCTGGTTCGTCCTTCTTACTTTCTATAACTTCTGTTTAATAAGCAGACAAAAGCTTCTCTGAGCTCTCCTAGCAGGAGGTAATTGTTCTATACTCTCTGCAGTTTCCTCTCCAGCACTATAACATGCATCAGTTGCTAATAGTTAATTAATTAGTGCACTTACAGTTCAGTCTCTTAAAGAGTGAAATTAAATTTTGTGGCTTTAGCCTAGAAGAGCATGGACTCAAAACACACAAATATTTAACCTGGTCAAAGCAGTTCCTTGGCACATGGGAGAGGGAGTTGCAGACCTGTCTTTATTACAAAAAAGTCAGTTTTGATTGGTTGTTCACTGATTGTATCAATGGCCAGAACAATTTCTTTGCACCAAACACTGGCAAGTATGCCCTTTCTTCTAATGGAAAAACTATTTATCCACTCCTACAAGAGGCTGTACATACCACTATAACTAAATGAGTCAGTAATTAATCAATCACTCATCTGAATTTTGCTTACATTCACCTGACACTAGCAGTCTTGGTGAGAGACAACTAACTATTCCTGGGGCACTGTCAGTGCTAGGAATGTTAACACTTGAATTCATGCATCCTGGAAAGTTAAGGACTGCATTGTCATCACTTGCCCAGATTTAATTCAATAGCTTGTATTTACACATATACACTGAAGAGAACAATTGTGGTTTCACCATTTTTACTAGAAATGTTGCTGATACCTATGTGCATTGAGCAAATTATGCCAGATATCCTGGAAACCATGATAAACAGAACTGTTTGGAAATATTCCAGTGAACAGATTTTTCATAAACCAGGAGTATTTTCCTGAAGCATTTTGGATTTCATGAATTTTCACTGAATGGAAATCACATTGATAAGATCACTGTCTGGACTCCTGACAGGTTGCCCCAAGAGATCCAGAAATGTTTCAGATTTTTTCAGTTCTGAGCAAATATGATGTTTTGAGAAAAACTGGGATCAGTTCATGCAAAATGAAAATCTTCTCTTAATAATCTTTTTAAGGCATACTATTCCTACTTTTCCTATCTGGTTCCCCAAGTAGTTTTGAGAATGACCTCGAAGAGGTACTTTAAATTTTAGCAACTGATGATGGCCACTTAAAGCCTTTATAATATCGCAGGCAACTGCAGCTATGTAATCATACAAACAACAACAACAAAAAAACCCCATCCCAAACAAAAGAAGTTACAGATGCTTTTTCAGATACAGAACTAATGCAACTTCCAAGAAATAATTTTTGCCAGAATTTTTTGTCAGCTCTGTTAAGTCTACCTGATATGTATATGTCAGTTACAAATTGTTTCTACAAGAGCAGATTTTATCTTCTGATTTGTATGACTATCAGTAGAGATAAGAACCCAGGAGAATAAAATGCTTTTTTTTCTCATGCTAGATAAGGAGCTTAATTAGCAGTAATTTAATTCTGAGAACAGTCTCACTTTGTCTCCTTATTTTACAGAAGAGCTACTGCTGAGATACTTTGCCATATTTTTCCTTCCTATAGGAAAAATGCACCTTGAGCTCTTCCTCCTCTCTTTCTTAGTACAAAGAATTTGTATTAAGGATTTATATTGTTCCAAGATTAAAACAAAACAACCAAACAAAACCACTAGAACCTTGTCTATAATTCATTGTGATTTGACTTTGATGAGGTTCTTCCTGTTGAATTCACAAGGACACAAGCTAGCCCAAAACTTATTTCCCTTATAAAAGAAGCAATCAAACAGCAACCCTCAAATCTGAAAAGAAAATAAAATCAAAGGACTTTGGGTTTTTTATTTCATTTAAGAAGAAAAATATGTTCGAGGAAATAGAAAATTTTAAGGAATTTTTTAGCTGGCTGGAATAAAAGAGCTGATTTTTAATATTTTTCCATTTCTTTGAAGCAAAGTTCTTCATCTTCTCTAATGCTAAGCTGTAAATTCCAGGAGGAGAATTGCACAGTAATTTATGAGTACCTGGAAACAACTGAGTTTGCCATATGGTTCTTCTGTAGGGAGTTACACTTCTGAGTTTCAACTATGCAATATTTCAGAGTGAACTCTACATTAGTTTCCATTACAGTGGAAGATGTCTTACAGAGGAGACTTCCCCTCACCTACTTTTTGCAGAAATAGGCATCCTAGGCAAAGTATGTGCAAACCTTGGGCTACTGTCTGGCAGTTCAACAAGAAACACAGAATACCTGTTAAATGTGCATTACTCAGAATCACCACTTTTAAATTAGTCATTTAAGGTTGGCTGTATTCAGTTTTTTCAGCCTGTAAAAAACTGACAGATGGGGAAGCTGCACTACAGTTCAACAGAATAACACATTAGCTTCTAGAATTCTTCTACCTACGTGCTCTGCCTGGCATCCTACTTTCTTGGAGGCCTGAATACATTTGAATTGATACTGTATTTAAAAAGCATAGAGCTAAGTGATATCAAACTGGCTGGTGGTCTCTGATTACTTCCTTTTGGAAGCAAGAATTAGAAAAGAAGTCCTTTAACTTTAATACAAACATTTACTCATTAAGAATGATTTCCTCATGATAAACCTCTCCTGTAAAAACTATCAGATGGGCCTATTTTTTTTCGTATTTTTCTACTGCAGCTATTTTAGAAAAGGCAGTACTCTGAAGTTCTCTGCAATTTATTTCAGTCATTCTGCATGACTAAGACATTTTGTAAATTCAGAGCATGACTATAGATTAAGGTAATGTGATAAATTATGCAGAACATAATTGATGAAGAAATGGTTAAATGAGCAAAAAAGTGGAAACTGAGTGAATTTGCATCAAATTCTAAACATTTTTACTGTCTATTATTGTTTCGATTAATCAGTATAGGCACCCTTGGTTTATTTTGTTTCTTTGAAGGGAAGAAGAGAGAGAATATATTGCTTGGATAACCTTCTTTTATTTTTCATTTAAAATTAGAGCCTGTACTCTTAAAATGTAAGACTTGCTTTTCTAGAACACTTACAAAGATTTAGCTTCCTAAGTACTTCAAGTTATTGGCTATAAAAGACTTCATATATTCCCACCAATAAAGAAAACAATCCCAACACATGTAGACCTTCTATCCCTCTGAATCACAGAAAAGTGGCACTCAAATTTTCAGTGAAAGTAGTCTTTTTGTTTTGTTTAAAGAGTATAATTTCATTGCAAAATATTTCTGGTTAGAAACATTTCTGACTTTTAGCACAGAAATGTAGCATTTTTGTTGTAAAGTCGTTCTTTGGCAAGAATGTTTTCTGAGAGAAAATAAAATAAATGTACTTTAAGTGCTTCTCAATATTTTTTTAAAATGAGAAATAGTTACAAAGGGCTATGGGAATTTTGGGATTTTTTTCAACTTTCTTTCACAATGATTTTTAGTGGCAAAAGTTGTATGATGTAAGACAGTGCTTCCCCAGAAGATGTCAAGGTAGAGCTGGAAACAACCAATATATTTTGTGTGTGTATATTTTAGTCTCCTTTACTTATTTTATTCCTTCCAGCTGGAAAAACAGTTAAAAATATTTGGAAAAAAAAAAAAAAACAAGTAATGAAAAATATAATTTAAAAATAGATACATTTGGAAATTAATTCACACTTTTAATCACCTTTCTCATGTGAACTGTTTTCCTATCAAAAATTACATGAACATGGTGACAACACCAAGTTGGGCAGGAGTGTTGATCTGCTGGAGGGCAGGATGGCTCTGCAGAGGGATCTGGATAGGCTGAATTGAGAACAATTTTCTGAAGCTCAGGAAGGCCACATACCAGGTTCTGCCCTTGTGTCACAACAGCCCCATGCAGTGCTACAGGCTGGGGGCAGAGTGGCTGGAAAGTGGCCCAGTGGGGAAGGACCTGGCGGTGCTGGTCAACAGCAGCTGAACACAAGCCAGCTGGGCCCAGGTGGCCAAGAAGGCCAGTGGCACCCTGGCCTGTATCAGGAATAGTGTGGCAAACAGGACCAGGACAATGTCTGTCCCCCTGTACTCAGCACTGGTGAGGTCACCCCTCGAGTGCTGTGTCCAGTTCTGGGCCCCTCAGTTCAGCAAGGACATTGAGGTGCTGGAGTGTGTCCAGAGAGGGGCAACAAAGCTGGTGAAGGGTGTGGAGCACAAGTCCTGTGAGGAGCAGCTGAGGGAGCTCTCAAGTAAACAGACAAGAGGAAACAGCCTCAAGTTGTGCCAAGGAAGGTTTAGATTGGATATTGGGAAAAAATTTTCATGGAAAGGGTTGTCAGGCATTGGAACAGGCTGTCTAGGGAAGTGGTTGAGTCATCATCCCTGGAGGTATTTAAAAGACGTGTAGATGTTGCTCTTAGGGACACAGTTTATTGGTGGACTTGGCAGTGCTGGGTTAGCAGCTGGACTTGATGATCTTACAGGTCTTTTCCAACCTAAATCCATGATTCTATGATCTAACCCTTGCCACAAAAAAATTTTTATATTTCAAAAAGTAACCATCAGAAATTTAACAATGTCTGCAACAGGCTTCTCTGTTGTTACTGTATTTTACTTGAAAGGCAATGGAAAAATCTAAAATTTCAAGACACAACAGTGTCTTTAATGTTCTACACTGATTTTTTACTCAGACCGAAAAGCCTTCATCAGCAAATTGCTTAGTTGTATGTAACTAATAACTCTGTAGGAATTCATTATATCAATAAATTATTTGTTAAATTAAATCAAGTTAAATTACTGAAAGAAAATTCTC
This sequence comes from Aleadryas rufinucha, assembly GCA_013397815.1. Lineage (NCBI taxonomy): Eukaryota > Metazoa > Chordata > Aves > Passeriformes > Aleadryas > Aleadryas rufinucha. Next base: position 48,563 of record VZTH01002867.1, read on the forward strand.
AAATTAGGGTTAAATGCTGAGACTTCCAAAGGAAATCAGTTTTCAGTTGTTACCTGTTTTATGGTGTTTGGGTGCTATATATGTAGGTTTTTTGCTGGTTTAAAAAAAATCTTTGCGGCTATGTGTTTCATAAATTCCTTATTGTGCCGCATTCTGCTGTATACTTTACTTACAAATTAAATTCTCTGTGAAGGAAGTCCGTAACTGTTGCTCATGAGCTCTGCAATAAAATAGATTGGGGGTTTTTTCCTTATAAGCCAACAATTTTCAATAGAATAGGCCCTTTAAAAAATATATTTTAACACTCCTGCAGATTAATAATCTGTTAGCAGGAAAAGACATGTTGAGCCTCGCTCAGTTATCCCTCCATCCCAATTATACTGTGACATTAAATCTTGTGACATTTAATAAGAAAGGCCATTTCACCCATGGCTGCCTCAACTGCTGACAATTTATGCAACAGCATCCCCTCCTAAGAAACTGTTCTAAAAGAAGGTGGCTTTCTCACATGCTGGTATGTTTAACTGCCCATGTAAATTAAGTAAGATGTAGCTAAAGTATGTAAAATTGTTCATCTTACACTTACCTGATGCCTTTGACTACAGAAAGAGGAGTTAAAAGGGCTGGCATAAATTCTTTTTTTGCAACTGCAATGGTGTTAATTGACCAAAATAAGAAAGAACCAGGGTACAAAATAAAGTATTTGCATGTACATATCTCTTATTTCTTTATAGTCTTCCACATTTGTGAATATGAATTTACACATTTAAATATCTTCAATAATAACCTGCCATTAAACAAAAATTTAGTGTCACTACTAAATAAGCCTCTGGAGTAAACTTAGTGTTGTCTTCCTCAAGGCAGAACTGAGTGACAAGATTTAAGACCAGCTGAAGATTCTTTCCAGGACAATACACACTCCTTATCACAGACTATAGGCAAAGAAATCTCAGCTACCTGCTCATCTGGCTCCAAAACTGGAAGATGCATAGCTTGGTCTGAAATGATTAGCCTTGCTGAAGAGCAATTGGCTTCAGGGTTTGAACTAGAATCTCCATGCGGTACCAAGCAAAAATACATGAATGCATCAGCTGACTTGAGGATTGTCTTGACGATTTTTGCAGCAAGTTCCACTGTATGGTGGTGTAAAACAATGCTCAAACCATTTCAATTACCTTCTGCCTCTAAAATAACAAGTATATGAAATCAGGCGTATATAAGACTATCATTTTTATATTTTCCTGTAACTATGGAATCACACATTTCTTGAAATGGCTTGGCTTTCAAAAAAGAAAAAAAAAATCTGAGTTCTTACAGCAATTAATTTTACTCCATTATGAAACAGAATTTTAAGATAACATGGCATATCTGGTCTAGTGTTTAAGTATCACAGATGTTTCAAATCAAGTATCCAAGCATTGAAGAGCAGGCTGTTTGCTGCAGGTAAAACTTCTGTGAAGGTCACAAGAACTAAAGGATTGCATCCTACCTTATCAAGACTGGGTAAATGAATTCAGTTCCATGCTCATGGTGCAAATGGGGGTTTTTTCCTGCGGGTCTATTCTGCCCACCAATAGCTATTTTGCAGTTTTTCACTGATGTTACAACACAAAGTATAGGAAAACAAGAAGCAAAATTAAATGCTTAAATCTTGTTAATCTTTTAAAGGAAAAGAAAAAAGCAGCTTAATTTTGACTACTGCATTCTATGAAAATCACATGCTTTTACAAATTTTTGGGTGGACAGAACAGCATGTGCCTTCATATGTATTGGCAAAAGTTAAGCCAGCTGCTCCAACTTCAGGGCATGTCACAAACTCCTGTGCAGGATGGATAACTGAATGAACCACTGAGCTATGGCCTTCAATCCTTCTTTGAAAATCATAGTTATTTTTGGTACCAATTTATAAATTATTTTTCAGTAGAAAATGCCTGTGCAGAAATAAGCACTGTACAAAATCATCTGAAAATATGCATTACAGAAAACAGTGCTTTCACTGGAGATGGCCATGCCAGTATTGGATTTCATGTACCTTTTTGTGCAATATCTCTATCTGTGCCTAATACTGATGATGGTATAGTGTTTACATCTGTGGCCGGAATAGATAAAACCATAACCAGGAAAACACACTAATATAAATAATGAAAATTAAGGGGAAACACCAAATTTCAACTAAGGTCTGCCTACTAATTGTGGTAATTCCAGGGAGAGGAGAGAAGGAAGAGAAATATTCCAAAGTCTATTTTGGCATTCTATATTTGAATCTCTACCAGATAACAGCAACGTTTTCTGAGAAATATCAGCCCTCACATCAAAGGGCTTCAGCTGGTGGGCTGTTGTTACTATGGCTTTTGAACAAGGGTCAGAAAAATATTTTGGTTTTTGAATGCACATTGAGCAAGTACTGCACTAAAATGAGAATTCAAGATTTCATTCTACCTCTATATACAGCTCTGGAAAATTTCCCTACAATATTTTATGTTTTGCAATTATAACTCTGATTTCTATTTGGGCTCCTACGTGTCCAAAAACAGTTCATTAATTATATTCCAGAACTATAACAGAACTCTGCAGCTGCAATGCTTTTTTTAAAATTCTGCTTTCTTTTCAAAACTTATTTTTCCACTGTGATCATAAATGCTTTCTACACTAGGATCCTAGAATAATTTGCAAAGTTTGAAAATACAATCTGTCACTTTTCCTGTTCTGCAAGAAAATTAATGTAACAGATTGTTTAATTTGAAAGAGCACATAAGCACAGTGTTGATGAATTGCCTTAACTATCCACATCACTGGGAGATAGCAATAAAACTTCCTTGGTGTGTACCCATCAACAATGCAATTTTTAAAGGGATGATGATTACCTGTGGATAGAAAAAAATATCCATCTCTACCTTGCACTGACCTGCAAATGTAAAATTTACTGTAATTTGTGCTGTAGCAAAAGAACGCTACCTTTGAGGTAGGTGCCATAAAACCTAAAGAAACCCCTATAGTTCTGGCATGTGCAGTGTAAAACAAAATTACAGGTCTGGGTAAGAAAACAATTGCAATTACTTGGAGTAGCCTCACAATACTCTTCACTGAAACCTAATTACTGATAAAAAACTTGAAGTAAGTCCGTTTTCTCGTCATCGTAGTTGAATTACATTAACAGACGTTATGGGTCTTGTTTTCACTTCTTACAAAGTCTATGGCAGCTTGTCAGCTTTCACTTAAATTCTGATCTCTAGGAAACTTCTCTCTTGATATCTAGCACAGCACCTTTTAATATATCCCTAATATGATCAATCTAATAACATGACACAGGGCATGCTCAGAAAGTCAAAACACCACCCTTAGCTATAAATTAACATACACCACTGGGACTTCCCTTACCAAACACTGAGTTGCGAATGATGTAGCTGTTACATGTGAGGCAAAGTTGTCAGGCAGAGAGAATAGATTCATTGGACCAACTGACATAGCTGGGGAAAAAAAAATCAACAAACTAGAAAACATTATTATTTCCAAAAGCTCATGTATTTTACACAGCCATATCAGTTACTTTTAAGAAAATACATCCTCTCTTCCTGAAACCTCACCTTCTGAACTGCAAGAGATACAACCACTACAAACATTTTCAAGTAGTGATGATGCCACGGTAACACACACAAATACTGGTTTTTGCAGGTATTGAGGCAACATACATTTACTGAGAGAGTTCAGGGAGAATATTGTGCAAAAAAAAAAAGTATTTTTGGCAAATACTAGTGCCCCTGCAACATGTTACCATTTTCTACCACCGTACATCATACAGAAAAACTGGGACATAAGGTACACTAAGTGCTGTTGAGTGCTTGCAGAAAACAAACTCACTTTGACCCCATTCAACTATTCTAGTCCTAGATGATGAACATAAAATGAGATATCCCTGTGTGAAGGTGACATGAACAATACAAGGAAGCAGACTGGAAAAGGGTAGACTAGTATACAGCAAGGGTACACATTTCAAGCTTTAATTTTAATTGGTATTTTCCTTTAAGAAGCTTTATTTCCTAGATAGTAAAATAGACTCTTGAAAGTATTGCAGTGCATGTTTCTATAGCTCTTTCCCACAGGTTTACTGTTTCCCTTCCCACAGCAGGAGGACTCACCATAGGCTTACTGTTTCCATAAACATTGGTAAGTGTTTCAACACTTTCCAACAGCCTTCAGCAGTGGAAAACAGTTATTTATTTATTACATGCAGGAGGGCCTGCTTGTCTGGAACTGGCAGGCAGCTACAAGTGTTGGAAGTCACACGGACTTTATCCTTTGAAAACACATTCCTTAAAGTTTCAAATGAGGCAATAGTAATAATAATTAGCAAATGCTTCAAGATAGTGCTAAACTGAGGTTATGATGATACAGAAATAATTCACTATAAACATACATCCCTGATCCTAATGCCTGAAGTTGGAAAATATTTATGACGAAGTACAGCTAAGGTCTGATTCCCCTGCCATTAAAGCTCATGAGAGTTCTACCCCTAACTTCCATGGTAGCAGTTCATAAAAATGTATTTACTGGGGAAGGCAAAAGTAATTCATATGTATGACTGCATGGAGGCTTATACACACAGATATTATAGCTCAATACGTTCCTTTTTTCCAAAGCCAATGTATTCAGAAAAAAAGGCAACAATTTTGTCCTTTTTCTAATTTCTTGTTCTTACCTTCTTATGATATATTTTAATATCGTGTCTTCATGTTTCCCATAAGCTTTCTTTTATGTCTAAAAATGTCTTCAAGCTCTTCTATTTCTGCCATGAGTTAAATTTATATATATATTATGGCCAAGTTTCTGCTAAAAAAACCCTTATCTTTGAAATAGGAATTGAATTCCCTTACTCAAATGCCGGCAATAATTGCAATGCAGGACTTTGTCTCGTGCAATTTCTTTGGCTTTTTTAAACCAAGAATTAGAAGTTTGATAGCAAATTCAAATGAACATATTATTTGGTTTATCTGAAACTGCAGAGTCAGGTCCAATTAAACACAATTAACCTCAAAAACTGCCACCACTTCTGAGGGTGAATCATATCCCTCCCAGCAGTTGAACCTTTCCTGTAATGGGAGAGTCTCTCGAGAGTCTCACCAGCCACGTACATCCTTCAGCGCAGAGGGACCAACTCTGCTGAGCTCCTAAATGCCAACGTTGTCCAGTTAATATCGCTGCAGGTAAATTTGTGCAGATGAAGCACAAGGACTGTTCATCTTTATAAGAGTTTCTCGTGCTTAATGGGCAGAGGAATCAAAGGACCAGTGAACTGTAACTTGTATGGGACTGATTAACTCTGAGAAGGGAGGCAAGAGATGCCAACTAACTACTTCAGTACAAAAATGGTGATCATAGAGCAGTTCTGTACCTTAGAATAACATTAATTTTTTGTCTCTACAAAGACGGAATTAACAAACCCAACTCCTAAAAATCCAACAGTACAATCAACTGGAAGATCCTGACTGAGTTTGCTGAGAACTAAATAAGAATTTACACAAATGTAGCAATTCATGAACAGAAGCTACTTGCAGATCATAAATAATTCATTAATTAATGACATCTTGGCCTCCCTACAAGCTCCAGCAGTCTAAGACAGACCTTGTACTGAAGGAAAGTAGCTATTTTAGAATTCCTTTGCTTTCAGGGTCCTCCAGAGAAAAGACTGAACAGGATGGCCCAGCAGAATACCTCATCAAGAAACCTTTTCCAGGATGCAGCTGTAGTGATATCTTGGCTTTTCTAACTAGACAGTTAGGACTTGAGAGCTGAAGAAATAATTTGTGTCTATAGATCATCTCCATTTGCTCATTGCCTGGAATTAAGCTCAAGATGTACAACTTTTTTATGTCATTCTAAATCAGCCTGCAGCAGGTACACATTTATTTGAAGTCATATTCTAAACATTCAATTTAACAGAGCCACATGGTCACAGAAAACCCATTCTGTCACTTAGGCTGTGTATCCATTGAATAATTGGCCTAACCCACCTCTCTGAGTGCTATGCTGAATTTTCCAACTTTTATACTAAAGTACATTTCTACAGATGCATAAAAGAACCCCTTGTTCTTCTGTAAAATCTGTTTGCTTTTATCTGAGAGCCAAATAAAATATCTGGAAGTGTATATAGTGAACAGAAGGAGGAGAAGTGAATTTTGGCTATTTCAATACTGAGGGAAAGAGATGTAGTAAAGAAGCCTTCAACAACCCCAAAACCATAAAGAAACTTGCTTTTGAGATGAAAGACAGAAAATTAAAAATTTCAGAGTAACATTTATGGACAGGAAGATTTTAAGTGCCTGAAAGCTGATGATCCTTCAACACTGTCTCCATGATAGCCGTAGTTCCATGACTATAATTAATCAGTAGCACAACATATGCTGTTAGGCTAACTAGGATTCCTGAAAAGCTGTAACACATTCAAAAAACACCATCTAATTTCACTAATTCCTTTTTTTACAATATGCTGTACTAAGATTTAATGCTAGTAGTCTTTCAAGAAACAGATTGAACTAGGGAGTCAAGGCTAAAATGCATTATTAACATGGGTAAAGAGTATTTACATTCAGGAAGAAAAAACATGGGATATATCCGATTATTTGATAAAAGAATGTCAAAAAATCACATCAAGGGGAAGAGGAAAGTTTTGAAAAGATCTGTACTGACAAACTATGAAAAACACTGATGTGTTGCTCACTGATCCTCAGTAAAGCTGAGTAAGAAGTTTCAGACAAATTAGAAACTTCATTCTAACTGTGTCCACGCCTGGATTGTAACATAAAAATCATCTAATTGTTTTTGCAAGTAAATCAGGACTACTGATATGTCAGCTTCATGACTGTCAAACCCCTTGCCCAAAGCTCCCCCAGGACAAACACCTATGTATGTAAACAGGGCAACTCACTAGTTGGATGTCAGACAAACTGTTGGAAAAAAATGTTCCATTCTCTCCCCTACCTTTATTTGATCTCACCTCTTTCCCTCTCAGACATCACCTCAGCCACCATGGTAATGGCTATTTTAAAGCAATATCTCTCCTTTTGTCTGTTAATACTCATTCCACTTGGAAGGGGTAACTTCATGCCCACTCCATATTCCAGTTCCCAGATCTGAGTCATCCTCCACCTTCTGCCCTCTGTGACTGGGCAATTATCTAAAAGTAAAATGCTAAAAGAGGGATTGAAATTATCTCTCCTGTTCCCTCCTTCTAAAATCTTAATGCAAGTATTTTTAAAATCCAGTCTCTCATGCCTACAATTCTCTAATAAATACCAGTCCTATATCAAAAGTTATAATTTTCTATTTTGTTGGGAATAAAAGCATTTAATCTGAACACATTCTCTCCTTCAGATGTCCACTTACAGCTGTAAAAAATAATTTTTTCATATAGCTTTAGTTTTCAGCTATTCCACTGGGTTTTTTAGCTCACAACAAAAAAACCCCGGTGTATTCATTTCTCATCTACATTTCAAATATGTTGCATAAATTTATCAGATAAAAAAATCTGACCAATTCTTTGACCTATATCATTTCTTAAGAGCTGATTTTTCAATTAAGCAATTGCCAGAGCAAGCTATATCCAAGTATTCTGTGACAAACACAAGAGACTTAGACTTGCAGCAAGAGACACATTTCCACCCACAGTAAACATTAGCATTTACATTCCTCCCTTCAAAGGATGTCAAGAATGACATTGTCACAGAACCACTTTTTCCATTATCCACTGGAAAAAAATAATTTTAAATGCTCGAACAGAAGAATGCTTCTGTGAGGTAGCTAATGTAAAAAGTGACTTGTGCTACAATGACATAGAAAATGTTCAGAATTGGCATTTGAGGAAGGGCAATGACACTGATTATTCTATCCCAGACTAATCTGCACCATGACAGGAAATTATGTTCCAGTGTGATAACCCATGACCCGTAACAAGGATTAGACAGATGTGTCACAGCTGGTTACTACCTGAAGCCAGTAGGTACACAGTGCACCAAGTGACTGCTGTGTGGGATGCAGGGGTGTTTACAAAGCACTGTGCTGCTGCAGGGAGATACAAAGCAATTGCAGCTGCCTAGGACAACAGAAGCATTACAGTCATATTGGTGTGGCCATGCTTCCAAAACACTGATTAAAAAACTTTCCCTTTTCTCCTTCCTGCTTAGGCCTATCTGATGCGAGGTATAGTCATGAGCAGAGCATATCACTGAGTGTGGGTAACACAGAAACAGAAGGCTGAGTCTCTCCCAGNTGCACCAAGTGACTGCTGTGTGGGATGCAGGGGTGTTTACAAAGCACTGTGCTGCTGCAGGGAGATACAAAGCAATTGCAGCTGCCTAGGACAACAGAAGCATTACAGTCATATTGGTGTGGCCATGCTTCCAAAACACTGATTAAAAAACTTTCCCTTTTCTCCTTCCTGCTTAGGCCTATCTGATGCGAGGTATAGTCATGAGCAGAGCATATCACTGAGTGTGGGTAACTCTCCCAGGCACCCCGGGCTCATTCTCCTCATGGTCTAAGGGAGCTGGATGCGAGTCTACCTTGCTTACACAATGCTCTGGCCATGCCTTGCTGCATCAGCTTGAGCACATGCCCTTCAGGTGAGCAGCCACTAGCTCCATTCCCTCCATGATCCAGGAATGTCTATTTTAAGAGACTGAAAGAAAATAGAAAAATCAAAGAAGGAAGGAGAGAGGACTGATAAGCAGTGAATAAGGCAGGAGAGGAGAACTAAGGGAAATAAAACTGTTGTAGACAGGTATGACATGGGGAGGGGAGGGAATTAGAAAAGAGCTTCGTCTTCAAGAAGTCGGAGAGGACACAAGTGAGAACAACAAGAAAAAGAAGCTTCAGTATCAGGGAAGAGAGGAAAATATTATGGAAACTGTCCTGTCATGGCAGGTCAGAAAAAAGGACAGGACAGTCAGCAGCAGACCTGGAAATAAAAACTGGTAGTGAAACATGAGGAAGGGCAAATGAAGTTTGCTTTGCAACGTGCTGGGTTTGTGATGATGATAGGACATAGAGGAAATGCAAGGAAAATAGCTGGATAATTGAACCTGAGTAAGGGATGAACAATGAAGTGTTGGGAAGCTGGATGTCATTGCTCTTCATTATAATGTTGTAATTGAGTAAGATGTCAATCTCATGTGGGTAAGGCAGTGTTTCCTAAAGCTGAGTTGGGCACGATATCCTGCCAGGGTTGTGTGGATGCTTTGTACTGTACACCATTGATAGAACCCCCTGCAGCCCGTGCAGTCACAGTCTTTCACTTACAGAAGCAACTCTTCTTTTAACCCTAATCACCTTTAATAGCACCCACTCTCAATTCTCATTTCTCATTCAATCAGCATCCTTCAACAAGTCTTCTCTTGTTCTGCTGCCGTAACTGCAATTCACAGAACACTGGATTATGCTATAGTTAGCCATGTCTATTTGGACATGCATTTTAATGGATAGCCTGAATATAACACTGGCTTAAATTCAGGGATACACTAATTGAATGTGAAGCACACCACAGAAAAGACAGCATTCAAATGAGAGTTTGCTTGCTAACACTGCAAGCATATGAAATTCAAGAATCATATATCTATTTTACACTTTGTTCCTGCCCAGGATAAACAGGCCTGACTCATTGTTTGCTGACTGGACACCATCAGCACCATCTCATGGGGACGAACTTGGTAAGCTACAGCTACTTAGATAAAAGAGACCCCTCCCATCTAGGAAGACCAACATGTCCCAAGTCAAGAGGCTCCCGTGCATTCCCTGTTCCATGGTGCATATACAGGCTTTTCACTTATTCATTGGTTTAGCAGCAAAGAATAGTTTTTCTCTTTGCTGAGGCCTCTATACTGGACTCATGCTTACATCCCAGGCAAACTCAAATCTGTGAAATCCTAGCTGGATGGGGGGGGAAGGTCATCACACAGAAGAACACGTATCATTCTCAGCTTCCCAATGGTCTGTAACTTCATTCATTGTCAGGCCAGGGAGGTGGCCAAATGAGATCAGAGAGCACCTAATACAGCAGATTTACACAGGCTGCACTCACTGCCTTTTCCTGCCATACAGTGTGGATAGAACATTCTTCCAAGGAATAAGAAATGTCTTTCAATAAGTGCCTGAAGAATATATAAGTGTAACATTTTTCTAGGAAAAAGCATTCCAGTTTTGGGTCTCTAGTGACACGTGAGGCAGAGATAATATCAGCTAGGAAAAACAGGAGCAAAAGCAAAGATATTCTTAATGATACACAAAGTTCTAATTAAAATGTCTCAGCAAGCACTGAAATTTATTTGCCACTGATACTGTGACATGCATACTGAATTTAATGCATAATCAGTGCTAATCCATTCCAACCCTTGCAATATCAGCAACATTAATGCAGACCACAAGTAGAATTACACAAATAATGAGGACAGCTCAGAAAGATTATTTAGAAAGGTCCTTAAATATCATCCAAGACAACAGCAAGATTACAAGAAATTCTGTGACCTCAGAAAACTGGCTTGTACTCCTTCAGGCCTAATTGAAATCTGCAGCTGGGTGCAGTACTTGTTCCTTTTAACAAGATATCCCTCGTAAGGAAAAGTGTCAACACAACTGCTATAATTATTTCTAACTTTACAATAAAGATTCTTCTGCCTACAGTCCAGACCACGACTTGTGTATCTGTAGAAGCCTAATTCATTTGTTCTAATGGAAAGGAGAACATAGATATATGAAAGGGCTTACTTTTCTTGGTCCTGTTGCTTCATTTGTTCTTTATAAACAGATGTATCTGTACACTTTTAAGATCTCTTAAAATGCATATATTGTTTAATATGATAATTTGGTTATAATTTAATTGATACCAAAACAGAAGCACCTACAAACATTTTTAATGATCCAGCTTGAGATTACCTATCCATGTGGCTTTATTTTAAAAAATGTATCTCAACAGCTTCTTTAAGGATCAGCTGAACAATCAGTTAATGATTTTTATCATAATTACAAGATGTAGCATCTGTCAGACCAAAACCTGTTTCCTAAAGAACAGAAGGCCTGACCTTGAGTGGAAGATAAATCTCAAGTCGCAATTATGAAAATTGTAATTTCTCCCTTTTCCACAAAAAGCTTGCCAAGAAAGTTAAATTAATTTCAGAAATACGTAGAGACACTGCTGTTAAATTACACAGAAATCTGAATATACAAATTCCTTCATGATCTTCTTCCAAAGTATTCTAAAATCCAAGTCAAGCGTATTTTAATCTTGCACTGGTACAGACCTGCTTGCTTCTCTAAAAGGCCACCAAAATGCCACTGAAGTTAAAATGGATGAGTTAACCTTTTGAAAAGTACTCACAGCACCACAATTATTCTGACCTTTGACTGTAAAACCCTTTAACTTTGCTAGCTATTCATTTAATGCCCATTTGTAATTTTTAAAATTATTACTACACGATTGAAAACATTTGTTTGGCAATCCATCACCATGACGTAGCCGTTTGCAACAATGGAGTATTTTGGTACAGGCAGTTTTAATTATTTAACCAATAATAAATAAGGCAAGGACCTATACGTAGGGGAGGCAAAAACTACAGGAGGGGCAGAAGCCTACAGAGAATTGCTGTGAAATGTTTTTACAATCATCTTAATGCATAAAGCTGTTTTGATAGATAGGTGTTGAGATTAAAAAAAAAAAAAAAAGGAAAAACACAAAACCAAACCCCTCCAGCCTGCCCCCCAAAAATGATGTGGTTGTGGCTCGTCCTTCAGCAAGTAGAGAAGAAAGGCTCATCTCCACAGCCTTGGGGACTTCACTTCAGCTGTAAGAGGAGAGAAATGGTCTGGATTCCACTAAATCCTGTACAGCTAAGGTAGAACAGGAATTCTTACCTTGATTCTGTTCATAATGGAATGGAACTTGCACTGTCTAGCACTAAAATGTTATCAACAGTCATGAAACAGCAGTCTAGTCCCCCACTCCTTCCGAGTTTGGTGACTGCCCACTCCTTCCGAGTTTGGTGATCGATAAAGATTACCAGGAACCCGTCTCCTCCACTGACAACAATTCACCTGTTGATCTTTATAAGCAGCCTACTATTTGAAGCACTGGTGACAGTACATTTTGGTCAGCAATGTGACTTCATGGCCCAAGTGATCTCTTGGGCACTTGTGCATCTCCAGAATACCTTTTCTGCATGTCCCCCTCTCTTAAATGTAGAGAATCTAAGTTTGCAAGGCCATTTCAGAGAGACGACGCCCAGTGCAAAAGGTTGACAAAGTCATAACACACATCTGCCCAAATCCCATGCTGAAACATATTCATAAAGGGAGAGGAAACAGACTCTGGTGCTGAAAGGAAATATATAAATCAGATGTGAAATTACAACATCCAGCCAGCAGAAGAGCATAACAGCAGCGCCAAAACAAAACTATTATTCATTACTAAGTTCCACTGGCTATGGCAGTACCTTTTAACTTACCTCTCAGTAAGAACCAGTAATCAGCACTAGGTCTTAAAAGTCACTCATGCACTGATAAATATAAAGGCCAGAAGGCAAAAGCATCCAGAAATCAGCAGCTCTGTCACCTACACTTCTGTCAGCACTTCCTTATCAACGGGAAATTTTTGAAACTGTAAAATGGAAAAATGTCAGTTTTAAAAGAATGCAAATTAGACAACTTAAGCAAAGTAAGACAAAAAATGTATCATGAGCTAACTGCTAGATATTGACTAATTCTCAGCAACTGCAATGCACCAACCCTGAAAGCAAAACCAAAACCCATTTTAAATCACTACCAGTGTATGTAGTTCTGTTTAAGAAAGTATTCAGACACCTTTTGATTAACAACATTATTATTTTAAGTGTTTCACACAGGAATCTTAGAATAGCTCACTCTCTCTTACAGCAAGCTGAAAGGATGATACTGTAGCCTAACCTTCCTACACAAAAGAAGCCTATACTTCATTTTAGGTTATTTTACTGCTACTGTATTATTTACTGCAACTCTAATGTCTCTCATTTATTTAACATTCTCCAGATATGAACTAAGAAGGAAATCTGGGAGTTTATGGTGAATATCATTTCAGCATTGACTAATCTCTCAGCACACAAGAACTGGGACAAGTCAGTCATACTTTCAAACTTTGATGAGATTTTTAATGACTGAGGAAGCAATGAAACTTCCAAGAAGTTCACTAGAAACATGACAACTTATACAAGAGAAAAAAATAAAAACCCTAGAAAGAAGACATTGTAGTGGAAGGGAAAAAGCAATCGCTGAGTTTTCTAAAGAGGTGAGAAAATTGACATGTAGGCAGGTTTAAATCACAGAGGAAATAAAGTAAATATCAAATGAAGAAAGCTGACTGCTGCATCCCAATGGAAATGCCTTAAATTAAAGCAGAGAGATGCAAGAGTGAGAAACATACAACAGTAACCTTTTGAGATTAGGTCTGCATTACAAAACTATTTGCAAAGGATAACTAAACCCTCATCCTGTTTCGTCCTGTGTGCATGGTTCAGAATTAATGGCTGGTATTGAGACAATTCCTCCTCTGGCTGTTCCCATAGTCTGAACAGCAGGAATCTAATGCAGTCATTCATGAACATGAAGAGCTAGACTGAAAATTGATTATGTTAGGATGAAAAATGTTCCCAAAAACTTCCATTAGGTATGTTATTAAATTATCAGATCAAATATATAAGGACATAACCATAACAGTAAATATAATATACTACGAAGCCCAGCATTTTTCCTTTTAATGGGACCTTGAAAACATGTCAAATATATCCCATATATTATTCATCAAATTGACACCTTTTCTGGCTGGCAATTTTATACTTTTCAGTATATACTAAGAATATGTATTTCTGACAATTGTTTAGAAAGAAAAAGTCTTGTCAGGTGTGCACTGATGAAAACAACTATCACCTAAATATTTACTCCTGCTTACAGCAGAGATAGTGGAAAGCAGCACTACCTCTAGACTATGCTGTCCCATAACAGTGCATCAAAGAAAGAAAAGAGCACCAGAAGTTGGGGGATTTTAATGATAATTTGCCAATTTGTCAAAATCAGACCATTATGGAGAAAACTGAATGATTTCAATAAAATTATAGCAGAATTCAAAAACAGATCTTCAATGGAAGCTAAGAGAATAGGCTTCTCACAAGGAAGTTTCCCTGGTTTTCTGTCAGCACATTTACCCACTTAGCCAGCAACTTGCTGAAGGCTAAAACATAGAAATTAGCCCAGTCTGAAACATTCAGGTCTTCCATTTACCATCTCTTCACACCGTGTATCAAGCATAAGACTGAATAACTTAAATGTCACTACTTTGCAATTAAAAATGCCTAATGTATAATACTTCCAAAATGAAAGAAGTTCTTCACTGATTTCTCACATTATCCATCAGGCTAGATTTAAGTTGAATTAGTCCACTGGAAACCTTTTCCAAACTTAAAATCGTCATGCATTATTACAGTTTCATTGGCTAAAATGGCTAAATAACATTGGGAGGAGCATCATCATTTCACTTAGCAAATAACTACTATTAGGGTCTTATGTACAGAGACATAATAACAGAAATATAGGTAATAGGTAATAAAACAATATCCTAAATTAAGAGATCATAGAGTTTTTCTGTAACTTTACAATTCAATATAACTTGGTATTTTGGTCTTCTGTATTGGAAACTGTGTTACTCCTGGTCTTAAGTAATGCTTACTTTTATCTGCAAATGTGGGTAAACTCTTCCATTTATTCAGAAGCAAGGACGACTGCCTCAAAGCAGAAATTGAAACAGTTCTCTAACTGCCAAGATCAGTGCCGGAAATTTAAGATGTTATTTTAAGATTTCTGAAAAACCACCAACAGATATATTTGCAGACTGAAGCAAAAAAGGTGCAATGTTCATGCACCTTCTTTCTGTTCAGTGTATGAACGTTATAGTTCAATAATGAAAAGATCACCATTTGGGAATTAGCAGATAAGAGGAGAAAAATTGCCAGGCACTCTAGACATCAGTTTCTGTTACCCAGAATTGAAAAGCTTTTATCTCTTTCTTTGTTGCAGTCAAAAGAGGTGATTGCTTCTCATGCTCACTAACAGTGGAGTGAGTCCAGGAATACATTAAATTGAATCCCTTTTTTTTTTCTGGTCATACATGTTTAAAAGCAAAGAGTTTACAGTTGCCTCTTCACACATTCTATGTATATTTCAGAACCTAGTCTTGTAATGAACATTATGTGTACTACGTTTTCATGCATAAGATTTTCCATTAGAAGAAAGGAATTTTGATCACAGTCCATTGCAAGAGATGAAAAATAATGGAACAGGTTTTTCAGCGATAGAATTCTAGTTCACTAATAACAACATGCATCCTTTCTATTGAACACCAAATTCACCCAGCCCTACCATGACATTCACAGGCATAACAGCAGTAAGAATGCATAGTAAGATCTCAAATAATACTGCTATTTCCTTCTTAAACACTGTAGAGACATGAAACCCAAAGCTTAGACATGGAAACATTAATATAGAAATCTAAATTATTTTAAAAACAGGAAGATATAAAAAGCATAAGAAAGTTAACCTTTCAAAAAATCTTTTTGGGGACTGGAATGGAATAAATGCTTCTGGAAGTTCAGAAAAAAGTAGTTCTCAAGGACATGTGGTAAACTATCATTTCTCATTCTCTCTAAATGTGTGATATAGATGTATGGTTAATAACACATTTCACTCTCTATGGTATACAAACTGCGATCTGAAAGGAATACAGTCATTTATAAAACCAGCATATGTCCTTGTACCATGTGGGAAGAAATACCCTATCAAAACCGCATTTTGGCTTTATTGCATATAAAAATGTGAGAAAAGCACAATAATCTACCAGTTACTGATAATCACAGATGAATTCATGGATTCACAAACTATAAGTCCTGTGAATTTCTCAAGGAATGCTATTTTACTATTTATTCATTTTTGTAGAACTCCAATTCCTGGATAGTTTATTCCAGTACGACATTTTAGAAATTCTACTGATAAACATTGTCATGGAAAAACCATAATTTTTATTTACTCATGTGCGGTGTGTGACTCAAGTAATGGAATAATTCTACTGTTTGCTTAAAAGTGTATTTTAGTGTAATAAATATTAATATGTATTCCTAATTTTCAGAATGATTTCCCACAAAAACTTTATAAACAATGAGAAATCATTGCACCACAGGTATGTACTCATTGCATTTACAGGTAACTAATTAGAAGCCAAGAAAGCCTAAAGAAGCTTACTATAACACTGAAGTTCCTTTTTCCCTGTAATGCTCTTCAGCCAATAAATATCAACATATTCACTCTGCAGCATGTAAGTAAGATATAACCACTTATGATGTTTAGGGATCCACCAGGGATGGCAATCCAGCAGCAGCATTTACCCCTTTGGCATGAAAGCCCAACTGCACCAGAAGCAGGACTTCCATCCTTGGAGACAGCCAAAACCAGTCTGGACCTGGTCAGGGGCAAACAGCTCTAGGTGGCCCTGAGGTTGGACCAGCTGACCTCCAGACATCCCTTCCAACCTCAACTACTGTGAGACTGTGTGAAAATGGGAGCTGTAAACCCCTCTTGTTAAAGCACAGTGAAACATGCAGCTGTTACTACCAGAAATTGGTACCTCACTTTATGTGGCACTTCAAAAATGAGAACTTGGGCCATAATCTTCTCATTCATTAGCTGTGACTACCCAGTCTGGCCCAGCTACCTGTGTGCAATCCAACCCAGCACCCAGCAAACACCTGGGGATATGCTTACCTTCAGATGCATAAATAGTCCAGCACAGTCAACCAGCACTTTTATATGCTTTAAGGCAAATACACCCTTTAATTTATTTTAGATAAACGCCTTCAGAGCAGTTAGTATGCTTAGGATTTATGATTTACTAGAGTTTATTACTCCTGTGAGCAGTATCTGCATTTTTGAACTCAGAACCTGTCATGTTAAAATAACACAAAACCAGTGAGAAGAAATCATATACCTACTATGAGTGATTCCAAAGTCAGCACATGATCTCAACAGTAAATTTGTGGAAATTATTAATAATTTACTTGCCATTTATAATTTACTTGAGCTTTTTTCTCCTTTTTTACTTACTAATAAAATGTCTATGAGTGGATCACAATTTTGTCATATTTATTATTCATTACAACTATTTGCTGAATAATTTCTGCAAACAGTTCCTCTTTTGTAGCTCAATCCCATTGTGAATGTTTATTATTCAAAATTTAGTCTGTGAAACTAATTAAGCCATGTGTTAGCCTTTGTTCAGTGTTTGCCTGAACATTATTCTTATAACCAGTGTGAGTNCAAGGAATGCTATTTTACTATTTATTCATTTTTGTAGAACTCCAATTCCTGGATAGTTTATTCCAGTACGACATTTTAGAAATTCTACTGATAAACATTGTCATGGAAAAACCATAATTTTTATTTACTCATGTGCGGTGTGTGACTCAAGTAATGGAATAATTCTACTGTTTGCTTAAAAGTGTATTTTAGTGTAATAAATATTAATATGTATTCCTAATTTTCAGAATGATTTCCCACAAAAACTTTATAAACAATGAGAAATCATTGCACCACAGGTATGTACTCATTGCATTTACAGGTAACTAATTAGAAGCCAAGAAAGCCTAAAGAAGCTTACTATAACACTGAAGTTCCTTTTTCCCTGTAATGCTCTTCAGCCAATAAATATCAACATATTCACTCTGCAGCATGTAAGTAAGATATAACCACTTATGATGTTTAGGGATCCACCAGGGATGGCAATCCAGCAGCAGCATTTACCCCTTTGGCATGAAAGCCCAACTGCACCAGAAGCAGGACTTCCATCCTTGGAGACAGCCAAAACCAGTCTGGACCTGGTCAGGGGCAAACAGCTCTAGGTGGCCCTGAGGTTGGACCAGCTGACCTCCAGACATCCCTTCCAACCTCAACTACTGTGAGACTCTGTGAAAATGGGAGCTGTAAACCCCTCTTGTTAAAGCACAGTGAAACATGCAGCTGTTACTACCAGAAATTGGTACCTCACTTTATGTGGCACTTCAAAAATGAGAACTTGGGCCATAATCTTCTCATTCATTAGCTGTGACTACCCAGTCTGGCCCAGCTACCTGTGTGCAATCCAACCCAGCACCCAGCAAACACCTGGGGATATGCTTACCTTCAGATGCATAAATAGTCCAGCACAGTCAACCAGCACTTTTATATGCTTTAAGGCAAATACACCCTTTAATTTATTTTAGATAAACGCCTTCAGAGCAGTTAGTATGCTTAGGATTTATGATTTACTAGAGTTTATTACTCCTGTGAGCAGTATCTGCATTTTTGAACTCAGAACCTGTCATGTTAAAATAACACAAAACCAGTGAGAAGAAATCATATACCTACTATGAGTGATTCCAAAGTCAGCACATGATCTCAACAGTAAATTTGCGGAAATTATTAATAATTTACTTGCCATTTATAATTTACTTGAGCTTTTTTCTCCTTTTTTACTTACTAATAAAATGTCTATGAGTGGATCACAATTTTGTCATATTTATTATTCATTACAACTATTTGCTGAATAATTTCTGCAAACAGTTCCTCTTTTGTAGCTCAATCCCATTGTGAATGTTTATTATTCAAAATTTAGTCTGTGAAACTAATTAAGCCATGTGTTAGCCTTTGTTCAGTGTTTGCCTGAACATTATTCTTATAACCAGTGTGAGTTCTTCAAATATCCAGTATGAACTTAAATTGTGTTACTCTGTGAACACTCCTGTAAAGTTTCTTTGCTAAAACATTCATAAAAAGCAAACAGCATGAAACAACTGAATTTTAAAATCTGTACAAATATCAGGGGTTATTTTTTCTTCAGGACCAACTAAGCTTACCTATAAAAGATAGTACAATCTCAATTACTGACCTGCTCAAATGACCATACAAGATCTCATTCTTCTCCTCATAGTCAAAATAAGGAACACTGTAGTAGCAAAAGTAGATTCCTTTTTTTTGCATGTTCCTTGTACCCAGTTTTTCCAAGTATTCCAAGCACTGCTTGAAGCAATATGGCAATCATTTGTTTAATTGCTACATCATTGCAGGGTGAGTCTAAAACTGCTAGGGTTTTAGCAGGAAGAAGATGATGGAGAAGGGAAATACACAAAATGAAACTGTACAATGTACACATCACACACCTCTTCCAAAGCCCCAGAGTTTTCACATAACTGACCTCCAAGTGTTTGTAGAGATTCTCATCACATGCCAAGAACTTAAACCCTTTTCACTTTGTTTTGTGGATTTATTACAGATTTTTGAGACTTGGCATACATTTGCTTATATCTTCAGGCTTCTTGCAGTCTGAAGGACCCAACAATTTCTTGAAAACCGTCATTTAGTAGCTGGGACTTTAAAGTAAACACCAGGTATTGAGAGACATGCAATGCATACAACAGACCTGCCATTGTTAAAAGGCAGTAGTGTTGCAGAGCTCCTTCACAAATTTGAGAGGGGTAAAAATTTGCCCAGCTGCACACAGCCACCCAGCAACACACATCAAATTACTGCTCAGGACTGTAGCATTAAGAATTAGAACTGAAAGAAGATCAAAATGATACTCACAAAAACTTTTCTGCAGAGGGATGAATTTTACACTGACTCACTCCTCAATGGTTAACTTAATCTGAACTCAAAGGCAGTAATACTACTAATACTAGCAATTATCTGATTCAAAATTCAGTGATTGGTAGAATTAGTAGTTCCACTGGCTTCTAAAGAAATCATTCAGGATTTGTCTCTTTGCGAAACAACTCTTAAAAAAATGTACAAATCAAAAACAATTTTTTAAAATTTTGTTCCATTTCCACTAGTGGATACTAAGACATCTTAGCTGTATCTTCCTTTCCAGGACATTTTCTCATGCAATTGCTACTTATATTCTCTTACCAGTGTGCTTTCATCTTTGTGTTAGTGCCACTCTTGTTTACAAAATGGGAATGATGCAGTGGGAAAAGTGGTTTAGAATGAAAAAGCACTTGAAGCACAATACTGATTCAGAACAGTGGAAAAAAATACAGTAATTAGAATGCATTTTAACCAGAAAAAAAAAAATACAGGAGGGAAAAGCTGGTTTGTTTTGTTTTGTGGTTTTTGTGTCAAAAACTATTTTGAGATATTTTTGTCTTATTTTACACATTTTACATATTCTGTAGGCATTATCTCTCCCCCAATATTATGAATAATTATTCTAGGATCATTACTCTTCACATCTCCTAAAGGTTAATGCATTTTTCCAGCTGGAAATCTGTGCACTGGTTACATTTCTTATTATCTCTTCAGAGGTATACTGCATGTAGACAATTTTTGGGTCTTTTTCCTTCCAGGACCTTTTTCCTTTCCTTCCTTCTCGGCTTAGGAGCTGAGATTTTCCCCTTCTTATGTGTTATCTTGGTGTGGATGAAGCCACAGACAATAGCACACACAGCATTCCCTCAGGGAACTGTAATACATTTCATGTCATTGGGCTAGCCGCAGTTAAGAAACTACAGGTTGCTAGTGAAAGCTCCATTATAAATCATTCCATGCACTTTGCTGCAATTTCTGAAAATTCAAAAATTTTACAGCCTCATTAAGAAAGCTTCTTGTCTAACATAGATGTCTTTAACTCAATTTTGATGTCAGCTCTTTGATTGTCAGCATATACCTTGTTGTCAGGTATATGGCTATACCTGAGCCACAGCAAGGTACCACCACAGCAACTTCACTTTAGATTGTGCTGTCATTTGGTTTAATGTTCCTACCACCTTTTATAAGACACTGTGAATGCCAGTGAATCTTGCAATGAATTTCTGAGATGCTATGAAGAGACACATCACTTTCACTATTTAAGCAAAAAAAAGCTTTAGGGAGTGCCTGTGTAAGATCAAGAAAAATGTTTAAAGTACTTTAATATGGTTGCCCTTTAAACTAAAAGGAAATTAACCACAATGGATTTCTAGTACAAATATAGCTATTTGGTCACAAGATGTCAGACCTTACATCTCCTTTCCAAATACATTATACAGTATGGGTACCTGATGGCCTATTAGCTTAAACTTCTTCAGGTGCATTTGCTGACCACTCCATGTCATTAAGCAGTGGAGATGAAGCACTAAAAGCTAAATACATATCCCTGTGATTCTTCCCTTTGTTCCTATTTATGGTTCCCTTTAGAAATATAGGAGTTAGCTGTGAAAACTGCTACTTTTGAAATAAATTCCAGTGGTCCAATGATTTGAACTTCCTTGAGGTGTGTTTTTATCTGTGTTGCCAGGATAGGTTCATCAGGACAATCTGTATCTGTCAGCAGTTCTTCAAAAACCTTTTAGTAAGCCTGCAGTAGCACTGCCATAGAGATGAACATAAGTGACACTGATTATAGAAAGAAAATTCTACCAAGCTTACTTCCAATTGCTGGCAAAGAATACACAGAATTACGTGCATGCTTCACTGGAAGAAAGAAGAATGATATTTTATTTATTAGGAATCCCAGACATTTGGAACTTTCATCTTCCAGGACAGAGTTATTTTTCCTTGGGTTATAAAAATAGTTTTGCAACCAGTTATATGTTTTTAATTTTGCAGTCTTCTTTCTTTTAAAGAAAGCTCCATGAAGTTAAAAAAAATTAATAACATCTAACTGGCTACACTGCTGCATGTCTATAATTGTGTGTCACCTTGCAACACCACATTGTCTAAATGATTTCTTTTCCCTTTTGGCAATCTACTTAAAAATTCCAAACACTGCTGATGAAGGATTGCTTCTAGAGAAATACTTCTTATTACAATATTGTACAGAAAATAAAAATTCTTATTCAGACGTACACAGTATTTTGCTGAAAGACATTTAATATTAGTTTAGAACCTTCGTACTGACAGCTGCTCAGCAGGACAAAATCTCTCCATTTGATTAGTGTCTTCAGGCAGTCTCATGAAATTTGTTACTGAGAAAGAGTAATTAGGGTTCTCCCTCTCTTTCACCTTCAGTAATGGGTTTATCTAAATGTGCAAGGAGGCTTACTTTTAATGTTTTTAATCTACATATATCGAGAGGGGGGTTAAAACTAGAGGTCTCTTTAAACCCAAACTATTCTATAATTCTATGATTTATGAAGGGTATGGTTATATTAATACAAAAATGGACAAAGGATAAATACAAAACAAAACCACAAAGTTTTCTAAAACTAAGTAGTTGCATAAAATTAAAAAACAGCAGAAATTCTTAATGATAGTTTAAAAGACACTGTTAGTAAAACAGCTGCTTCAGGGTGCTGACTTGTTTTTGCTACCACCATCTCTATTTAGCTGTAATGAACTACAGATTATAGCACTGTGTCATGTGAAAAGGGGAGACTTCCTTTACCCTTAGTGTGGGGAGATTTACTCGACTCGATTCAGAGGATGAAAGCCAGCTGTGTAGACAATGACCTTGATGTTTGTAATCCCACTTTCCTTTGCTACAGAAATGAAAGAAGGTCCAGGTCTTATGCTGAAGAAAGTAGAGCAGAGAACTGAATTGGCTTAAGTTCTGCCACTGCTTCCTGCATGAACCCAAGCTCGCTGGTGCAGTCAAAACTGCTGTGTATTCTGAGCACAGAGTCTGGCACACAAAGGCTTAGGTTTGCAGAAGTTTTAAGAATTCATAGGTACAAGTTAAGTGACTTGACTTGTTAGTATTAAAACTCCAGCTCTGGACAAATATTAAAAATTGTGTTCTTTGAGAAATATGGCAATAATTATTCTGCATTAGTCACCCAAACTGGTCTGTGCTTGGAGGATATATTATTGTGCCATAGTACCACGCTGCAAAACAGAAATAATAATAAACACTCATTGCACAAGAGTATTATAAAAGGGAGATACTAACATTCGTAGTTTTGATGGAGCCCATCAGTCTTACAAGGAAATCAATGGTGTCATATTCAGAGAAAGATTTGAATGCTGCAGTGAGCCAGGGGGCCACAAACCGAATGAAGCACATCTTTAAATGACATATTTGCAAACTGTCTGTTAAATGAGTACTATATATCTTGTGACCTGAATGAGGCAGGCAGGAAAAGAGTTGGAGAATAGTGTGCTCTCACATAATTAAAGTCTGTATCATAATACAACACATTTCAGCCCAAATACTTTAAAAGTTTGGCTAAGCTCCTAGCAACTGAATGAAAACTGTTCCAATGAGAAGTTCTGGGAATTGTAAATATAGCCTTGTTTCCTGTCTTAGATCTAACATACTTTATTACAAAAATCCTCATAAAACTAATGAAACACTTTGCAAAACTAACACAAAAACAATTTGGAATAGCATTCCAATGGTGGAAGATCAAATCCTTCAAAAGGCTTTGTTTATGTTGGAAGAATTTTGAGACAGGCATTCTCTTTTGAATGAGAGCTACTTAGTTATTTTCTATGCAAGAAAAAAATTAGGAATGAAAAAAATCTTCTATTGACAAGATGTGTTCATGATCTGAGTCCAGTATAATCATTCAGATTATGACCTCAGGGTCAGTGTGGTTTAATTAGTATTTAAGTGCATGTACTATAGCTACATTTAATTACAATCCCAGATTCCTATCTAATATCTGACAGATGATTGCTACTATTTGGCATTCAAACAGCTTCTGAAAAATAGGAAGGGAAAAGCCCACTAAGAATAACAATTAGTGATACAGCATGCTGTTACACAAAACAAGCCTGCAATAAATGCTGGATCACACACACAAAGACTTAGTCATCAAGGTATCGAAGTATTAAAGCAAAAGAAGACCCTAAACTAAGGTGAGTTATGTTTTGTGTTTTTTCTTTGTTTAGATTATGATCTCACATTTCAGTTCCACAGATTAGAAGCTTGTGTGGTAGTGCCCATGAGACACTAATATCACAGATAAATCTAAAGAATCAGAACCTTCAGATACATGTTTCTAAGGATAAACCTGAGCACTGCATCCTTACTGATACTATACAAATCCTGTATGCTGCCAGGCTTCAAAATATTGCAAAGTTATTGCCAAATGTTATTGCCTCCATTGGTAATATTGAAGAATGCCATTAGTTCAATTGACATCCAAAACAGCCATAGTGATGTTTGCAATTAAAAAGTGATTCTGCAGTTGAGCTCTTCTTGCCTCCAACTTAATAGGATTTTGCCTAACATCTGAAAAAGGAAATAAAAAAGGACAAATACACAAGGAATGATCTAGTACCCCTAAAGATCTGATTGTTACCACTTCAGAGCATGTTGATTTACCTCACCATTGAGAATTTGTTTGTTGTCTTTTTCTCCATCTGCTCATATTATACAATCTACTTTTAATGTTGACACATTTACATTTTAAAACAACCCAGAGACACATCTTTACTTATATATCTTGCTAAATGAGAATAAAATTCAAACTGAAATGCTTGAGCTATTTTTGCTGACACCCAAAGTATGTTCTTCTTTCCCTTACTCCTCTGTAACTCTTTACTTGGATTTTTAAATCCTGTCACTTTTTTGGTGTAATAGACCACATTGTGACCATAATTTGTGATTTTTAAAAATCTCACACTATTTACAAGATATTTGTCTTAGGTTTACAGATCCTTCAATCAAAAGTGTTTACAAGCAAGTCTTAATCTCTTTTGGTTGTAAATTAAAAGTGCACTTTTAGGTGTTACAGGGCTTAGAGGTTACTTTTTTAAGGCCAAAATACCTAAAGTTATAAAAAACCTGAATGATTAAACACCATTAACAGGGATTGACAGAACAGTTTACAACAATAACGTGAATAAAGTGTTAAATTACTTATACAGAAATGTCATCAAAGTCTCTGCTCAGCTTTCTGTTTTCTTTAATAGATGAGAGATGTAGTTAAGATGATCCTAAGTCAAGAACTGGACAAATCCTGGAATGCTAGAGAGTGAGAAATAGGAGTACTGCCAGTAAGGGAGCTAAGTGCGCAAAACCCAGAGCGGGATTGCATTGCAAGTGGGAGCTCTAGGAGTAAGAGCAGGAATCAGGGGCTAAAGATCAAGGATAATAAGCAAGTCACAAGGACAAGGTACAGTAACATGCAGTGTGAGTAAAACAAAAGCAACCTGCTGAGTGTCCCAGAGCAATGAGTGCAATTTGTTCCCATGTCTGCTGGGTAGGCAGCTATCAGTCAGCCTGACACCAGTTTTCAATCCTGGGAGACCAGTTACATGCAGGTGACATCTGTGGCTGAGTATGGAAAAAAGACTACATGAATGTCCATCTGAATTTAATAAACATAGGACAATTTCCATGCACAACTATAACATAAACACTTAAAATATCTTAGATACTGCTGTGTAGTAAGTGGCCTGATTAGGTCATTGAGAGCTCTGAGCTGACAGTGATCTCAGCCCATCATTGTTTTGTGGTTTTAGCCTTGGCTTCATTTCAGAGACAGATTTTAGTGAGATCCTCAACTTTCTCCCTATATATAGACATATTGCTTGAAAGAAGCAGTACTTTATATGTGTGAAAGCAAATATGTGGCTGTAGACAGTTTATTTTATATACCATAGCAGAAAAATTGTCTGCAATGCCTGCGTGAACCCGTCAGCACCGAGCTAAATGAGGTATTATGCTTCATCTGCAGCTGAAAATTCTGTCAATTGACAGAAAAGGGGCAGAGGGACATGGGAATACAGACAGGCAATAGATATAAAGAGACAGAAGTTTAATAGCAAGTATACCAGAAAAGAAAGGGTATGAAATATGTTTGATGCAGGTGAAAGATGTCAGTTTATTGCTTTTTATTTATAGACCTGCGTAGAAGTGTACAGTGCTTTGTCATACAAAAATTAAATTGATGCAGATAGCTCAAGGAGTAGACGTGAAATCAGAATTGGCATGAAGAGAGTAGTAGAATGAGTTAAATTATTGTGAAATAGGAACTGCTTTATCCTCTGGCCATCACAATAAAAAAGCAATGAATTATTCTGAAGAAATATCCAGTGTCTTGCTAATGAGATTTAAAGTGTCATTATACAATGTAAGGTGTTCAGACAGGAATTAGTGATAAGCAGATAAGTCTTGGGGGAAAAAAAAAAGTGCAAGACTAGAAAACACTTAATAGCAAAAGCCATACATAGACCTATTTGAAAAAGAGGTCTAATACTCTAAGCAAAAATTATTTCCTGAAAAGATGTTGTCTCAAAGACCAACCTTTTCTATAAACTACAGAAAAGATAAAACACAAACAGAACTGCTTGTGAAGTGCATAAGAAGCACCAGTTAATTTCTGCTCCCAAAATACACCTTAAAGGTATCAGAATCCAGAAACATTATCCCAGAATACATCTTTCATGTTTGTATACACTTAATTGTTCTGGATGATGCAAGACTATTTTATTTACTTCATTATTACTTGACTTCTACTAGGTAGTTGAATGTTGTAAGGATTCAAAAATTCAAGAGCAGTTGAAGGGACTGATTGAGATCTAAATCTAGAATAATGTTCAGCTAGCGCAGTATCTTACATTCAGACCCAAAAATCATGATTACCCAACTTGCAAGTGCTCTTTGGGTTGCCACCACCTATGATCTTTGTAGAAAGGAAGTAAGTTCTGTGAAGATTGAAGTAAGAGAATGAATGTGGTAATTTTCTGTGAAGTTAATTATAGCAAAATTACTTGTTTATTTTGTTTTTTCTGTAAAATTAGCGCAAGGCTTGTATAAGCAAAATGGATACATGTATTGTACCTAAAAATTCTCATTCATGTGGGATAAACCATTGTAACAATTCTTTGAAGTTAACGAGCCTTCTTAGTTCATTACAGATAAAAATATTGAGTTTCCACCTTCAATATGAAATGAATAACTGTTAGCTGTGCAAACAAGCTGACATTCTGAATTTAATTTCTGGTGCCACAGAAGCAGCAACAGCAATTTCTTTTCCTACATTTGAAATATATAAAGACAGGCAGCAAACACTAACTCTTCAAAAACTCCCCAAAATGGTTTTAATTACTTTTCTAAATTTTTTTTCAATGAAGACTTATGACAGTAACACATAGCAGAGATTATTTTTACTTCCAGCACTGCAAAGCAGTAATGGTTTGTTCTTTTGGTACTTGATAGGATGAGCATTATTTACAGCTCTAAATGATTCTGAATTTTGAAAGTCTCTGACTATTTCACAAAGTAGCAAAATGATGTTTTAGACGTGATGCATAAGAGAATAAATACTTTCAGAAAACAGAAAATTTGAGAATATTTCTAATGGGAACACTTTCATCTGACAGAAATAACTAAATGTATTTTCATAAAGGACAAGGAGTTATTTTTACCTGGTTTTCTTCTTATAGAATCATAAAAAAAAAAAAATTAAGATCGTCAAGTCTAACCATCAACCTATCACTGCCAAGTCCACCACTAAACTTTTAAGTGCCACATCTACATATTTTATGTACTTCCATGGATGGTGACTCAACCTGTTCCAGTGCTTGATAACCCTTTTGGTGAAGAAATTTTTCCTAATATCCAATCTAAACCTCCCCTGGCACAACTTGAGACCATTTCCTCTTTCAATCAGCACTGATTAAATGCAAATTCAGATACTCTGCACCACACAACTTCCACATAACTAAAAAGTGTCAAACACTTCCCATTTGCTGCTCTCATTTAACATAAAAATTTATGAAGCGTCTGAGAATAGCTCACTAGATCACGTTTACATGGATAACTTGGTCTGCATGGGCTAAGTGGGACTGAATTAATGAATGTACTGTTGCTTCACATATTAAAAGTCTGTCACTAAAGGGATAATCTGCAAATGCAGAAGAAGGGACTGGGAGATGCACTGGCTGCAGTTGCTGGTGACTCCCTGCTCTGCAGTCTCAAGAAACTAATCTTGCTCAGGTCAGAGTGCTTGATCCATGTTCCTGGGAATGACTCAGGACATGAGCAATGAGACAGCATGTGTCCACACTTAGGGGTTTTTTTCTCCTCTGTCCCAATTTCATTCCCAGAAGTGCTGTGCTTATGAAAGGCACAGTGTGACACCATAAGAGACTTACACCTTCTCTGCACAAACACACACAGTCTGGGTGGCAGCAATGAAGCAAAAGCTTCCCTAGGGCATACACTAGGATTATCAACAAGGGAGGACTACTTCTGGATTAAAGCTTTGGCCCACTGTCATCTATGGCAAAACTCCCACTGAAGTCAGTGTAGCCAGGATTTCACGTCTGTTGCAGCAATTTTGACTCCCTGCCTGTTCTGCCTTGGGACTTCCAGCCAGCACAAAAAGGATCTTAACAATGCCAGAAGCTTTTGTGTTACAAACTGCAGCAGAAGTCCTGAAACCCTTCACATAAACAACCAAATACTCATCAGCCATTTAAGAAATTTAAGACACTGCCAAGCTCCAGGGGATTCAAACCTGCATGCACAAGTATGATGTTTCACACTGGCACACCATGCCGAAACACCCTTATCCTGTTTAAGTGCTTTCTTTCTTTTTTCTCTTTTTATGGAAGTGTTATGGCAGAAAATTCATGTTTTGATTGAACACAGAGCAAGAAGCAAGCTAAATTATATACTCAATACAAATCTCATGCAATAATGATGAAAGAAGTGTAAAACGACTGTAACAAAAGCAGACACTTCATGAAGTAAAGTCTCCTCTAAATTCAGTATGTGTAGGCAATATAGAGAAAATGGAAATGCATTAAAAAAAGATGAAACTGTAGATCAGACTGGCCAAAAGTCTTAATGAGACTGTAAAATATTATGATAAGTCTCTGTTTAAAATATACTTGGCCTTTGTCACTGCATATAAAACAGATAGAAACTCAGCAAGATGTCAGGAATGTAATTGTAAGTCAAGCTGCCATGGAATTACAGTGCTCAACAAACACAAAAAGCCAGTTCTGAGTTCCTGACCCGTGATAA
Organism: Aleadryas rufinucha; assembly: GCA_013397815.1. NCBI lineage: Eukaryota > Metazoa > Chordata > Aves > Passeriformes > Aleadryas > Aleadryas rufinucha. The sequence continues at coordinate 77,553 of VZTH01002867.1, forward strand.
ATTTTTGCTGACTTCAGCACAAAGCAAAAATAACTCAAATAATTGTAGGCTGCAGGATGAGACCTTGGTTATTATTTCTTCTAAACACAGAAGAGCTTCAGTTTAGTGAGGATGGCATGAACTTTGCAATGAACACCTGTTTAAAAAGCAGTCAAAACTCTGCTGCTGCTGCTACGCAATGAAGAAGCAACCACTTCATCTCAGGCAGCACAGAGATGCCCTACTTACATATGTAACAGTCATGACAAAAGAAATGGCTATTTATAGTTGGATTTATTAGACTTACATTGTCATGTAAAGACAAACACACACACAATACTCTATTAGATTAGTTTAGATTAATTTAAGATGTTGGGGTTTTTTCCTAACTCTGAGTCCATATTTAATAGAAGCTTTTAAAAAAGGTTTGAAGTTTAGAATGGAGTATATTCAGAATTCTATTCAACTTCGCAAGGAAAATATTTGCTTAAAAAGGCTGCAATTCAAGATCTTCTAGGAATAAAATTTCTCCCGAAATACATGACATTTCCAAAGGGAAATATGATCAGAACAAACCTGAGATTCAATTCTAGGTTTACAGAAACATCTACAGAAAATAGAAACAACAAAACATTTCATTCTANATGGGCTAAGTGGGACTGAATTAATGAATGTACTGTTGCTTCACATATTAAAAGTCTGTCACTAAAGGGATAATCTGCAAATGCAGAAGAAGGGACTGGGAGATGCACTGGCTGCAGTTGCTGGTGACTCCCTGCTCTGCAGTCTCAAGAAACTAATCTTGCTCAGGTCAGAGTGCTTGATCCATGTTCCTGGGAATGACTCAGGACATGAGCAATGAGACAGCATGTGTCCACACTTAGGGGTTTTTTTCTCCTCTGTCCCAATTTCATTCCCAGAAGTGCTGTGCTTATGAAAGGCACAGTGTGACACCATAAGAGACTTACACCTTCTCTGCACAAACACACACAGTCTGGGTGGCAGCAATGAAGCAAAAGCTTCCCTAGGGCATACACTAGGATTATCAACAAGGGAGGACTACTTCTGGATTAAAGCTTTGGCCCACTGTCATCTATGGCAAAACTCCCACTGAAGTCAGTGTAGCCAGGATTTCACGTCTGTTGCAGCAATTTTGACTCCCTGCCTGTTCTGCCTTGGGACTTCCAGCCAGCACAAAAAGGATCTTAACAATGCCAGAAGCTTTTGTGTTACAAACTGCAGCAGAAGTCCTGAAACCCTTCACATAAACAACCAAATACTCATCAGCCATTTAAGAAATTTAAGACACTGCCAAGCTCCAGGGGATTCAAACCTGCATGCACAAGTATGATGTTTCACACTGGCACACCATGCCGAAACACCCTTATCCTGTTTAAGTGCTTTCTTTCTTTTTTCTCTTTTTATGGAAGTGTTATGGCAGAAAATTCATGTTTTGATTGAACACAGAGCAAGAAGCAAGCTAAATTATATACTCAATACAAATCTCATGTAATAATGATGAAAGAAGTGTAAAACGACTGTAACAAAAGCAGACACTTCATGAAGTAAAGTCTCCTCTAAATTCAGTATGTGTAGGCAATATAGAGAAAATGGAAATGCATTAAAAAAAGATGAAACTGTAGATCAGACTGGCCAAAAGTCTTAATGAGACTGTAAAATATTATGATAAGTCTCTGTTTAAAATATACTTGGCCTTTGTCACTGCATATAAAACAGATAGAAACTCAGCAAGATGTCAGGAATGTAATTGTAAGTCAAGCTGCCATGGAATTACAGTGCTCAACAAACACAAAAAGCCAGTTCTGAGTTCCTGACCCGTGATAAATTTTTGCTGACTTCAGCACAAAGCAAAAATAACTCAAATAATTGTAGGCTGCAGGATGAGACCTTGGTTATTATTTCTTCTAAACACAGAAGAGCTTCAGTTTAGTGAGGATGGCATGAACTTTGCAATGAACACCTGTTTAAAAAGCAGTCAAAACTCTGCTGCTGCTGCTACGCAATGAAGAAGCAACCACTTCATCTCAGGCAGCACAGAGATGCCCTACTTACATATGTAACAGTCATGACAAAAGAAATGGCTATTTATAGTTGGATTTATTAGACTTACATTGTCATGTAAAGACAAACACACACACAATACTCTATTAGATTAGTTTAGATTAATTTAAGATGTTGGGGTTTTTTCCTAACTCTGAGTCCATATTTAATAGAAGCTTTTAAAAAAGGTTTGAAGTTTAGAATGGAGTATATTCAGAATTCTATTCAACTTCGCAAGGAAAATATTTGCTTAAAAAGGCTGCAATTCAAGATCTTCTAGGAATAAAATTTCTCCCGAAATACATGACATTTCCAAAGGGAAATATGATCAGAACAAACCTGAGATTCAATTCTAGGTTTACAGAAACATCTACAGAAAATAGAAACAACAAAACATTTCATTCTAAAAGTTTTAAGCATAGCCACTGGTTTTTAGTTCTACATGAACAGTTCATCAGTCCTTAGCTTTAAGTGTAGCAATTAAGATAGTGGTCATAACTGTTTTATGCTTGCTTAAAAATATTACAGCTGAAGCTTACTGAACTGCTCTGGCTTGAGTAAATGCATGGCAAAAATCAAGCTTTGGAACACCTCCTTTCCAATGCAAGGACATACAATGGCATATCATTTTCCACCTTTCCTTTTGGATGGAGTCAAGGGAATAAGGCCACACAAATATCTGTGAAAGACAGCTAGCACAAAATATGTCACACACTACACATCATCCTTTGCAGCGATAAATTCTTTAGCAAGCTACGTGTCTGGGGGAAAAGAAGGGCTGGGGAAAATGAATGTGTCTTAAACATCATCTTCATCGTTCTGATGAGATATTTAGTTATACAGCTCTCTCCTATTGCTAAGAAGGAGGATGCATCATGATAGCCATTCTGGAGAGCATTCATCATCAGAAAATCAGGTTCCTTACAAAGCTTGTTTGCTTAATATTTTCTTATTTGTGTCTGTACCCAGTATTTTGTAGTTGCAGGAAATTTTATATATATAAATTTTTACAGTATCCAAGGAAAAACAACATGAGTTATTATTCTGCTAGCATAGTTGTCTAAAGGCAGAAAAAAAGTATTGTCAGATATTTAGAACTGGATATTTTAAAAATTATCTCATTCACAGGTGGTCCTTTACTAACCACATACAGAAAACAAGGTACTTTGATTCCTGTTTCTATCACTGTAAATTATTAATACTTGACTGTTAGAGCTAAATATTCAGAAAAATATCTTCAGACTCTCCATCCTATTTCTTCTTCAGTGTTCTAGAAATCTTTCTGAATACTTCCCCTACATTCCCTCTCTTCACACAAAAAGCTTGACATTCCATGTTTTCTGATTAATTGCTGCAATTTTTTCGTGTGACTATTTAGTGAGAAATTAAAAAAAAAAAGTGTGGGGGATCATGGAATCAGAGGCTGGAACAAAAGAAGACAGACAGGTGTAATCTTCAGAAAACCCCTCAACCCTTTTCCACGTGATTTTTTTTTTTTGTTTTCCTATGTGCTCCTTTGGCTTTTTGCTATGCTATCTATAATAATTGTTCTGTCTTCTGTCTAAGTTTCCTTATACCTTCATTTACACTTTTCTTCATCATATTCCTGTTTGTCTAAGTTTGTTCTTCATTGTATGGCCCTAACCACCTCCTCTCAGCTTGTCCCTATGTTCACTTAAGCCCATGCCCAGTGATCTAAACTAGCTTTAGCCATGACTTAAAATTTTTAAAACTCGCCTCAATCCTTTATACCTCCATGTTTCCCCTCATAATCTCAATGATCTCAACAAGAACAATCAGTGTCAGGAGAAAAAGTGCTTGCCCGGGGCCTTTTTTTTTTTTTTTTAATATTTTTTTTATTCCTTGTCTTCTCTCTTNACAAACAGGGGTACGAAAAAAAGGTGTTGCGCGGGTCCTTTTTTTTTTTTTTTTTTTAATATTTTGGAATAAGTAACTAAGAATAGGAAGTGAGAATGCCAAAGATACAACAGAAATGGTGTTAACACCAACAAATACATTGAACTTTAAGTTTCATTTTTATTTAACAGTGAACTAACAAAGTAGAACCTGACTAAAGTAACTTATTTGAAAGTTTTTTCATTATCTCAAAATGTGAAACCTACAGCTTAAATATAAAATTCTAATTTCATATACAGAATTGAATCTGCTGTTCGGTTAACTTACTAACAAGTCCCTTACACTAATTCATACATATTGCATACACATGGTGAACAGAACACATTTGTTTCAACTGTTGGATTACCTGATGAAGCTCAACTTGACTACAAATGATTCTTCCTGCATTTTTGTCAGGCATCCAAACTCTTTAGGAAAAGCAATTCCTTATTTGGGAATTTTGCTGGACACTCAACTCTTGACAGACACTCCAAAACCATTGAATACTGGGCATTTATTCCCATTTGTACTTGTTAAGAAGATTGTGACCTTTCTTTTGCCAGATGTGCTCCACAGCTGTTGCACAGCCACCTTACATTACCTTAACAAGCTGAAGTGTATGAGCAGAACAGTGTAACCAAACCCACAGGGGTGGAAGCTCCAGGAAACATTTAAACCAGCACACCATCTTTCACAGCAGGTAGAAACAAGACCAAGTACTTGAGTTTTGAGCACTTTAGAGAGTTTTCCTCTTTGCTGCAACTTAGATTAGCCTTAGTCCTTGGGTAACAGTCTTCAGCACATAGTAGCTGAGGTCTGCCAGGAGGTCTTTGTTAAAGAGCCCTTTTCTCTGCATTCTTACTGTCTGTATGTCAGGGCAAGAAGCCCCAAATTTTGTCATCAGCAAGAGCATTGTGCAAGATTGCTGTCTTTCCTAAAAGCATTCCCTCCAGGGAATCCAAAATAATCAGGCAGTTTGAGAAAAGGCAATCTCAGCCTGGGCTGAATACAAATCAAATACATAAATGAAATTGCACTTCACTTAAACTTACTGATGAGAAGTATTGACAGCAGCATGGCCTTCTCCCTTTCCCAGGATTCTTCGAGGCTAACTTATATACACCAAAGTAATTACACTGCTCTTCCATACTGGTTATCAAGATGCTTCTGCCACTACACACTGTCAGATTTCAACAGGCTGAAGGGTTATCTGTTAGGGCAGACTCATTAGTGGCCATTACATTTAATAGGGATTGAATAGTCTGTGTGTTGCAAGGATGTTTGTTTTCAAAAGAATTATAGCAGTAAATCATAAAATCAAGTCTGAGTTTAATTGTAAAGCAGTTGTATGCTTTTAGAATTAATAAGTTATAATTCCTTTCCATTTTAAAATTACAAAGATCAGAAACAGTTTCTCACTCTTTTGACCCTGGTCAAGATTTTAAACTGTCTCTTTTGGATCAATAGCTTAAGAATGCTGTGTAGTTTACAGTTTATCTCCTACCTGCTTAAAGGAAATATTTCACACTTATTTTATTCAAAACTCAGACTGGAAAATGAGTGATTGGTGGGGAAGCAGAAGCAGCTCAATTACTATGGAGAGACAGAATTTTGTAAGAAGCCTCACTGAAAAAAAATAATGACAACTGTGTTTATGTTTCTCAACTCAAAAAAAATTAATAAAACAACTAGTATATTTGAAACTGCATAAATAGAGCCATTCTGAAAATGGACTGAAATTGCTAATATTTCCTAATTGAAGGACACCAACCAATGATTTCTCTTCCACTTCAGTTATGAAACCAAGGCAAACCATCTTGCATCCCATTTATCCCACCACACTCCTCCTGAACTATTTGTCCCATTCGTAGGCTACATCCCAATCCAGCAGAGATTTGCTTAACGGGGGGAGAAGATGCATTTTGAACAGGATTTGTTGATGGCTGAAGAGTGTAACCAAGCTTCAGCGTAGATAACAGCTGGCCCTACAATGCTCACCTTGAATGAGGCAATATTGGGAAGGTAATCTACAAACACGTAACAAAGGTAAAAATTTCAGGGTTTACCACATTAATCTCTAAATTGCATGAAATAGATTTAGGGACAAAGCCTGACCAATCTTTTTACATATGATCACAAAACACCATATTTCAGTTACATTTTATTACAAAAAGAAGTGATTCTAACTCCTAAGGGGTTTTTTAATAAGAAAATTAAGCAGAACTTATGTTTTTTATATGTGAATTTTTAATTCAAACTATTCACAGGAAAATTTAAAAGGAACTGTGATAAAAATCTCACAGAAAACCAATTCCAAGATACTCAGTTTACAGACTTTTTCATATTTCTGCCTTTGTTGCATCAAAATATAGTAGCAATTTCATGCATTGCCTCTAGGCATAAAACTCCTTGATATAAATTCAACAAGAAAGAGAGCAATTACACATTCTGACCTGTATTTCTTCTTTTCTCATGTATTTCTAATACAAGAGTGATTTCTATTTGCATTTTACAATTTTATGAGTCCACTAATTTCAAGACATTCTAAAATAAATGCAAATTGCCTGGATGGACATCATCCAATTTCTAATGGACAGGTGTTCATATAAAAATTCAACAGTATCAGCAACAAGCTAGCAGTAACTGGTGGGGTGAGGGGTAGGGAGAAATGATTTGGCTCTCAGCTGAACTTCCTGTTTAACCACAGGGATGATCAAATTAGGTCAAGGTCAAGTATGTGACAGAGCAGCTGCACCACGCAGCAAATAAGGACTACTGGTGTTTCTATATATATAGTAATAATGTGTTCATTTTCTAAACCACCATTTCATGTCTTGCAATTCAAAGCTGCTGCAGGAGAAAGTGGCCTCCTGCACTCTCAGCCTTTATTTTGTGCTCTGTAGATTCAGCTCCTTCCCAGGCTGCTTGAAGCCTTGTGGCAGAGCAGTCCCTGAGCACTCACTGCATCACTCTGGCAGCCCACCACTTGTCTACAAGAAAAACATTAAAGCTGTCCAACATAGCAACTAATAACCAACTAATCTTCCCCCCATGGGATGAAAGATGTTTAAATCTCCCTGGCAGAATGAAATGACTGGACTGGGGGTGACGTTCTTATCCACAGAAACTTATTCTCAGATGTCACTCATTTAGGACCCTTATTAACTACTACAAACAGATGCTTTCAACATACAGTGGTTCTGGGACCTGTAGTGCTTTGGCTTAATAATCTATGATTTTCCTGTTTCAGTAAATGAAAATAAATTGATTTATGGCAGTTAATGCACAGGTACTGAAAATGGCAGCTGTAGTTTTTTTGATACCCATCTGTCCCCCTCTTACTCCATCTGTTTCCTTCACTCATTGCACTGGAATTCAGCTTCACAAAATGCAGTCCAAACTCTTTCATGTAGCACAGTGTAAGTTACCTAGTTACCCAGCTGAAAGACATTTTCAAAATAAATCACTCTCCTTGTACTCTGTAGAAGGCAACAGACATGGATTTTGTGGTTAATATATGTCTGAGCAATGTTTTTTGAAACAAAATACACAACTATCGGTAAATTTCCTGTGATTTCAGATGGTGCACTTGAAAATACTACCATAAAGGCTCATCATTTTAAACAATTATTGATTACACCGTGGGGATTTTTCACCAATTTCACTTGACGCTGCTTTTAAAATGGTAAGTACCTACATAACTCTATGATTTGTAGACTGGTTTATAGATAATACAACAGTATAAATGCACACTAATATATAATTTCATTTGATTATGTAGCTTTTATTAAACTGTGGTGACTGACTTTTTTATTCTTCAACAGTTCTTTGGCCTATTAATGATTAAAGATTTGGATTTCACTCTTTACACTAAATCTAAGTTTTTAACAGGAAAAGAAAACCTAAGAAAGCACGCCCTCCTTACAATCCAAAATGGAAGATACAATATAAAGGCTCAATTTATTGAGAAATTGTGCATAGCCCAATTACAAAAGCTACTACTAAAACCCATTTGTTCTACAGGATACTATAAACAAAGCATATTTCCAGTATTATCCTGTCTTTAAGGCAATGTGGTACATGAGGTCAATCAAAGGTCGAGAAGGGAGGTTGCTGTTGCTCTATAAAAGGGCTCACACTTTAAATTTAATCTCAGTGTTCATGGTGTCTTTCATTTCTACACTAATGTGGTACCTTGAATACCTACGTGCCTTAAATACTTTGGTTTATGCATTTACCACTTCATTATTGGCATCACATTAAAAGGGAATAGTTAAATTTTATTTGCACTACAAAGGTCTTTTAACTGATACTGAATTTATACAGAATAGAATATTCAGTACTAGCATACAGAATACAGTGCACAGGAACATGCGTTTAGACACACAACTTTGTGATCAGGGTGACAGTAACTCTATTTATCTTTTTTTTTTCTTATTCCACATATTATTTTACTAAAAATTCAGTCGCATAACAGCCTGAAAGAATTTTATTGAGTCAAAAGCAATAAACCACCTAAATTCTTGAGATACAGAGGTGTTTATAATATAAGGAAACTTTAAAATATGTAATAAGAATTTAGATTGGAAATAAAATGTTTTTCCAAGATGAAAAATGGAAACAAATCCTGGTAATAGCATTTTGTAAAATAGAACTTTCGTATCAAAAATCCGTTATCATTATGTAGATGACTAAAAAATGAGAATTGCAGTTCTTTTAATCTTTATGTATATTTAAATACATAAAAGCCATTTTTTCCTTTCTGTGACAGAGTTTGAAGTACTTACAAATGAAAGCAAAAAACCAAACTGCTGGTATTAACCATACAGGAAAAAAAAATTAAGTCTGTATACCTCCTGTAATCCTTTAAAAAGCATTAATAATTAAGCATTTGCATAAAGACAAAGCAAGAAAACTCTTACATGCAGAAACATGTATCTTTTAGACATCTGCAAGCTACTTATCTTGATCTGTTCCATAAATAGAAACTAATTACGGAGAGACTGAAATCAAGACAATGCCCCAGAAAATAAGAAGCAATCTTTTTTAAATATACTCAAAACAGTGTGAGTAAATCTGTATCATACAGATTCATATTTAACACACAGATCCTTTTTGATCTAATCTTCCTCCTTTTACAAGCAACGGTTAAACTTCTACTAATTCCATTGAAAGCAGAATCAGCCTTGATGCATTCTTTCTCTAGTAATATTTCCTGCCCTGCAGAGTATCAGTATTAACTGTGAATGGTAGAACCGTAAAGACTCTGGTGAAAAAAGGCATTCAGTCCTCTGAATTAATGCCTGAGCTCTGACTTTTAAGTGAGGACAGAGATCAGCAAGTCAGCTGCTGCTCATATTGCTTTCTTATTCATAATTGAAAAACTAGAGGCTTGGAGTGTCCTTAGCAACCTAATCCATTCCTTCCCAGGAATTTTATATAAGTTTTCTTTTAATATAACTTTATTCACCTGCTTTTGTTATAAATATAACTTCAGAAACAAGTTTGAACCAAGGCTAAATTTCAAACCCCAAACCTGACACAATATAGGGGTCAGCAGCGAAGTTGAAATTTCAACCATGACGAGTCAATCCTGCCAAGGTGGGTGTTAGGGCTTCTCAGTTTCAAAGGGTACCTCAGCTTCTGTATTTGGACAGTAATACTCCCCAGAGTCACTGAGGAAGTGTATATCAAGCTGTTTCTTAGAGCAAATAGCAACTCTTTATCGGCAAAAGGAGGCTGGCAAAGGACAAAATAGAAAGCCCTTCAGCCACTCAGAGCTGGAGAGCACCATTAGAAGGCCTGCAACAGGCCTGAGTCAGGAACATTATTTTCTTTGGGAGCTAGGAGGAAGAGGTGGTTTGATGGATCCACTGAAGTCAGCCAAGTTAAAAGTTGCATGCTGGATTTCACAGAATTAAGCACAACCATGGCCTTTATTTTTAGACATCTGTGCTAAAGGAAGGGAGATTAAGATGCCCGAAATTATTCTTCACAGGCAGGGTCACTCAGAAATCCGATCTGTATGATTGCAGACACTTGTAAACATTGACTCACCAGGATACAGCACTGAGCTATAACTCACATAGTTTTAGTGCTGTGCAACAACCCAGCAGTCAAAAACCATGTCCCATTAGAACAGTGTACAAAGTGACAATTTGCTGTGCTGCTTTACAAAATCATAATGGCAAGAAATACCTTTAGGATTGCCTTAAACTACCATCTGTCCAGAAAAAGGCAAAATACATTAATTGACATACAACATTTTGCCAGCCACTAGCAGCAGTAAGCATTATCCCTTTCCCCTACCCTTCACCTTAAAAGGTACTATTCTAAATCCCTTCAGTTCTGGCATATACATTTTCTGTGACAAAAATAAACTGAAGCAACTGAATATGTAACAGTGTGCAAAAAAGCACAGCCTAGGGTGGAATACACAACCCAGTGCACATGCTCTGTTTGCTATGTACTGCTACCCTGAAGTGTAGAGTATTTGCACAAATATAGGGAACCCCCAATGGCAGCAAGAGGCAGGACTTGCAGCCTAGATCAGTTCCAGTCTGTGCCTTCAGAGACCTATTTCATACCAGCTGGATATTAACCTCAACAGCATTTACCTGAGTTTCAAATAAATCACACATTCTTAGTCCTAACTTCCTGATTCTCAGTCCAACAGCACTATCACTTGGGTCTACCTTAATGCAAGGGCAAAATGAGTTATGTAAGTAAGTCTAAGTGGAGGCACTGGGCATGGTAAAGGAGGAATGTAGAGTGATCATTTAAAGCTAAAGCTTTAAAATGAGACCACAGAAAATGTATTTAAATAGTTACAGCAGCAATTATTTAATTTCCAACTACTCAACACTATGAGACCACAACCTGAAAATTTATTCTGTGACTTTTGGTTTGCAGACAGGTGCTAAACTACAGGATTTTAGTTTTTGTGGTCAGCAGATCAGAACATGCTTTTCATTCATTCTTGATTTTTAGACTATTGTTAATGCAGAAAATCTGCATAACATTGAAACCTGAGATTCAAATAGATGGAACTTAATGTCAAAATAGCAGGGCTTGTTGCAGTTTTTGGTATTTTTCTAGTATTTAATTAACTAAAAACTTTGCTTCAGAATTTTCGTTCACTGACAAATACCTTCATTAACACAAAATTATGATTGTCTGTGGTGTCCCATGTTCTTCCAGAAGGCTGACTTCAAAAACATACAAACTTTGGAGGGGGAGAGTGGCAAGAAGGAAAGAAACTGAAACAACCTTAGCTTACACTACCAAAAGCAAAATTCCCTGTTCAAGTTCAAACTAAATAGCATCTTGGAGGTGAGAACAGAACAGTAATCACATAAAGCAAGTTGTGTGAATGATGACTTGGAGAACCTAGCAAAGAAAAAGAGGAGAATCCTCAAGGCAGGAGATGCAACAAACCAACTATCTGTATTAATTCAAAGAAGAAATGGAAAATGTTTACAATGTGTTCACATAGGCTTTTCAAAGACAGGAAAATAAATTGGAAGGATTAAATAGGACTTATCAGTCATCAGAGAGATATGTCATTTTCTTTTCTCCCTTTCCACCTTTTGCACCATCAAGTTCAACATTATCAGTAGGTCATTGTTTACCTTCTCAAAGTTATGAGCAGCAGTCCAGATGCCCCGAGCATGGCAAAAGTTACTTGGCTGTGCCTGGTCTCTCTGCTACTGAGTAATCTATTGTAATCAATGTATTAAAGAATAAACCCAATACAGTTTTCATGATGTCAACTTGAGGGGCTATACTAAAATTGCAGTTATCTATGTGTATGGTGGGGTTAGCCCTCTGTAGAGGGCCACAGGCCCAGCATGAAGCTCTTCGGCTTGCTAGGCAGACAAAAACAAATTGCAGTGATCTTCAGCTCAATATAATGGTAATGCCTCCATTGCAGAGCAAAGAGGTGACATTCCACTTTACTCAAGTGTCATATCTCCCAGAAAGAAACAGCATTTCCTTGGTTTATTTATACAAGTTCAGAGGACACTAATATCCATCCATACAAAATGAGCACTGCCTGCTGTTATACATTAAGGAGAACTGCAGAAATGTGCAAGACAGAACCAATAGACAGGCCCAGTTCTCAGTAATGTCAAGGCTGCATATTCATCCATGACAACCACTGCTGGTACCCTGAAATACACCATGCTAATGGCCAGTCTGTTACTTTCCTTATTGTGCCAAAGCACTTATAGGCAACACACAACTGCTTGGTAGCTCACATGGGAAATTTTGATCTCTCCTGGTCAGGCTAGTACAGCAACCTGTTTCTATTTGCTGGATTAACTCTTAGTCTGTTGACTTTATCCCTTCCTTTCAGACACTGTACAAGTTTGGGCTGGGACAGAGGTAGTTTTCCTCATAGCAGTTTGCATCGTGCTGTGTTTTGAACTTGTGCCCAGAACTGTGCTGACAGCATAAGGCCGTCTCTGTTCATATGTCAGAATTTCGCTGCATATATGTGGATGATTTTGACAATCAATTTACAAAAAAAAGGAAGCTTAGGACCCAGAGGATATATTTTCAAAGCTTAAAACAAGAGGAACACTCAATAATCCCTTCAATGAATAATAGGATAAGTATATACACCACTCACAAGTGGATTTCAAAAGGTTCCACATTTAGAGTAAACTTAAGAAACAGATGAAATAAAAAAAAAAACGCAACAAACCCCAGCAACATGTCAACCAGTGATTACTCCTTTCTATCATTTACATACAGCATTTTGCCAGCCAGTAGTAGTCATTAAGCATTATCCCTTTCCTTCACCCTTCACCTTAAAAGGGACTATTCTATATCCCTATCTATTCATGTATAAGCTGCTCAACAGTACTTTGATGTCTTTGTTGGAATTAATGCTGCTGGAAAGTGGTAATTCTAGGGCAGATTTTATTGTTTTGGCTACTAACACAGAAATGTTCCTGTCCTGCTGAATCTTCTATTTCTTCTTCCCATGTTGTAAAAACCAGCACCCTGATATGTCTATAAAAGCTACAACACAGCATAACTGTGTCCTCTGCATTAAAGACAGGGTAATGAAATGTAGGATCAGCATTTCTCTGACAGTGCCTGCACATCTTCTGGTTGCCAAGCTACAAAATACATCCAAATTTTTTGGGTTTTCATATATGAAAACATCTTTTCAGAAAAATGTCCCAACAAACATCTGTGGATGAGAGATTTTGTTTGTTTACAGAAGAGACACTACATCATGAGGATCAAACTTAACCACTTCATCTCTCACTGGCAATCTAAAAAACTCTGCACGTTTAGTAGCTGCCTGAGGATTTGCGTTTCTTATCTCTTTAATCTTGACAAAAGGACTATAAAATGCATCAGGTAAAGACAGTTTTCACAGCTACTAAGCTAGATCATCTTATTAGGAAACAAATCATAAGCAGAAGTTCATTCCACACAAGCTGTAAAACAGTTTCCATACAAAATTGATTTTGGCCCAAGTAAGGTGACACTAAAGAAAGATTATGTTAAAAAAATGTCAACTATGCATCAGATCAGATATAAACTAGTCGACATTCCTTCCAGGTGTATTGCATACCCACCACACCCAGATGAATATGTTGAACTATTAACTGTTTTCACTTGGAAGAATATGCATCAGCAATATCTGATAAAGCATTTGAAGCAAAGTCATGGAAGCAAAAATTGGACACATGACTAATTCCCTTTTTACTGCATCTTGGACCAAATCCTATGGTGAAATTAACTGCACAGGACTACTGCTGCTGTTAATTTTCAGCAAATAATGAGCATTTCTACCACCACCTACCAGTAAATATTTCAAAATCAAAACACAAGGAAAACCAACTATTTCCTTACATACATAATAGAAATCCTATTTATAGAAAAATTCTAGAAAAAACAAAAGTGATAATTTAAACCAAATCAACATTGACACTCAAAGACATTTTAGATGTAGTAATAACTGTAACTTCAACCTTTTCAATTTTATGGATAAAAGTGCAACTGAATGTTTTTAATTCTATTCAGATGGTTATGTTTATTTCAGTAAAGCTAGCACAAAAATGGTCTAACAGAACTTGTGTCTTCTACTTTATTCCATAATTATCTATGCATTGTAAAGGCACAAGACCATAACTTATGAATATTCATGACAGGTATGAAATGAACCTTAATCACAGTGTTCTCAATGTCTCCTATTATGTAAGCTCAAAGCTGAAGTCCAAAGCCTAAGTATTTTGGACAGTGCAAGACAATGATCCTGAAACACAAAAGTAAACTGCATTTGGATTAATACCTACCCAATTACACAACAAACTTGATGAAATACCATCAAAAGATATATCCTCCCCTAGAGTATCAACAAATGCTCCAGGAAACTGAAAAGTGTCTCATTAAAAAAAAAAAAAAAGTTAGACAATTCCATTTTAATTCTTGGTGCATCTAGTGTAGTTCCGAATGCACAGCACATCTACAGCATCTCTGGATGAAATAACCAAAGGGCACAACAACAACAAACTCACAGGTGGCTGCCCAGGCAGAACCCTGCTTCAAACTCCCATCCAGGCAGCAAACACTGTACAGTGTCCAAGCATGGGCATTACCTTTCACCAATTATACGCTCGGTTTCAAGCTCCCTTTAATTAATCATTAAGTCATATGCAGTGCACAAATTGCATATTCCCAGTTTGCTGTGAGAGCTATGTTGTTTCAATCACTATTCAAAGCACTGAAGCTACCAAGTCAGTACTTCAGACCACACAAGCTCTTATTGCCATTATAGGAAAATAGCTTAAGCTCATATCCCAGGTCTAATATTTCTGAAGAAGAAAACAGAATCTGATGTATTAGCTTTAAAGGGACGGACTATAACTATAGAATTAAAATTGCATCAGGGCATGATAGGCAAGGAAGGAAACCACTTCCCACTACAGTGACTGAACATGCTGAAGGTTGTGTTGAGACACCTCGGTGAGCAGTGAGATTAGGAATGGGAAGCATTTAACATCTTACATGTGTTTTTACTTGCCTGATTACCTTGATATAAAATTTTTGTTTGCTATTTTCTAATTTCTAACTTACAATGCTACTTCATTTCTTCATAGAGCCAAAATTCCTGGTTTGCACAGATAGGTTATTAATGGTTCAGAAAGCTGTTGGAAATCTTAAGGTCTACACAGGCTCCTTGACCCAAAAAGTTGAGTTAATACCACACAAGTCACTAATGGAACAGTGACTCAGAACAAAAGTACTGATTAAAAATAGCTTGATAACATTGTGGTCAACCATAATGTATGTATGTCCTACCTCAGCATAGCTCCTGGCACATGCTTGGTCATGTTTACTGGAAAGGTTTAATTTTTTTACATTTAGGTATATTTCTATTTTGCAAACAGACTAGGAATAGAAATGAAGGGAATTTCTTTGTAAATCTAAAGGAACATAAACCAACCATAATTGTTGTAGAACACATTCAGAGGAATGTAATCTGCAAACCATTTAAGTGCACACTAGTCAATACCTACAATGATATAATCATCTTTTTATTTACTTCAGAGCTATGTCAACATTGGGTTTCATTTTATTGCACATACATGCAGTTAAAAATATCAGGTTTTGTACACGTTATTGGAGAAAAGGTCTTTCTTTTCATTCCATATGTAGTATCAAGGTATTAATTTGAAAGCTCTGCTTGTCTAAAGGGACCACCTGGAGCCTTATACTGTCATTATAATGTCACCCCATAGCACATTTATTGTACATGTTAGTGCATAAGTAGCTCATACAAATCAGTGGTTCCATGGATCAAACTTTGCCCACTGCATGATAGGATTATGTCAGTCAATGTGCTAAGAATCAGCCATTGTGCATCTATTCTATTGAACTGTAAACCACACAGAACTTCAACTTTCTGTGTGTATTTCAGGAGCAACACAGCATTTAGAAGAATTAAACAATGAGGCAAGAGGTGCCAACATACAAGTGACTGGATGTTTAGGCTACTCAATGGGCTGTAATTTTTTAATATTTCCTACTTTTATCAGTCATCAAGTTTGTCTAAATGCACACAGATTAGAAATTTCATTACCCAAAAATCTGCTCCAATGAACCAAAAGGCATTTGCTTCTCTATCGAAGAATGCAGAAGGTATTTGAAAAATATATTAGTTGACTTAGCAAATATAACAAAGGCATGGTAAGGTTTACAGGGTAGCTGGTCAAGACTGGCTAACTCCATATTACAGGATGGATCATAATTCAAAGGTCTGAATAAAAGGATGGACAGGCAATATTGTCTGGTGACTGGTTAATAGTATTGTCTTTCTATATGCCCAATCTGAATATAAAACCATATCTCTTTATTTTTAATGAATACAAAATATTTGTAATCTTAGTTTGGCCTTTTCCTAGTGCAAATATTTCAGCACTGATTCAGCATTCCCCAAATTTTATCACCTCTGCTGTTTTCTATAGAATAATTGATGAACAGAATCCTTAGAATTTTATTAATCCTATTACTAACAAAGCTGTAGCATTTATAGATTCTTAGTATTTTATAATCCCATTCAGGTATATTATTGTTGATTATTTGACTGTAATAAAATTATGGAATGACTGATCCTTTTACAGATAAGAAGAATGAATAATCTCTGAGTAAGAGATTTGTGACACACTCAGACTTTGTATTTAGTAACACTTAGCCTAAAAATAATCAACAAAATATTAATCCATACCTAAATGTCATTAGGAATTTCAGAGAAGCCTTTGTACAGCAAAAGCACAATCTGCCTTTTGTACCTGAAATCACAGGCAGGGTTGGAAAAAAATAATACAACGGTATGTTTTTCATTTTCCTGTGAAAGCACCAGCACATTTAAAACCATCACTCATAACAGTAAATCAAAATCTCAGTAATGCTTGTTGAAACTGGCTTTTAAGATAGAGGGTGAACAAAAAGACCTTTTAAAATAAGTTTTAGGGAATATATAAATTGTCTGAACACTGCCACGGACAATCAGTTTTAACAGCATATGTCCAACAGCCTAGTATAGTTACTTGCTGTTCTGGGAGCCTGCCAAAGAAAGAGATCCATCCAGAAATTATGAGGGGAAAAAAACTCAAGAGAAAACAGGTAACAACACAACTTACATACATCTCTAGCTATTCTAAAGCTTTTCATTCAGCATCCATCATCATAAAATCAGTGTTCCTCACACATCTTCATTTTAATAGAGAAATACTTTTTTTAAAAAGCCTGGAACTCCCTATTGACAAACTGTACAGTAACACATATAAGATTTATCCTACTGTGTAACTTTCCCAAGGAGCATCTGAGAATTATTAATGACATAAGCAGCACTGAACCACTGAATGATACAAGACCACCTAAGTTTTGTAGATAGAGAAGAGCAGAGGCCATAAACCAAATCAGCAGGAAACCTTACAGCACAATATCACCTAAAATGCATTCCTGTTTTAGCTTCTAGGCAATGTTTCAGTGGAGGATAATATTTATTAAAGCAGCACCTATCTCCCTGTTTCAGATTAATATTTCTGACAGGCACTGGCAACTCTGGTTACACCAAGGCTCCAGTTTACTGTTTAATAAAGACCTTCCATGAGACCAGCTTGAGCAGGACCTACTGGGATTGTTTTTAAATAAAGCTGTATCTGCCCTGAGGAAGCATGGCATGGGTGTGTGCTAAAGAGCAGGGTTTTGGTTCAGCCACTAAGAGAAAATCTTCAATACCTAACAACAGCAGGCCAAGACACTACTTCAGATGCTCAGCCCAGAGCCCAAGAACCCAGTGTGGAACTGGCAGACAGCTCAGCTTTAATGGCTCTCCCAAGCTGCTCTCTTCTGTTCCTACTCCCACACTTTCACTGTTCCTCACATCACGAACTGCATCCTTATGGCTTTCCCCTGAAGCAGTGATGTGAGGAAGCGGCTCCTGAGGCCAGGGCAGCGCCAGCCCGAGGGGCCAGAGGAGGCGGCAGGCATAGCAGGACACTGTGGCCAGCAGCTCGGGCACGCCCATAGCTGGGCCTGCCCTCCACCGTCCGTGCTCTGCCCTGACCCAACAACTCATCCAGCACACCAGCCTGGGAATTAAGCTTGGCCTAGAAGTGTGCTTTTGCTTTTCCAAAGTGAAATGCATTGAAGTGACCCTAACTCCAGGCCTGTCTCCAATATTACATGATATCACAGTGCCCATCTGGCCAGTTAAAACTCTTGCACTCTCCAGAGAGATTCATGGATCTGAAACAACAGGCAGAGGAGTTCTGTAACCCATGAGCTCTGTCGTCTAAAACTTGGGATCTCTAAATTTTACTTTCAGGACTATTTATTTCTTTTACATTTAGAATAGAAAGGATCAGATTAACAACTTAACTTGGAAGGGCTTAAACATAGAACAGATATGAGATCTGCAGCTTTCCTTTGGTGCAGTGTCTCCTACTTTACCAGTTTGAAACAGACCATGACCACCCCTATGAAGCACTGATTTCAGTGCATGAGCCTGATGATGGCAATTTGGGGTGCCACACTACACAGCAATCGACTGAGGCTTTCTTTTTTTTTACTGTGTCTACCTGTGTGTCAAGATCGGGACTGCAACTAAAGCTGAGACTGAAGAATCCTCCGAGGTTCTTAGAAAAGGAGCATTTGTCAAGGAATTTTAAAATTTATTTTGATGTATTGTGTAATGGAAATCAGCTTGCCTCTCACAGGACCTGAACATTTAGGACTCTCTCCTTCCTTGTGTTCCTTGGCTTTTTTGATGAGGGACCTTTTTTTTTTGTCTTTTTAATTTATATCTACATAAATTAAACATTTCCAGAAACAACAGCATTTGAAATTTTAAACTTCTAGCTCCTTTAACGTAATACTTCTATTACTTGAACCTGTGTTTTTCTACTAGACCTGATTTACACAACTCTTTTCACACTTTGTAGTAGTCAGTGGCTGCAGTTATCTAAAGACTGCATTGTAAATATCTGCAACAGTAGGAAAGGCTTTGCCAGCAAAAAACATACAAGAATACCAAAATGTTACTTAAAAATAACATTAGTTTCTGGACAGATGTGAAAGAGCTTACTTTCATATTAGTCCATGTAAGCCTACATAATCTCCTAACAATCCGGAATCTAAAATACATGCTTTGTGCATAACTGCATACTCATTTGACAAAAGGTTTGATAACATGCTTTGGTTTGCTATGGATGACTGAAATTCTGAAGAAACTGTGTGCTGCAACAAGCTCACAGAAATGTACAATTTATGGTGAGATTTGACAAATGCTCTGTACTTGTGTGAGAGCTTTTATAGCACAGGGGATAGTGTAGTGAATATGAGTGGTAAAATGCCTGCTGATTTTAATAAAATCTAAGTTGTACAAATGATGGCTGCATTGAATCTCCAACCCTTACTAGGTACCAGCCCCTCCAGGCACTGTCATCTTCCAGTATTCTCTGCACTTCCAGTTGTGAGACTTCCATTAAATGAAATGTTTATATTTTATTTTTTTGTAAGTTATGCTTTCACCAATCCAGCTACTCAAGTCTACATTAATTCAGCTGTGTTTTAATGTAGCAGATGGTCCAATGGGACTGACTTCTCAGTCTGCCTAATGTCTCCCCTTAAACCGCAGGTGCATTTTTAACTGCCCAGTATCACACCCTTTAGATGTCAAGCAGACTGAATAGAGGCACACCTCTCTAAAGAAGTGCTAAAATATCTCAATAAATGAAAGAAATTACTGTGAACTTCCAGGGAATAGCAGATATTTTCCATCCATTCAAACTACTACTGTTGCTATTTATAGAAGCTACCTTGACGTTAAGGACTTTTCAAGGCTGATACAGTCTGGTTCAGCAGAAGGATGTGCACTTTAGGCAGAGATTGGAACTGGCCCCAAAAGTCACAACAAAGCTGAAATGAATCAAAGCTTCACAATTTATATTTAACAGAACAATGACAGTTTGCAATATTAAAATAATAATTTTTAAAAATTTTAAATCACATTAGTTTCTACAGACAACACCAAACAGCAAAATTCTAGCAAAATCATCAACATCTCCATGCTATCTCTGCATCTCTTATTCTCTCTGCCTAGCATAAATAATATGAAATACAAAATACCTGGCTGAAGGCAGCAATACTTCCTTTTTGCCATGACTGTCCAGTGTTAAAGCTGAATATAAAACATTTCATTACTCTAACACTTACTTTAGGCTTCAAAAACCAGTGCATTTAAAATAAACTTTTGGTGAAAGCTTTATTCCATGTCTCAGCAGTAACAAAGTCTATTACAATAACATTCATGAGATCTAGATGTTCAGCAGAAAGATGATTGTATCTTTTATATCCACAGCAGGGAGATAGCTATTTCGTCTCCTGTCAGGATGATTTATTCAATAAATGGAGAAAGTATAAATTTTAAAATGCACTGGTTTTTTTTTCCTGCATCTCAAGAAACAGCAGAAATCTTAGAAAGTTAAGAAAATTAACTCCACCATAGATATTACAACACCAGGCATTTTGGAACAATGAACTGAATCTCTTGAAAAAAGAATATTGCAAAACCCTCCATGCTTTGGATGGTTAAATCAAGGAAGTCTGTTCTCTCTCTTCACTATGGCTTTGTGCTCGTTCTGCCATCGTTTCTTTTTATCCATCTTCCTTTTACAGAGAAGTTTATGAATTGTTCTGTAAAGACAAGGATTCATGCAGTTTATATCCAAAGACAAACATTAATTAGCAGAAAAAATTATCTACTGGGAATTTTAAAAGCTGAAGTTGAAGTTTAAGCAGAAGGGGTTTGAAAGCATGAAATACCAGCTATAAAGAAGGAAAAAGGGTTAAAAACAGAATCAGGTCATGCTCTGTATTATGCTTCTTCGTAAGCCATAGTGAACAGTACAAGCAGTACCAGCAGCAGAAAAGGGATTATCTATAAGGGTCAACAATCTTGTCCATGAGTTCAGAGCCAAAATTTTTGGTTTTCATTTCCATCTGACACCTTATCTGAATCACTTTCTCCATCTCGAGTATATTTCCCTAAATTATAACAGGAAAAGTGGAAGTAAGGGAAAATTTAGTATGAAATCCTACATTTTCCCTAGAAAGTCTGGTGGTCCTAATTTCAGAAAATGCAATTGCAGCAGGAAAGGAATGGGAAAGAAAAATGGAGCTTAGTCTCTGGCAGCTTTATGGAGCCAACAGTACTGTGGTGACTAATACTGACACTATGAATACTTTCTGGAGGTTCTCATTCACTGTAAATTTTTGCAGCAGCACTGGAAAACATTGAACAGCAGTGTCAGTAGAGGTCATAGTAACTGCATGCTCTCTAATTAAGTTTTGTTTCATGGTATAAATCCAGAAAATCTAGCAAAGCAAAACTCACATAAAGGACTATGATCACTAACTCTCATGTTTGTACCTTCTGAATTGTATTTTTTAAAAAAAGAGACTTTGACAGCATCAGGAAAAATGACACTAATGAAATCCATCACACAGACTGTAAGCAGATGTCATGAGAAGATGAGAACAGAGCCTCACAAAGCAAAGTGACCACACACAGGGATAGCTTGTGAGGATGAAGCAAGCATCACTAAGAATAAAGAACAATGAAAGCATAAAATTGTCCTATTTTCTCACCCAAATTTCTCAACTGCTTCATTCAAAGCCCCTTCTAAAAAGCTGGTAATTAGGAACATTTTAATTATACAATTTAAGATGAAGGCAACCATGATAACA
The DNA here is from genome assembly GCA_013397815.1 of Aleadryas rufinucha. Taxonomy (NCBI): domain Eukaryota; kingdom Metazoa; phylum Chordata; class Aves; order Passeriformes; genus Aleadryas; species Aleadryas rufinucha. Next base: position 99,267 of record VZTH01002867.1, read on the forward strand.
AGAATCACAAGGCCACACACAGACAATGTAGGTTCTATTAACATGGGATGTATTTGCTCACTGATTTTAAACAGAGTTCTTCACATTACCCTAAACCAATGTGGATTTAAGATCTCCATAATCACATTTAGCAAGGCACTGTGTGTAAAGCAGTAAAAGCAGTTATTCAGTAGGATTTATGAAGCATACAGGGTCACATCTGGTTGACTTTTTTTTTTATTTGATGTTTAGGTCAACTTTACAGACCTACATGTAAGTACATTTAAATGCACGGTCTCTACATTGTTTGAAAGTCCAGCATACGTCCTCAGTTTTCCCCTCTCTACATGTGTATGGGTCTCAATCTATGCCTGATGTTTCTGTGAAAATAAATAGATGTGTGAATTCACTTATCTTCCATCAGCTGCATTTATTCTTGGTCATCAAAGAAGAGGTTTCTAATCCCTACAACTAACAGCTCAATATTCTTCTTCCATTATCATTTATTATTACATGCAGGCAGTGAACACACATGTTTAGATACTGAGCTTAGGCATGATCCTTTAAGTTATAAATACATTCTAGGGAGCTGTTAAAAGGAAATCAGAAAGGTGTATTACCCAATAAAGTGAGATCATAAAACCATACACTTCAGACACTTCAAAGAAATTAATGTATTCCCCCAGACTCCTTTTGTAAAATCCCAATCATCCAAATAAATGACCTGTGAAATAAACCTCTATCTAAATTAGTCTATAACTTTCAAGTCTTTCCCCCACCAAAATCTCTCAAGTCTTTAACATGACCACATTTCTCTCATAAAGCAATCCCTAAGTTTCATGGGTTCACTCCTCAAGGAACATATCACAAAGGAATAGTACAATTTCCCCTCTATTTACTTTGGGTTTAGGAAAAACATCACAGGAACGTCCAAAGCACCATCAGGCTGCGGAGAACTGGTTACTGTTGCAAAATGCAGCAGTCTGACACTGCAAGCATCCTCTCGAGAACATGCTTCTCCTACCCAATGTGTAACTGCTGAGTTGGCTTATCCCCAAATTTATCAGAAGCTATAAAACTGCAGTCACTATCCATAATAACTTGCACCACTAAAGGCCCTGGTGTACAAGAGTTCATTGTGGAAAACATGAAGTGGAAGAAAGCAGCACTTGTACACTGTTTCTCACATGCCATTTCTTTATAACATCACATATTGTTATTCCAGATACACATTAAAATACTCATAAAAAATTCTTCTGTAGTTTACAAGGAGATGAACCCACACAGTGCTGGAATATGTAACTTAAATAGCAGCATTTTGATTTTGTACCACAGACATAAGTCACTTGCTAATTGGATTCTTACATTTGGACATCAGCCTTTAATCTCATGCTTCATTGCCCAGGAAACAGTTGCATTTGTTCTGGGCTTCCTAATTGTGATATATCTCTCTGATAGTATAACAGTCATTCAGACTCACCTGATGCTTTAGATTTTCCCGTTTGAAGTGAGGCCTGAGGACATGAAAGGCATTTTTTCTGTGAAGTGTCCGTCTCCTCACAGTGTCCTTTAGATGACGTTCACAGTTAAAGTAGGATGTCAGTGACCATTGTGTCCCACGGCTCCAAGTGAGACAGGTATAATATGGATAAGCACATCTACATGAGTGGATAATAAAAAAAAATTAACTTGCTTAAATTTTGCACAGTAAATAAATACTGAATGAAATATTTATGTGAGAATCAGAAATTTCTAAAATGGATTGGTTTAAACACCACAGGGTAGAATCCCACAAGCAAAGACACCTGTAGATCCACCCACAAGTCAGCACAATTCCAAGTTCTCCCAGCAAATCCAAACTCATTTCAAGCTGTTGTCAAGCATCAATGCAAGATCTACTGATATGATGATCCTCTGCAAAAAATCCCTGTCTTGTTATATGAAATAACAGCTACTTATATATATATTTGAAATAACATATATATGAAATAACAGATATTTCCAAAGCCGAGTTTATAATACTTTTATTATTTTCATCTCTAATTTAGTTGAAGATTTCCAATTAAAAACAATTACCTCAACCTCATTTTACTTCATTAAACTGCTAAATTATTGGCATCACATTGTAAAGTTGCTCAGGTTTATAAGGGATCTTTCAGAGACCCAACTGATAAATGAGATAATTAGAAAAGAATATATGAACATCCTTCACCAAAAAAAGAAAAATCAACCGTCAAGGGATTAAGAGCAGTAGAATCACCCCTGCACTCAACAGAAAATTTATAATCAATGCATAAAATGCATTCAGTAATCTGTTCAGTTTTGAAGGGTTACAGTAATTGATCCTTTTTTCAATTCACATTTTCTGAGTTTCTTCACTTCTAATACTAATTAGGAGATAATCAAGTAAATGTTTAGTCTCCAATGTTATGCTTGTTACCCCACTTTTTTCCCCAAAAAATACCAGGTTTTTTATTTCCGATTCTAAATCACCTCTTTGATTTTTCTCCAGTCTACTTAGTATTTTCTTTTTAAAATATTTGGGTACTTGTTGGCACAAACAGAAGAAAAATTTCAAAACTGAATGCATGAGAATTCATAGAAATAAAATGTTAAATTCACACATGCAAACCAGTTCTAGAAATATGTATTTATCCAGTGATTAAAATAAAGCACTACTGTTTTGCTTATCCAAACAGATACAATTAAGTAGCACAGCACAATCTTTTTAAAATTGCAGTTCTAATTTGAGATAAAAATTCAAAAGAGATTTTTGCAAATAAACATGAACACTTAAGAAATCATGATCTAAATACTGATATTGCACAAGCAGAAAAATGATCACATTAATAATACAAATTATTCATTCCACGAGTGATAGGAATAACTAGGATGATACATATCCAGGAATTTCACTTTAATAATTTTTAAGCAAACTAAAATGTCAGTTTTTAGCATTTATATGTAATTCCATGTATTGCTATGACTCACAAATCTTTATAACTTTAAAAGTAGTCACCACTATTAAAAAGGGAGAACTTGCTAGCAGTTAGCACCTCAAAATTAATACGATAACAGGGAGCAAACCCACTAATAATTTGGCAAATAATATATTGCTAAATGTCAACTTTTACATGGCATCCATCTCTCTTTTAAAAGTGTGACATGGAAGCGAAAGTGCCTATCCCTAGTTATGAAGTCCCTGCAGCAAGTCAGTACATTAATTGGTTTACTTTTGATCTTAAAAGTTCATTTGAGTTGTTTCATCTCTATCAGTCATGAGGTCCACAAAATAAATAAAAAGCCACAGAGATCCATTTCAAAAAACAGGCCACAGCAATATCAACTTTCCAACTAGCTGAAAGTCATCATAGGCCTTTTAAGGCATCAGGCAAGAGCACACCACACACACATGAACATCCCAAGCCCAACAGGGGATTGTTTGTTACACCTGTGGGGCACACCCCTGCCAAGCAGATCCCCCTGTACCTGCACAGGCTGGCACAGCCCAGGGCTCTCGCTCCATCTCACATGTCCAGCCACAGATTCACTGTGCCACAGCTGACAAGCTGAGAAGGTGGGGGGGGGAAAAGGCAAAGATACTTTCCTACACTAAATTCATGATTTGAGGATGGTGCATCATTACTTCAGATTAATCGGATTTTTCCCTGCCCTAAAATGGCACTAAGGTCTATCTCCTCATCTGCTCTTCAGCACCTGTCCTCAGCCCTGGGCAGCTCTACAAGAAGAGGAGACAGCAGTGCCATATAACCTGTATTTAAGTGAATCCCTGATCACAGACTTCCATTCAGAGATGATTTTTTTATATAAGAATGCAATTTGAAAATGTAAACCTTCAGATCTCCTCCATAAATACACAAGAATTACTTTAATGGGGCAACAAAAACTTTATCAGCTCAAGTCCTGTCCTGTAACTCCTACAGGGTTTATAGGATTAAATTCAGTGTCTTTTTAAAGTCTCACTACCGTATAATTCTTTACTTTTAAGCCTCTTTTTCACCATCTTTTGGTCCCAGAAGTTCCCTCAAACCATGCAAATACATTTTTGAAGCACGGATTAGGTCTCTCGTGTTTAATAAAAAGTCTACTTAAATTATTTTTCAGCTTTGTTATAAATGAATATCGTGAAGTCTTTCAATGAACTGAACATAGCTCTATTCTGTTTGAACAAATCCACTCCAATATTAACATTTTAAGGATTTATGTAAAATATAACTGATACACATATTGCACATCCAGTCTTTATTCCACAGCAGCAAAGCAAAACAGAATCTTCTTATATATTGCCTGTTGTATTTACAAGTCAGACTCTTACTCCAGTTCCTTCATTCTGTTTTGCATAACATTATCCATAACACTTTCACTGTTTGGTTTTCAGGATTATTACAGTCAGGCCTCACTCAAATCTGCAATCAACCTACCTCACACCACAACTTCTCTTTCTACAAAAAGGGCTGAATAACTCAAAGGACCTTAAACCTCATTTTCATTCCCAAACTTGCATCATAAATTTGGAAACCATTTCACAAAGTAACTTACTTTATAAACCTCTATGATTTGATTTAACCCTGTGAGATGGGGGTCACACTGTGCTGGTGACCAAGCAAGGCCACTTGTGCACCAGCATTTGGCTGGGCCCCCAAGAAGGGGCCAGCACCTTCCTCCTCGCTGGCAGTGGCCTGACAGAGCTCCAGAGAGGTGACAGGCACAGGCAAAGCTCCCAGCAGGTGGGCAGCCAGGGCCTCACCTGTCAGTGACCCTGTGGAGGATGCAGAGGTTGCTCTGTCCCAGCTATCAGCTGAGCTTTTCCTGAGAGCAGCTCCACACTGGGGGAGACACCTGAATTCAAGGTGACACCATCAAGACTAAAATATCTCCTTTCCCCCTACTCCCACCTTTGCACGTGTGCCATGCAATCAGCCTTTCAAATTCTCTCTCCATTTGCTTCCAAATTCACTTTTTGACAGCCAGGCCACTCATATGTTGTATTTAGTCAGAATGGAACCACAGCATTAAACGATTTCTAGTTAACATCACATTCTAGTTCTGGTTTTATGTCCAGTTCTGTAGGAGAGATCTTACGCTCTCATCAGCGTGCTTTTTTATTTTGAATTCATTAATATATCTTATTTGCTTTTATAAATTATGTCCATTTTTTTCTACTTAAAGGGTCTATATTTTGAGACTTAAATATTTGATTATAATCCTATTAAAACAAACAAATCTATAACCATTTAAAGACTGGTTGAAAAAAAAGAAAACACCTCACAGTTCTGCTCTGGACTGCTAAAACTGCTGTACAGCTACACATCTTCTGTCTCTCAAAAAATTGATTTTTAGAGCTTTGCCATGAGCCTTTGCAGTGCTTAAGACAAATGGATTGTATTATTGAATCCAGCCCTCAGGAATCCTACTTCAAAATAAATCAAAACCAGAACCATTCTTTCCTGCAGGCCCTCTAAAAACCTGTGTAGAAAAATAATTAACAGCTTCACAAAAACAAAATCTAAGTTTTATGTGACTAGAGCAATGTATAGAACACTAATAGCATGTTTATAATGACTAAATGGAAAACGCAGATAACAGAAAAATACTAATAACCTTCATGTACAAGGACAGTCATCTCCAAGTAGGAAAAATTAACTAATAATTATTGTGCAAAGTTGTCATTTATATGTAGCTGTCAACTGCTTCAATTTCATTTTTCCCAAGGTCTGGAAAATGAGGTCAAGATCAGTTTCTGCCAATTAATTCAGAGAAAACCATTATAAAAATCACAGACTTTCTGAAAAGTGAGAATTTCCTGTGGGCTTATTAAAATCCTATTTAGGAAAAAAAAAAATCAATTTCAAAGTTCAAAATGAAGGGTCACATCATTCAGCCATGGCAAACCATCAGTATATATTCTTACAGAGAGCCCTCTCTCTAGGTACATAGATATACAAATATGTTACTTATATTACATTATGTTACCTAATGACTTATAAGTAATTACCCTTAGGTTTAGTGACTTACATTGTACCCCACACATGTGTGGATAATTAATATGAATGAGCTAATCCTCTACTCTTCTATAGTTGTGCAAGCCACAGGCTGGTGTCCATGTAGCTGGTTCTGCCCTCCCTTGCATTTCTAATCTGCTGCTGTGCAAAGCACTCACCTCTTAGACAAAACCCGAGGCTGCCGAGGCTTCCCTGCAGGTACACCACCCTTGGGTGGGCCCTGCTTCTCTGCCCCACCTCTTGAACACACAAAACCTGTTTGCACCGATTTGTTCAGGTGGCTCTGGTCCTGCCACGAGGTCATCAGTGGAGACTATAACTCATCATACATAACCACCCTGCTCACCTGCCAGAGCCCCATGACCAATACAAGATGTTTACGAGCATTTGCAAGAGGCAGCAGCATCAATTTCTGCCTGCCAGGAGAATCTTACTGAGGGCTTGAACCTGAACACTTGTAGAAAAAGATATAAACATTAGTATGGCAAGGAGAGACATAAAAGGCTTTGATGTCATAATACAGGGTATTATGAGCATAGTAACTGATTTTAGATTTTTGCTTATATGATCGACAGTACTCCAGGTTGTTCTTAGTGCATAAAGATTGTATTGTTCAGTTTCCTCTGCAAAATGCAGCTGAAAGAATGCAAGGGCATTCCCTGAAAACTGCAACTTTAACCCATGATTTCCTCAATTTCCAAGGTATAGGAAGATGTGGCTGCTTTTATTGTTGTTGCTTCACCTGTCCTCACCAATTCATATTCATTTCAACCAACAATTGCCAACAAATCAGCTCAGGACCCTAATTTGACCTATGAGCTTGCCAGATTTGGCAGCTAGGTGGAGGGATCAGCTAAAAAAGCCTGAGAGATTTTGGTGTCATTGAGCACACTTTCCTAAGAAAGCTGCTCTTCATGGAAAATGTAACTATAGAGGTTTGGCCTGTCTTGGGAATGAATATGGCCTCAGAGCATACAAAGTTTGGCCCTCCACAGCTTAAGCTATTCACATTTGCCTCTAACTTTAGTTTTAACTTGAATCTCTGAGGCTCCTGATTTGTTTTAGCTGTGTTAGATCAGATTTCCTACCTCTGCTGTAAATGACATTCTGTTTTCATCCAAGCAGGGGTCCCTGAGGTCCTCTTGACCCAATCAATTAGAGAACTTATTTTTCTTGTGGCCAAGCTACAAGAAAAGGTACATTTTCCTTTCATCCATTTTAACCAGTTTACATTTGGTCTCTATGAGGTGAAAAGTAGAGCCATAACTTGGGGCATTTATTTGCTCTATGACTCTCTAAAGGAACTAAGTTGTCCATATAAAACTATTCTTCTCTAGCATGCATTCAGAAAGCTCCACATACAGCTTCTGAGAGTGCAGGAGAAAGCAACTGGAGCCAGAGGGTGCCATGCTCCGCTTTCTGCACATGCAAAACTGGGGGCAATGCTACACACCCATCCACCCACTCACTGGGTGGTCCCACAGTGTGGTATTAAAAGTAGTTACTTAAGTAGAGGTGAGTCAGTGCAGTTGATGTCTCCAGGTTTTTCTATGCACAGTATTCTCTACTGCAGAAATACTACACTGATATTTAAAACTAGGGGTTGTTTTTTTTCCCCAAATTAAGCTAAACACATGAAGAAGAGGAGATAATCATGCCTTTCTATTGAGAATCAACATTAATCCCTGTAACTTTTGGCACACCACCAATTCATATTTAAGGTATAACTTAGGGTAAACCAAACTGTATCTCAGTTTGGTTTACCCTAAGTTATACCTTAAACCAAACTCCCAGATTTCTGAGATCTACACGAAACCCTTGTCACACCACTTCCCTCACTTGCTATGCCTCACACATGCCCCAGAGCATTACCTGTCCCATCATACCAAGCACTGCTTCTAGAGGCTGTCTGAGCCTTCCTCACTTTATCAGCAGGACATTGACTTCACTGTCCCCTTAGCGGATGCAGCATCTACCCCACGAAACTGAAGAGTCAGCAGTAGTGCAGGTTCCAGCTCTGGCCTGGGACAGACAAGTGCAGTGTGTTTAAGACACCAGTCTCTTCTTTGCAGTGCCTGATAAATCACAAATGCTGCTAGTGCTCTGTACTTCCGGATAAAAAAAGCTAGTACATATCCTACAAGCTGGTCTCTAAAACTTACATGTAGGTGATTTTTCACACTTACATTGGGTGTTGGAATCTGAGGATATAGTCTTCCATTTTATTCAGTGTGTCACAGCAGAGAATACCATAGTATGAGCAGAAAAAGCTGAGATAGGAAAAAGCCAAGTCTTGGATGCACATCTGATGCAGATGAGCATGTTCTGACTTTTGCGAATCACAATGCTCTTCATTCACATTTAAAATAATGATGATTGATGATGATGAAGATAAAGTCACTGTTCTGGTATTATATTATGAAATGTTGTTAATTTGAGCCCATATCTGTGTTCAAAAGAAACAATCTTACAAAAATAATTTTATTCCCTTCAACTATTTTTTTAAAAATTCTTTCTGGTAAAGAGTGAGTCCAACACTTTTATTTTTGTCACTAGACAAAAACTGCTTTCCTCTTTTGTAAGAAGCAATACCAGATTTCAAATTCTGTAATGAGCTGTAATGAGGTGGTAAAAATGCAATGAAGAAACAGGACCAAAATTCAACACTAATCACTCCAATTTTCTGTAACATTCCTGAGCACTCAAAGTTTCCTATTTCAGATCAATGCATAAATTATATTTAAATTTTATTGTGACTTTCACTATATTCCCAGAAGCACTCACAGCTGTAATTTTCCATTTTAGTCTAAATGAAAGGAGTACATTTTGCTCTCACTTAACCACATAACCTCATTGACTTCAGTGAAACAAGGAGCATGAGAACGAGTCAAGCCTAAGTGCAATTACAGTATGTATACAGAATGCTGTATGTGCTATCTCCAGTGTGATGACATTTTGAAGTGAGAGATAAAGCTGATCCTACTACATTAGAACAACAAGATAATTTTGTCAAAGGAGCAGCAGTAATACATGATGTGTTACTGAGTTCTGCTTTAGTGTTTTTCATCTGTTAGCATTTTAATTTGGTACTGAACAAAACTTCCAAGTTCACAAAAAATATTAATGCTACCATAGTGCTGTGGTGCAAGGTTAAAAGATGGCTACAGCATATTAAGGTTTTCCTGGTTAACTTAAATCAGGGAATGGAAAAGGAAATCTTACGACCTTTTTTGGAAATATTTTCTATATAGAGAGAACACATAAAGAATGGCATGCTATATAATTAACCACTAAAACAGTGTTTCAAGGGAAACATGAGAATACTGAGTACAATTTAGATTTGTTGCAACTCCAGTGACCAGATATAAGTGCTCCAAGCTCTTTAGGCAATCTTTAGAGGTTGAATTTTCACATCCACACACCCACGTTCTGAAGAGCATGCTCAACAGCCACTTCACCTCCTCCTCACCCAGCCCTCAGCCCTGTTCTGCCTCAACAGCTTATCATGGGTCACACGCATATCAAAGCATTCACGATACAATGGCTTCATAAAATCACCTAGAATTCACAAGTTACATCTTTATGAAGTCCTCAACTGCCAGACAATAGTGTAAATGTATAAAAATATCGACATAGGCATTTTGCATTATAGCTCAGCAACAGAAAATGACAGTAATTATAAATAATGAAGTCTCTGTCAGGCTTCAGTGATGAGAAAACTGAAAGACACGTAAAGGGAACATCCCTCTGCCTTCCCCACACAGACATCTATTCACTGGTGCTTTCCAACACAGGCACAGCCTGAGAGTGAGGCAAAGCAAGGAAGTAGCCACTCCACCCACCATGTCTCTCAGATACTGCAGGGTGAGAATTCCTTTGGGAATCAAACTTTAGGAGGGGCTCAAAGCAAACACAACTTCTGCTCTGTGAGCCAACAGCAGCGGTGCAGAGGACAGCTGCAACTTGACAGCTCCTGCTGCTCCAGCATGCACAAGGCAAGTCCTGTAATTTGGGATCTACAGCTTTGGGGAGTATGTCCTTTGCCTATCCTACATCACTGATGCAAATCCTCGTGGGGATTAGATGACTTTGTTCTCTTCTCTATGCTTTCTATTAAACCATGTTTGCAAAGGATTAAAAACAGCTCCAGTAAGGCTCCAATGATAATGTGAAACAAACATTCAAAGTGCTTTAGATAATATATGCAGAATTTAGACCCATTTTCCTCAGATAGGACTGAGAAGAATAAAGCAGGTCACAGTAAGGACAAGTCAGCTCGCAGACACAGCCTCAACTGGCTAAAGCAAAAGAGTATTTGCTGGCAAACGTTAAGCTTTCCCTGTCCATCATCTGTGCTGGAGCCACATGGTTGTGGCTGGCCACAAAGTAGAAACAGAAGTCCAGATCCATCTGAGAAACGCTAAACATACGCCACAGCTTCCACAACTCTCCAATTTTGCAGCACAGTTTTATATTCTGCAAAGCAATGACACTTTCTTACTGGCAAGTTAGAAAGCAGAAACAGTAACTATATAGCCATACCCTCGTTTTGCTCCATTCTGCAAAATTACCTGGCCATGAAGAGGAAGATAAAGATTTTAAAAATATGAAAACTTTAAAAACATGAGAAGTTACATCTCAAGCCTGGACTTTAAATAATGTCATATGCTGAAATGTCATTATTTCTTCATCAGAAGGTTTAAAAAAGCCAAGTACCCAGTGGCTTAGTGGCCTTGGAAGAACATTTGGTGAGGATTGCTCACTGAATTTTGCTCCAGCATAGCTCTGATTGGTTTGAGGTGCAAAAACAGGTTGTAATTTGTTAAAGTGGATCTACAATTTTGGGAAAATAAACATTGTTCTAGCCTCCTTTGACAAAGATAACAAACATTACCAGCACAATTGTGGGAAGGGTGTAGAATGGCTTGGCATTGCTCTTCCCAAATTCATGACCAAATTGTAAAAGTGATCCAAAAAATTGTAGGAGAAGGAAATGCATGTCAATTCAGTCACTACACCTGACTGCAAATGCATGATATATTACATTTTCTGTTGTTTTCCCAGACTAGCTTTAAAATCCTGAAGTGACTGGATACAATCTACGATTGGAATAACAACATGAGCATCATTAGAGAAGTGTATTTCACCAAACTGGAAGGGTTAAATAGCACAGCTACTCATAGAATTTGTGCTACTTTATCTGGCAATCAGTGTGCAGATTTGTCACTTGTTCAGCTGTCACTAATAGGGTCATTTCCATAGCAGGCCTATGGTGGCTTATGCTTCAGGATGACACGAAGTTTGCAATAGCACTCTAAAAACATTCTACATTATAAAATCACTGAGCAGAGTGATTTGCTTGCTATGTGAGAAGATTGGATAGTCTGCTCTGAAAAGCTCATTTTCACTTCTGTTGATATGCCTTGGCTTTCAAAGTGCTTAACCTCATTTTGAGGCTGAAAAAGGTATTATCTGGTCTGTCATTACTGTCATGGAGAGGGTAGAACTTCTCTTCTCTTTAATCATCATCAGATAGTTCACAAAATTGTTTGTTTCAAACTACCTTAAGTTTGAGATTCTAACCCCAAACTTGATGACAGAAATGTCAGTGCTCTGTTTAGACATGACAAGGACACTTGAAAGCTAGGGAACATTGAATAAACATCCTATTACACCTGTCCTATGTGGCATTTCATCAAATTAGTAGCACATAGCAATTAAAACCACTCAGTCAGACTTCTAGTTGGTGACATTTCCCCTTGACCCCCTAGCAGCAGCAGAACTTTCAGTGCTTAACTTCACAAGCTGGATGAGCAAGAGTCTAATACAAAGGGAACTTTTAGATTAAAATAGAAAATTTGAAATGAAATGCTCTACAGTAAGTACTGGAGATATATTTATTACATTAAAAAGCATTATGAACAATTATTTCAACTATTTATGTCCTGTACTACCTGCTGGCATCTTATTAAATCAGATCCTTTTAAGTTATATCCCCAAACTTAAAAGCTTACAGTGTAATGAAAAAAACCAAAGCCAAGCAAAGAAAATTACATAAAACTATAAGTAGAGAGGAAAATATGCGAAGTAGAAGGATAATGGAAATCAATTAGTGTATTTTCTAAGTAAGACTAAGTTTGTAGGGAGAGGTAGCACTGTTTGTGAGATGATATTATATAGCAGACAAAAGAACAGACATGATTTTAAGTGTGCAACACCAGCAAGGCCTGAAAAAGAAGCCACAGACTTCAGCCTAAGGGCAGCTTGCAAACAAATCTCCATGTTTAAATTAATTATGGTAATCGTTTATTAAATCTGAAAGAAAAAACACCTTTGGAGAAGAAGGTAGTATTAGCAAAAACAGAGATGATTAGGTCTTGTGGGCTAAGCTTGACAGATAACTAATTAATTATTATCCTTGGAACACTGAGGGTGTCCTACACAGAAAACTAAATGTATCATTTAAAAAGTATCTACTGAATACATGATTTGTATCCAAGAGTACTGACAAATTTATTTTCTCAGCCCTTCTTACATGAAAGGATGATGTTAAAGATGAAGCTGTATTCTCACATTCTCTTCTGTAAGAACTTTCTCATGTCAACAGTAGCAAGAAACAGAAGGTTGTTAGAAGGTAGGGATAGGGATCTCTGGAAAAATCTCACCATATGACCTACTGGAAGGAGAAACTATAGTTTAAATATACTCAGCATCTAGTTAATTTGATTGCTGTTTTATACCAATGAAAAATTCAAATATATTATGGACATGCTTGAAACAGATTGGGTCAAAATACAGATATTTACATACCACAGTCCACCAAGAGTATACCTCAGGTTTTATTTTATTGAAGTTTTTCAAGGAAATTTTAAAAGGAAGTATTCCCTGAGACAAAAATATTCATTTCCTTTGATACAGAGATTTTTTTTCCCCTATTTTTGTTCTCTTAAAAAAAAAGAAGAATAGATTTTTGGAACAGTAGACTGGGCAGTAGGTTTTCCATAATAAAGGAGTGGAATGGAAGACACAGCAAAGCAGAACAAGTGTAACAATGAGCCTCCTGAAAATGTCAGTGTCTCATTCAAACCCATACTAGTCACAGAAGCAAAGTTCAGGATGATTCCAATGAGAGTTTTGTCTAATATGGAAAATGAGACCATAACTGTCTTTGAATGAAAAATACCCCTACTTTTAAATAATTGCCTGACACCAGAGCTTTTAAAAGCAAAATGAAGTATTTTCTTCTGATATTTTAAAATAATTCTAAATCTAAAACTGTATCTATCAACTTAAGCAATGTTCTGTTAATTTTATCACCAAGCTCTGTTACCAAGAAACCAAACTGTCTCGGTTTTAAAAGACAGGTGTCTGTAAGGAAGGCAGGAACCTCCCTTGGAATGGAAAATGCAACCCCCTTCCCTTCAGATTATTATAATTTTGAAATTAAGGGGCTTTCAGGCAAATGTATGAGGAATAGGAATAAAAGTTCTTTACTTATATAAATATATATATATAAAACAAGGCAAACAAACACCAATAGCTATGGCAGTGATACCAAACAGAAGCAGTAACCCAGTGCAGCCTCTCTCGGCTCTCAGGCCCTTTCCCCTTCGGTGCAGTGACGCTCACAGCCGGCAGGGGGCGCTGGCGGCTCCCGGTGAGCAGGGCGGGTGCGATGGTTCCCCCGCGCCTGCAGGGGGCGCTCTGGAGCGAGCTCGGGCACCACGCGGGAATGGCGGATGGAAAAGCTTCCCTCACAAACCCCCTGGGGCAGCTGATCCCAGTGCCCAGCCGGACCCTTGGGAACAGCAGGCTGGAACAGCAGGGACCAACACANCTCCCTCTCAGCAATGTACATGTGTGGGGAAAAAATTCTTTCAAAAGAAAAAGAAAATAAAAAGAGAACTCTTAAAACCCCAACACAAACAAAAGACAATTTTGGTCAGAATTGCCTGATTAACTTGATTTTACATTTTTAAATATAAATCTTTGAAATCTACATTCAAATTTCCAAGTTTGAAAAGTGGAGGAAAAATCATTCCCAGAAAGATAACTTTTCCAAGAGAAATGTAACATGAGTGACAACAAGACCTTCATTCTAATTCCAGTGACTCTGATTCTCCTTGAATGCTTCCCAAGGAACAACCAGTGCCAAGGAGACCACATTAGGAGTCTTTCATATTATGTGTCTGGATATAGCTACAAAACCCCCTGTATTCCTCAATTCAATCTGGAAAAATACTAATAGTAATTCAAGATGACTGAACACATTATGTAAAAACATGGAGAAATGTAATAAATACGTACGCCCAATTTAGAAATAATAAAAAATATAAAATTTATTAAATGTCCGAAAGATTCGAACACGCAATGCCACGATTGAATAAAAAGGACAGAACCAAGCCCGGGGTTGGTACTGGGTGAACAGTGGTCCGACCTCTATCGCATCAGACCTCCCTGTATTCACCCCGTTCTGTCCTTCGGAGTCCACTTTTATACAGTTCTTATGCATAAAGTCCGGAGATGAGCATTCTTTTACTGTTTCCCATATTCATGAAGTGTAGCATTCAGGTGGACAAAGCGTATAATTTTCTATCGCCAGTGGAGATTGTCTGATGAATCGTTGCAGTCCATATCGTAATACGTAATCTGGGTCGTTTACACCTGGGCTGGGTGGAGGTTCTCGGAGATGGGCCATCAGCCCTGCCGGGAAATCCTTTGTGCAGTGGGTGACACAATCAGAATGCCCTTCTGGCTTTGTGTGAGGTTTTGGTTTTTGTCAAAAAGCTAGTTCAGGCTTGTCCTTAATTTTAACTTTATAATATAAAATATAACTTTATACACTTTAGCACGAATTCACATATCACAAGAAATAATTCTGCCTTTATAATTACCCATGGTGAACTGGCTCTTCTAACAGCATCAGAGGTTGAAGGACAATGTTTCCTGGTGGTGTGGCTTTGGGGAGGCTGGAGAATGCTAGAAAACTCATGCAAACACACTGCCTAGTTCAGACCAGAAGTCAAGTCCAGCACATACTGTGTCTATGGTTCTTCAAACCATATGCAAAACCCCTGTGTGGGAAACGTGCACCTAAGTCCAAATAATTGCCTGGAATTTACTGTCTTATATTAGGCTTCAACATAGAAACATAGAGTTGTTTGGGTTAGAAGGCACCTTAAAGATCATCTAGGCCCAAGCCAGTGTAGTTTTGAGAATTCTGTCCAGGACTATATGTTTCAAAATATATATAGTATTTAGCATGGTTATTATTGAAAACAAATAAGCAAAATAAAATAGCTTTTATAGGCTGTTTTTTTCTGAATTACTTTTCAAGTAAATAGAAACAATTTGTTAATTCAGAACTCAGAGAAACTGGTCCCTCCAACTATGCTAGAGAAATCTGAAAGGAGAGCTTTTTGTATAAAAGAGAAAGGCAAGAACCTTGGCTGCGTGACTGACAAAATGATCAAGGCTTCTACTTTTCACAATGTGGAAATTGGCAGCATCATCAGTGTTAGATCACCGACACGGGTGATCTTCTGACAGACAAACACTATTGCCATGAGCAAGAGCACTATGCAACTGCTGGGCACATTTCTTCTGATATCTTCAGCAGCATCTGTAATCTTCACGTTAAAGTCTGGAACTGTCATTTGTCAAGGGGTGTTCAGACTTGCTTTAAAGCCATGACACTTCTCATGCTAACCTTATGGTGCCAAGAAACATTTCAACCAAATTTTTTTTCAACAACACTTTAGAGAGAGTTTTGTCAGATGTGCTTCCTGGCATTCTCTATTATGCCAGATCTTTTGATATTTAGCAGAAAAGCTAAAAGTAAGGATGAGGGTCAGTGAAATGTAAGGAATATAAAACTTTTCTTTCACTATTCCTGTTTTCACGTTGTTCATCAAAATCACAATTTTAAAATCTCGGATAACACAAGTTTCATTTTTATTTTAACTGCTTAACTGCATAATGCTATAATAATGGCTATGCAGCAGATTTATCATGAGGAACAGGCATTATAGTCTGACAGTTCTAGATTACTGTTCTTTATACAGGGAATTCAGTGCTAATTATGCACTTTTTGTAATCTCGTATTTTCAAAGGAATTCCTGTAAGTCAGAAGACAAAACCAAATATTTAAAGGTTCGAAGCTCAGATGAGTGTCTTATTTCTGAGCATGCAATAGTGAGCTGTAAATCTCAAGGGAACAGGCACTCTGTCTCCAGTTATGTGTTGTTTACATTTCTAATTATGATAAGAGAAAAAAATAAGATATTTTTATGTATTTCAAAGCCTTTAAAATTATTATTTTTAAAAAATAAACCAACATTTTCCACATCTAAACACATTCAAATCTAAATTAATACAATATTGGGGGACCCATTTATATCAAAATTCTGATCACTAATTTTCCCTTTACTTTAAGCAATATCCTCATCAAGGAAGATGTAAATCTTCAGCTAAAAAATTAGAGAAAATATTACAGTTGCACTGGTCAACAACTATTGCAACTATCTAATGTTGCACTGGACTGTACATGTTTATTTTTACATGTCTCCACATCTCCACTACTGACACCACCAATCAGAAAGAGCCATTTCATCAGAAATGGATTATTTTTCTCTCCACTGCAGACTAGATCTAGCAGTCAACACACAGGAGCTGCAGATGCAGTGCCTGCTGCAGCTTAGATTCTCTCAGGAGAATCTGAGACTCACTTTATCTTGACTACAGAAGGTTTATTTCTGTGCTGCTTATAAAGCATAACAAAGGACACAAAACAGTTGACTTGTATGTGAGAACATCAGAAGTCCACCGGCATTTAAAAATATTTGTTTGCCTTGTAGTCTGCTTGGTTTTTATCTTGTTTTTCTAATGCAGAGTAAAGACTCTAAAGGCTTTATTTAATTTGAAAATAATTGTGTTTATATTGAAATGCTTGAGAGCATTGCAAACTTGATCTGGGCACAGCCCAGTTCCTATCTCCCATTTGCTCTTAAGTTTAGCTCCTATAACAATAAAAGAAGAAGGCTGCATCTTGCTCTCAAAAAAGCTGTTATAGAAGCAATAAGCAGACATGCTGGACATGGAAAAGGCTTAGGGTGGTGAAGGGACAGAGGTGATAATGAGAATTCTGAAAGGAGCAACAGAAATAAATGCCCAGTCATTTGTGAGTTGAAAATCACAGGTCCTCTTTGAGACAGCCACCACTTCTTTCAGTATTTACTAGACGTAATAAAGTTCACAGGGAATATAAAATCCCCATCTGGTATTTAAAATTCCAGAAGCCTGACCAGCTCTTCAAATGTTATCACATGATAAAATAGGAAAAGCCAGATGCCACATTTATAAAGTCAATGTGCTGCATCTTCTCAAAATCCAAGAGCTGCCACTGCTAAATCTAGTGTGTTGGCATCGGACAATTAATCAGTTAAACAGTTAACCTTTACCAGAGAAATAAAGCAGTGCATGGTGTGAGATAGCCAAACAGCCATGCATTGCCCAGGCCAATTATAGACACCAGAGACAGAAAACCAGGCATCAGCAGGACTTCCAAATGATCCTTGGAAAATTAGCTCTTCCTCAGAACACATTCTGGATTTCTCATGTTTGGAGTCTACGGCTGTAGCTGCTGATCAGTCGTTAACCAGGCTGCCATGGGGCAAGACAGGGGTCACAGTAAAGAACTCTATTTCTTCCAACCATATCTAACAAACCAATCTAGGCTCTATTCAAAATACTTTAAAAAAAAAATCAGCCAAACCACAGGCCTAAAAACATACTAAGAGCACATTGTGGAGCCATTTCAGAAGTATTTAATACTATCTTGGGTGCCCTTCAAGAAAGAGACTAATCAACAAAAAGCTTGCAAATGTCACAAGAGCCATCCCACTAGAGATGAGAGAGCGATGACAGCAACAGCAGTAGCACAAGAAGCTTGACACTCATTTATAAATTTAGAAGTCAAAACTGTAACTGGAAGCTGCATCTGTGTGTGTACATAATCTTGGTGCAGAGAGGATGAGTGAGCAGCAGAAAGGAAGAATCTCTCCTGAAGTAACTGCTGACAACAGGGTTTGTGTAAATGCTATTTACACTGGGAGGCCCAGGCAGACTGCAGTAACCCCACAAAAGTAAGAAGAAAGACAGCCAGAGTCTTGGCCAAAACCCCTCTCTTAAGCCACTGAGAGAGCATTGCACTCCAAGCTGCATGCAAGTTGTGAGTCCTAGGTGACTTCAGCAATAGATGCTGAACCTGGGCTGGGTTTGCTCCCTGAAGGTCTTATGCACTGGGTGGGATACAAAATATAACATCGTTCAGGCAAACCCTCAGGCAAAGTCTTTGCTGTAACAGGAAACTCCAGATGACATTGGCAGGTATCTGCTGCAAACCAAAGAACTCTTCCCAAATGCGATGCCTATAATTAAATGCACCATTTAAACAGAAAGAGCAGCAAAAAGAGATGCATGCTCACTTTTAGCTGGCTGAGACTACTTCTGCAATCACCTTGTTCTTACTCATCAAGTCATTAAATTGCTTAATATCCAGTGGACATCAAGGAAAAGCTTCCATCCAGCAGGAGAGCAGAAAGTATATTATTAGGCTGCATACAATCACAATTACATAAACACCTTATGAGACCTCTTCTACCACACATTGCCCTTGAAAGTTTAGGATCATTTCAGAGCAGGAAAAAACACTGAAAAATGTGTTTAACTTACACTTGCAGAAGTCCATTACCATGGACTCTCCTGGGTTTTTTTAGAAAGATACAGAACTAGATTCCCAGGCCTTAACATAGACGTGCTGGGATGCTGCCCCAGAACCAACATGAGAGGTCAAACCTCGAGGCACTTTTGGTGGCTCCTTTTGGACCCACCCCCACTGCCAGCTGTGTGGAGAGCAGTCCGGGTGGGCACTCTTGGACCAGCCTCTAAAGCACACAAGTCTCTAGCCTCCATCTCTTTCAGCCTGAATGACAACTGGGTGGGTGAGAACACCATGTGTAAAGCATTGTTTTAGGACTGAAAAATCTTTTACTGTAGCGTTGTAGCACCAAGATTCACCAGTGCTTTGGGAAAGGAGTTACTCTGTTTTGTAGCTTATCAGACGAGAGGAGCTAAGTGAGCACTGCAAACAGGAAAAAGACAGGGCCAAGCATTCACAGCTCCCATTAAGTTCAATTGCAGTAACACTGCTGAATTTTGTATAAACCTTGTAACAAAAGGGACAGTAACTACGCTAATCAGAAATATTTTCCCTAGGCAAGAAGAAAGGATTGAAATAACACAACCCAGCAGGCTGTTACAGTCTTTTGGTCCTGACAGTGCTGTATTGAAACAAAAAAAAAAAATCATAGTCCTTAAAAAAAGTTCTTTCGTACTCTGGCATTTAATCTGAAATGTCAATAGTACAGCAACAGCAAAATGAGTTTAATGGGTTCTGTGGGCACTCAAGATCAACTGCCAAACAAAGAAGAAAGGCAAAATTGAAATGGCCCACTACATTCCTTTTCTGCATCTATCACTTAAAGTTATAGCTAAACAATTTCTAAAAAATACTGCAAAAGGAACTTCACACTTCTCTCAGCAGGTTTTTAAAGACTTAAAGGAGATCCACCAACAGAGCTTATTTAATTGGTTTGGTACCTGTTTTTCAGACTGGTTTCTTATGAGCACTGTAAAATGCTTAATCCATCCTGCAGAAGATTGCTCAGTCCCTCTGAAGGGCAGTTTTTAAGCAGCAGATGCCTAGGGGCACTGTTATTTGATAGGAGCCTAATTTATGAATGACATTCAAGGCTACAGATGTCAGCTGTATAAAGACAACTCCGTGCAATCTCTCTCTCTCTTCCTCCAGAACTTGAGATGCTGGAGCATGCTGAAATTTAAGACCTTCTTCAGTGTCTCTAGAGGCATACAGAGAAAGAGGTAGATGCCTCAGAATACTTAATCTTGTGCTGCAGTCTCTGGCTTTGGGATACTGGGCAAATGTTTTTGTCTTCCATTTTATTTTATCTACAGGAGTGGCTGACAAATGACCTACCTCTCAATCTAATATATCTACTTTTGGAAACTAGCAATGTTATTCTTGCCACTGCGGGTTTCATCATTTCTCAAATTAAAAGATTTTATGCCTAAACTTTTTGTTACTAGACCAAGGCAACCAATTTTTCATGTATGATACTATCTGATGGCTTTTCTTCCATATGTGCTAGATACAGATATAACTTACAGGTTATTTCCTGCCAGCCAGGATAATAATCTATTATTGCTTGAAGAAGAAAATACTTTTGGTGGTCCAAATACTGTGTACTGGGCACCTAAAGAGTGATTGTAGATATTGTCTGTTGTCATATCACTAAGATGCTAAAAATCTCATCCATGCATCCATTCCAAACAGCCTAAATTGGAGAGCAAGCTTACTTGTACTTAGCTTGTCAAGTCACTTTTAAAAACTAATCTTGTTTTTTGGAGAACTTTTTCCTATGTTTTATAACTCATAGCAAAGCAATCTTCTTACATGTGTTTGCCATACAGGCTGTCATTCTGGAGTCTTTAAAAAATATTATTTAACACCAACCCTGCCCTTTCCTGCTCCAAGAGAGAGACTATTTGTAGTAGTTTATTAAAATGGCAGCATAATCCCATATTAAAACTGCTTTTATTATCATAAATGTCAGTGCACTTAAGTCACCATCACTTTGGCTACCTTGGATTGGTGCAAGGTCGAATGAATACCTAGAACAAGAACAGTTTATGCAAAATAAAGTTACACCCAAAAGATGACAGGGAGGATTGACTTCCTCAACTGTTTTTGTCACTAACCCTATCTAGATTGGAAGTTTTCTCGAGCACAATGACTAAATGGGGTGTATGTGGTATTCTCAGGGGGAAACTTTGTTCCTAGATGTGTTTAATCCCCCTCAAACACCTGACAGCCAGAAGGTGGATCATTCTGCCATTGTGTTACCCCGTGAAGGTGCAATTAACATCAGGTTTCTTTTGAAAATGCATGTCAACAGGAGGAAGATGTATATATCAATCTGGTGAAAAACTACACACCCTTTAGTAAAAAATCCTCATCTTTAGCTCTATTTATTATTATAACTTCATTTAACTGCAAGAAATTATTTTTTAAAACTTCGAAAACTCAATCTGTTTCAAACCACAACCATAAAAGTAAATCATTTGTGGCACCAAATAACTTCTTGCTTTTACTTTAGATGTATATAGAGAAAAACCACAGGCAAACCCAAAGCATTATTATTTTTAGCTGACCTGAGCGATTTAGCAATTTAGGTTTGAGGTACAGATTTTTAAAAAGGATTAGCTGCATATTGGCTCTTACCTTCCTAGCAGTGGACACTTTAATCAACATTTGGAGAGAAAACATACCAAATTTTGTCACTTGCAAAACATTTGGATGAAACTTGTTAATAGGCTTGGCCTGATGACAAAGGTTTGACCCTACATGCGAGAGATACAGGAACCTGATGAGTTAGTGATTGATAGGCTACCTTCAAAACTGAGGCTTGGGATTGCATTTTGCCACAATACTGTACAACCCTTGGCATGCAACCAGCAGTCTATCCCTCCTTACACCATCTGGAGGGGAAAAAACAACAGCAAAAAAGCCTCGCCACACACTCTGTTTTGGCAAAGGCATGTGTGGGAGAACAGCCTACCTGAGCCAAGCTGTCTTTGGCTTCTAAGAAGAATCTGGCTGATTCAGAGGCTTGTGACAGCCTCTCACTATGTTTTCATTTTCTGTCAAAATCAGAAAATCACATCAATCTTCAAAATAGCAGCACATTCTCAAATGCTATACTATTCATGCCCCTTAAAGCTGTTGGATTCATGACCAGATTTCCCATTAAAATACAATTAGTTTTCCAGTTTAAGTTCAGAGCTATCTCGGGAGAGTTGAAGGATGCAAGGGATCATCTGGTATTGTGAAAACAAAAAAAAATTTAAAGGGAGAGTATTTTTTCTTAATTCTCAACAAGTCCTT
The DNA here is from genome assembly GCA_013397815.1 of Aleadryas rufinucha. Lineage (NCBI taxonomy): Eukaryota > Metazoa > Chordata > Aves > Passeriformes > Aleadryas > Aleadryas rufinucha. Next base: position 121,293 of record VZTH01002867.1, read on the forward strand.
GAATTATTTTCCAGAACTTTCCAGTAATCACTGAAATTTAAACTTAAATATTTAATAGGCAAGCAAAAGCTTTTTGGTTTTTTATTTGTTTGCAATTGATGCAAGAAGAGGAAAGAAACTGTGTGCTTGGTCTCACTCTTGGGTAAGGAAATCTTGGGGCTACTGCTTCAGTTCCCAAGGGAATAAGGGGAGCTCTCAGCTCTCTGATACTCATTTAAGGCAGGAGTGTGATCATGAAAACTGGTCTGCCCTGTTTTGCCTCATCCTCTTTTTTCAAGCTGATGATGCCCCTCGGCTGTGCTGATCCAGCCTTTTGACCATGAGGCACATCTGACCGGGGAACTGATCAGACTAAAAATCATCAAAAAGTGTTAATGAATGCCTGGGTATTTGTGTGGCAGTACCAGCTTACAGACACACTGGCTCTAATTTCCCAGATGCAAAGAAATGTTTTCCATCTTGATCTCAGGTAGTATTTTTGTCAGCTCCTGAAGCACTCATCTCCAATGACAAGGCACAAGCAGTTGAGGAGGAGGAAGATGACCCCCTTTCTCCTGCTCTCGCTCTCCCTGTGAAGGAGGGGACTGTTAAGCCCCCTCACACACTTGGGGGTTCTGGGGAGGGCCATGTCCTGGCTGGAGGTGAGGGGCTGCCTCGTGGCACCCTGGGATGACCCAAGGACAAGCAGCCTTGGCCCTACCATGTGCCCAGCAGCACCCTCCACTGCTCCCCTGTCTTCTGCAAGAGGCATGTGTAGCAAGGGGCTGAGAGGGAGAGGAAAATGATCTGGAATAAGGGTTAGAAAAAGTAAAAAACTATTTGACTTAATCTCAAAAACTTGCTATGTGGAGTTTAATTGATCCAGCCAGTCCATGGGAGTAGGAATTGAAATGAAGTTTTTTACCCAGCATATTTTTCACGGAATTAATTAATGCCTCACTGAAAAGGTGACTTGCAGTTGGCATTTCAGGCAGCCGTACTGCCTGGCTCTGGAATTATTCACGTTGTTGTTCACACAAAAGGAAAATAAACTCAACCACTTGACTTCCTTTTCCCTGAAATGTATGTCTAAGATCACAGCTTAGAAAGGAAAGTAAATGGCAGATGGCAGCATCTTTGCAAAGTACACACACTCTGAGCTATACAGACAGGGAAATTATTTTTTTCAAAGAAAAAGACAAAGGAAGAGTGAGAAAGAATAACAAAGCAGTGAAGTTCTCATTAAAAGTACTGGGGTAGCTTTTGGTTACATTGTTACCACATAGACAAAAGACAATCAAGAAGTTATTTACATCCCTTTGTTTTGTGTCATTACTCTTCATTGCATCTAGCAAGAAAGGTTTTTAAAGAATAAATTGAAATTTTGTGCACTTAGATCATTTGCCTTCTCACCTTGAACCATTCCCTACGGGGAGGCTTCACTCTGCAACCGAGGCAGGATTGCTTGTCTTCCACTGTGTACCCAGGAGGGTTTAGCCAAACAACACCTGCCTCTCCAGCAGCTCTTGCCCCGCTTCCCTGAGAGTGCCAGGAAGTCAATCCTTTTCTCCCAGGCAGCAGGCCGAAGCACTACTGATGTTTGCATCAACCTTCATGTTTCCTGCGTTTTCCCATGTAAAGAGAACGAGTCTGAGCACACCTGCTCCCTTGATGGACAGAGTGCCAGTGGAGACAGACCCCGGCTGTGTCACCGACCAAAGTCCCACGTCAAGCATTCGGTCACACAGCAAAGCAGGGTTCCTCCCACGGCTGTGTGATCCCACAACAGTTGGCCTGACAGCTGCTTTACTGCATTTCTTTTTACTTTTGGGTCATGCTGCCTTTGATATCAGAGTAGCTGGGAAATAAATGGAGCCAAAGATTGCAGACTGCTTTAAAATCTCTTTTGTTCAAGAGATCTTTCAGATTAAAATAATGCTGAAAGGAGACTGCTAAAAGTGAGAAAAGGGGTTAGGATGTTGAGGGAGCCCTACACAGAGTTAAAACAAGCTCAGGAGAATCCCTGTTGTTTCCAGCCACCTTATGAGCCAAACATCTTCCTCCAGAGGTCTAGGTTCACATTATTTATGTAGCAATCTCTTCTTATTCTGCTCAAAGACTAAGCACCCCCCAAGTCTGGAAAATGATCAAAAGGGGAGTTTGATCTTATGCTGCTTCTATAAAAAAAAGTCTTCCAAAAAAAGTCTCTCTGTTAAACTACTCTATTTAATTCTTACAACCCTGAGGTATGTATCAAGATTTGGACCCTTAAATTGCTTGGCATCTTTTATTACTGTATTATCTGCCTCCTTGGGGTATACAGCTGCTCAGTGAGCTTGTGTTTATAGAGCTCTTGAAGATCCACAGATGGAGAGCGAAGAGAAGCAATCTATATTTTTCCACTGTATATTCATGTACCCTCTTTTTCCTTAAGGCTTGGCCTCGAACACATTCATAACTAAGGTTTGATATGATTCCCTTGGGCATAGTGACAGAACATATTTACTGTTTATTGCTTCACAAAGTTGATTTCTATCAGTAGCGCACTACATTCCTATCCAAGCAGGAGCCAACACATCCCAAAGAAAAGTGGGTGATAAAAAGAGAATTTTGTCTGTTGAGCTGCATCAGAATCCAGGCACAAGACACCAAAGCAGAGCAACCTCACTGTGGTCTTCAACATCCTCACAAGGGGAAGTGGAGGGGCAAACATCAATCTCTTCACTCTCTGGACCAGCGACAGGACGCAAGGGAATGGCATGAAGCTGAGTCAGGGGAGGTTCAGATATCAAGAAAAGGTTTTTTACCCAGAGGGTGATTGAGCACTGGAACAGACTCCCCAGGGAAGTGTTCACCGCACCAAGACTGACCGTGTTCAAGAAACATTTGGACAATGCTGTCAGGCACATGGTGTGACTCTTGGGTGTCTTGTGCAGGGCCAGGAGTTGGAACAGAAAACACTGAGCAACAATATGTACCAGTTGCTGCATAATCCTCTCTGGAGCGGCCCTGTAATCACACACTCTCTCTGTGCCACAGCAGAGTTTCAGTAAGAGTCAATACGGAGGAGCAAGACTGTTTCCCTTGCTTTTCAATTCTGAATATACTTGAGGTCATCCTTTACATAACAGTTCTTTGCCTTTGTTTTGAGAAATCCTTCAATATGGACAAATGAGTCTACATTTACACCTACATCAGCCAATGCAATTACAGGTGGAGAAGCCAACTGGAGAGTTTCCAATTATTCTGAGAAGTTCTGGTTACGCTTCCCTAGTCACAATAGGAAAAGGAGAAAGCAAAATGTGGTATCAGCATAATGAGCCCACAGAAATGGCCCCTGTTACATTTAGTGACAGACAGACAAACACATATACACAAACATTAGGAAGAAGTTTGTTTAGCTATTTTCCTAGTTAACAGTCACTGCAAATACCCCTAATTAACAATGCTCACCAACAAAAGATGTAAGAAATCCGTCAGTATTCCTGACTACTCACACAGATATTTAGGATTTGAAATTTATGCTCCCTAGTGAAAGCTTTAAAAGTACATATGAAGGACATCTCTAATGACATAAGTGATAAAAGTAAGTTAAAACAAGAATTCAGCTTTACTCTTTACCAAAATGCAATTCTTCCTGCTGCTTTATCAGACACCTAAGATTATCAGCCATATTCTGCCCAGCTGGAAGATAACAGTTATTAACAAAGAAATTCTTACAAAATGTTCATCAATAACACTTTGCAAGAAAACTTCCTCAATTTTTACTTTTAGCAATTCTCATAGAAGTCAGGTTAAATTCCGATCTGAGCACAAATGGACAAGCTGTTAACTGGTGCTTTCTACAGAGACACACAAGTTTCTTTCGCTGAGATTAATACACAGTCTTCACAATTTTCATAAAGGAGATACAGTGGAAAAATAAAGAAACAGCTTTTTGAGCAAGAGGGGGGACTAGATCGGCATAGCTGATAACCCAGAGTGGGTTTATAGTTTAGCTAAGGAGGCAGCAATCCATTTATGATCCCAAACAATATTTTTCAAACTTTTGTCTCAGCTGAGGCCACAATTTGCTGCACTTTTGGAATATCATAGAAGAATGAGGACAGTTTTACTCCTGTGGATTCACCAGGATATATATTTACCAAATAACTACTGCATGCACTCCTTTATTTGATTCATCAAAAAAACTCCAGTTATTATGAGCCCATTTTTAAATCGTGCCACAAGAGAGATGGCCTCTTGTGTTGAGTGAATGTTTAAGTGTAACATTGCCCCAACCATCTATTCAACTGCAAGCTCCAGAAAACTAAATGCTGACAAATAGTCTGGGGTCATGTCTGTGAAATGTCCCATATGTGCTAGCTGAAAGAGTCTGATGCTAGCTTGATCTCAAACATTAATAGCTTTGCAAAAACAATGCCCTCTCTTCTGCAGCAGAAATTTTTCTTTTTCAATCCCCAATAAAAGCAGGTTTTCATTTAAGTTTGAGAAAAACCCCATCTATCATTTAGTTATGACAAAGTGAAAAGAAAGCCGTTCCTTTGTTCTAAGGCAATTGTATACAGCTAAGAGCCAGAAGTGCTGGCCCTGAGCTGCGCTGAGGTCAGTGGGCCTGTGAGCATCTACACTGGCTGGTGGCCACACCAACACTTCCACAGAAAAGCCCCACTCCAGGTATTCAAGGCAAACATCCAAGGCAATAATTCCACTTCTTTTCAGTCCAAGAGCAAGCAAGTCCCACTTTCCCAACAGGCGTATCCCTTCTCTGCAAGGTCACTTGCTTGGGATGCGCAGGCGGAGCTGCAGAGGCTCGGTGTGGGAGGGAGCCCCCAGGAACACGGAGCAGCTGGAGGGAAGGGGGCACAGCCAGCTGCAGGCAGCCACCGCCTGCCTGGCACAGCCAAAACTGTTTGTCTCTGCCAGATTTAAGGCAATGCTTTCAGAAAGCCCTGACCAGGAGAGCCCAAATAACCTGGGGCATCTCAGTCATGACTAACCAATTGCCAAAAAGACAAAAAAAAAAAAAAAAAAAAAAAAAAAGAAAAGAAAAAAAAAAAGAAAAAAAGTGTATGTCCAGGAAATATTTTTCACATATCTGAGAATAAGTTGTCTGGCTGAAGTATGTGCTGTATCTTCCAAGCTGAAAACAAAAGTCATTTGTTTGGTTGTGGGGTTTTTTTAAGTTACAGTTGATGTGACAGACATATAATTTTAAAAGCAACAGCCTGTGTTAAATTTATCCCAACTTCACAATGGGTATTAGAAACCTGAAGCTTGACTTATAAACAGCTCATGGGGACAAATGCTTCGCAACATAGCTTCACATTAATTACTGTAATGCAAACATGAAAAAAACTGTATTGCAATCTGTTCGTGCATGGACAGGTCAAGGCTCTGGGACCTCCTCAACATGAAGAATATTTCCAGGGAAAAGAAAGAAAAAAGCCCACGTAGACACAGTCTCACAGTATCCAACAGTTTCCTTGGACATCTGATAATACCTAACCTTTTCCTTAAACAGAAAAGTTGAATCTATGCTATCATATGATCAACTAAATTCACTAATTACAAAATTTTCTAGCCTCATTGCTGTGGAAGAAATGGGAAAATAACATGAATTCTAGCTACTTTTCAGCCTTTAAAAGAAATAGCTCTCCAAGAATCACATGTAAAGATATATAACAATTACAATAAATAAAGATATTGTATAGATATGCCTGAGACATTGCAGAATCCTTCCAGTTACTGTCTATCAATAAGAGGTTATAACAATGTATTTATATATAGCTGTTTCCAGCCTGAAGCATCCCCAGTTTTGATGAAGTTAAAAGCCAAATTCCTCAAGCATCATGACTGATACTTTAATGGGCAGGCTCAAAACTATTTTAGGACTTTTCCCAGTAAATCCAAAAGCTTTAATTGTTTGTATTTTTCTTTAATGCCCCCAGCAGCATGTGAATTATAGCAAGTAGATTGATTATCCAGTTTGATGAGTTCTCATCATCACAGACACTGTGATTTCAGGTGTTCCAGTCTTCACGTAATTGTTACTCCTCCTTTTTTGACAAAGATTAATTGAGGATAGCAGTGCCACTAGGGAAGGCATTTATATAATCAAGGCCACTGTCATCTATTCTTGGTGTCATAACCCAGACCACAGTTTCACAAGCATTGCTGTGAATGCAAAGGAAACATAATAGTGAATTTTATGAAGGTTAAGACAAAAACAGCAGTACACTTGATTTCAAATGCTATTACTTAAAGTTAATTTAAGATATGGATTCTAAAATTATGTACAATTGTTTCATGAGTAATAAAGATTCTATATTAAAGCAGTTCTAAAGGTTTTTCCCCTTGAATTTTTTTTAAAAACTGAAAGCTTCTTTTCTTTTTTTCTTGTCCTAAACTTTCACTAGACGTAAACAATTTGGTGGTGACATGAGCTAAGGAACCTTGCTGTGAGATTTTGCACTAGAACACAGCACAACAGCTGAAAAAAATAACATTCATGGCTGTGGTAACCCAAAGTGAAACATGTTACTTGCATCAGTTTATAACCATACTGAGATGCAATTTGCACATTACTGATGTAACAGGACATGATTGATGTAATCATAAATCACCTATCACAACATGAAGCCACAAAGTGGTTTTTAGATTTGTTTCTGAAAAGCATTCATGGGGGAAAATGCACAGATCTGGCCCTTGACATCTCATGGGTGATTTAAAAGAAAAGATAAAAAAAGAAAATAATAAGATTTCTGGTTTAAAATATTCTGCTCTTTCATTTTATGTTTTTAATTTCTTTTCTCTCCCTTTTAGTTAGTGCAAACTATACATGCTTAAAACGCCTCCTACTAAAGACAGCAGCAAAACTCCCATGAAGTGGCTCCAGGTAAATCACTTGCAATCAGCATTACAGCAAGGCAGAACACCTGACTGGCATGCCTCGAGTTCTAGTATTATTTTGAGTAAAATCTAGCTTATAACCGTTCTAGATTGGTATCTGACCAAACATAGCTGATTTGCTAAAACTTTAGAAACCTGTCCATTGTACAGACAGTCCTTGGGTCTGTCCTTTCACCTCTTTCCACATGGAAGCAGCTGTGTGATACCACTGGTGACTAAGTGGTCATAGTCATTGTATGCTTGTGACAGAGAGACTTGGTTTTAAAATATGACCAAAACAGTAAGAGGGCTACTGAAAACGTAATGTTGAGATGTGCCAAATGGGATAAAATCCCATGTCAATGTCAAGTGAATATCAGATTTTATAAAATCATACTTTTTTTTTCTGGTTAGCTCAGAGAAAGAAGGGAAAAAATTTCAGCACTGAAAATACTTCCTGAGCTGCAAAACTTGAAGGGGAAGTTATAGCTATAATGCTCCTGATGCACAAACCAAGCCAGAGAGAAAAGCTGCTCAAACCAACACTGAGATCCCATCCCTAGACAATGTCAGCCAAGGAATGGTCCTTCATGGCAAGCTCATATTTCCTAACAAGTAATGTATCCCATTCCCCTCAGTCATGGTAAATCTGGTGCTTTTGTTAATCAAAATATTCCTAAATATTTTTTTCAACAGATTCATTGTCTGCAATTGAAAATTGACAGCTTAGTCATGGTGGAAACTGTTTACTTTTTAACTTGTAAATTATTTTGCTGATAAAAAATAGTTTAACATTTTGTTCTTAAACTTGAGAAAGAAAGCAATGAAATTGCAGTTTAGTTGTTTTATGTGGGCTGTCTCAGCACTTCTTGAAAAACGAACAGAAATCCTGTTTTTATAGAGATAAATTCATTGAAAAAATCTAAAGTGGAAAATACAGAAAAGTCACTCAGGCAGATTTACTTTCATGTAGACAACTTTTAGAAGACTACAGTAGCTCTTTAAGGATTAGCAAAGTTTCAGTAGCACAAGAACATCTGCTGAAAATTCTATGACTTCCATTTTCCCTATAGAAGCTTTTGGTAAAATTCCCTAATGGAGAGTACATTTTTACCTTTTGTTCACATTAGGAGCAGGTAGCAAATATTGAAAAGTAATTTATAAATACCACATTTATTTCCAGAGATCAAGTCTTCAATTTAATGAACTACAATAAAAACTATGTGCAAATCAGCATTCACGAAAAGAGAACTGTTAGCATGAAATTTGCACTTACGCAAATACTTGCTTTCACATTCAGGTGCTGCCTAGGGTAAAGCCTATCATCAATGTATCTGTGAAGAAGGAATTATTCAGAAAATATTTGTCCTCATTGTCCTTGAAGGAAGAGAAGGGAAGCCAGCCTCTTTTAACATATGACAGCTATGAACCCTCTAAATAGAAGAATTTATTTTTCTAAATAACGTGGACCTGAAATGAATGCTTGTACTTTCCTCCCTTCAGCCCAAGACTGTGGCTTCTGCATCTGTTACAGCCACTTTCCACAATATTATAGAGAAAAAGCACTTTCTTTGCAGCACTGGTTTGGTTTCAGATCCATTACATCCAGGCAGAAAAAGCATTTAGAATATTTAAGAAACCTTAAATGAAGTTCCCAGAAAGGAGGTTGCAATCTCCTGCTAAATTACCTGTGCCATCTGTCCAGAATTTCCTCCAGAAATTACTATGAAAACACGCAGCCTAGAATATAACAGATCCCCAGATTTCCATGTAGATGTGTTCTTAATGTTCAGTATAATTACCTTCTCAACAAGATTCATTAATAATCACAGACTTTTCCTTAGGTTATTTAAGGACTTCATAAATGGTGAAGACATTTCAGCATCTTGGTCTATACACGGATGAATGCCGTGATCACAGAAAACTTACAAAAATGTCTCTTCAGGGAAAATGAGAAGACTTTGCTGCATTTACTAAATAACTTAGCAGCTGCATTCCCTCTTTTTCCCAGGAAAGGAAAAGGTACATTTTGGCAGAGATGCACAGTGTTAATTTGACTCACTTGTGCTCTGCATAACAGACTCCTGGGTATCAGGATGAGCAGCTGTGATCTTCCTCAGCTTCTCACCCAGGGTCATCCCCAGGACTCAGCATCCTGACTGCCTACACGCAGCACCTCCCTCAGCAGTAGTGACAAGGTATGGATTACAGCTATGACAACCAGCCAGGCTTCAAGAGCTGTGGTTTCTATCATGGGCATCCACTGTGATCTAGATACCTTAATGCAACTGCACTTACATAGGACAGGCTTTCTTGAAAGAAAGATCAACAGCCTCTCAGCAGAGACAGCAGCATTCCAAAATATTGGCAAAATAGTGTCGTTGATAAGTAATGTTTGCTGAACTCATTTGGTGTCTGCCTGAAAATTGCCCATGAGCAGTTAACAAGATTCTCAAATGTGCTCATTATCTGGAGGATTATTCTTGATGTGCAGTCAGCTCATAAAAGGTTTGCTGCAAATACAGACCTCATCAAGACAATTACTTACAGAAGTTACACAGCATAGCTTTCTGTGCTCTGACTGGGTGGCTTCTCTGGCTTGCACAGCATGGGCTGTGAATAGTGCAGTTAAGTGCACAACTTCGTGTCACAGAACTGGAACACAGTGCTAAACATTTGCTTTTTGCAATCGTCTATCCTTAAAGCTTGAGCCTTTTATTACTTCTAGTATGACTATCAGTTTAGAAAAAGGGACAGACTGAATTAAAACAATTTTAAAAACAAGGATCCAAGAGCTTAAACATTGCCAGTGCCCTGTTAGAAAGCTTTCTCTCACTCCAAAGAAGAAAGGAAAGGAGGTGACAGCTTCCTTTCCCTGTGTAATTGCCCCTAAATGTAATAAAGTCTATTCCAACAGATAAAATCCAAAGCTGATATAAGCTTTCCACTCTCCCTGTGACATCCCATATCCTCCTGGTTAGAAGGTCTTCGAATTTCAACGCCAAATTCAAGAAGATCATGGCACAACTGAAAAAAAAAGTGATGATATACTGAATCCATTATCAGAACTAAAATACAATATATAAATTAATTTGCTACACACTTAAATATTGAAGGCAGCTTTTTAAATAATTACTGCTGATGAGGTTAAAAATATTCTGAACAACTTCTGGGCAAACTGCTAAAGGAAGTAAAATAACGTGGGCATTGAAGTGCTTTCAGTTGTTATTCTGATCATAGTGATCTTAGTTCACATACATTAAAGACTGTCTTTTCAAATGAGTAATTAACACAAAATTTTTAATTCACTATAATTTGAGTACATTAATTTTAGACTCTGATTTCATTCCTTATAATTGACATCCTTGATACACAAGTCCCACAAGGCTGTAAATTTGTTTCAGGTCACAACACATGACAACAAAAAGGTTTGCTGTCACAGACTTTGGTACTGTGAATAATTTTGCAAAATTCCTAGAATTATTCCTATGTTGCAGGCAAGCCTGAGTTAGGGGCTTGTTTAGGATCTTCATTAATTAGCATCATCTTTAATAATAGAATTTGGCAGCCTCTGAAATTCTTGACTGCTAAAACATCACAAATAAGTATTTTACTGCTTAGTTCATATTTCCCTGCCTAATCAAGCTATGCGTTTTCTTGCTCATGCAAGCTAAACATTACTGAAATTACTGGGCAGGACCAATGTTACCAGAAATAATTTGTAGGAGCGTTTGCCCTGTGGCCAAAAAAATACGCAACACAGCTACTTATCCAACCCCCTCTGTGATAATACAAAGAGGAAGAGAGATCAGTCCTGGAGGCAAAAATAATCTCACCTAAATTACAGACCAAGACGTCTCAGTTAATTTGGTATTGCATTTACACTATTTGCCAATTTTGCTTATGCTGTTTTCTTTCAAATCTCTTCCCCATGTGTAGCAAAAAGCTCAAGTAAAGAAGGAATATGAACTTTAATTTTTACATCTTCACCTCACAAGAGTTGGAATAGCAGAGAGACTTCCTGTGAGGAGAAAGAGGAGGGAACTTTCATTTTGGTTTTCCCCTCTATCTTCCTACAAAATAATTACATTTAAAATTTCTCTCATCAGGAAAACTACAGCCAGCTCACTCTTAACCACTTCACCTGCACTTTGCTCAAAAATTCTGCAGGGTTGGTGTAAAACACTCCAAACCAAAGCACACCATCTCAACTCTTATTTTTCTTTTAAAAAGGCAAAGTAAACAAACAAAACCCCACCAAATACGCAACAGAAAAAGATAAACTTGTTTCGGGAGACAGCAATCCAAGAGACAATATAAAAAACATTCATCCCTCACAGTCACCTATAGATTTCATAACTGAGAAAAAAATTCCCTACAAAAGCTCAAACAGTTTCTTCAAAATGGAGTAGGGATTTTGTTGCTTCTAATCCTTTCAGAGCACACAAGATTGGATGTCACAGCCATAACACTGCTGGACTGAAAAGCTATTTTATGTAATTTTGCAGTTTGTAAGAAGCATTGGTTACAATTTTCCTTTCCCTCAGACATCTGCACAGTGCTTATGGTAACTAATGCACCTACCCTTATGAAAGAAAAGATGTAGAACATCATACACTTTTAGATAATGCAATATATAGTTTCCTAAAATAATACATCGTATGCAGAATATTGCACTTATTTGTGAGACCTTAATGCTGGAGTCCATTAAACACAATGACCTACATATCTCTCGCTCTATATCTCCAATCGATGACTGCTGCGTTTCTTTCTTTATTAACGCAGTTTTCTAGACTTTACACTCTTGTGTCTTCATTACATCATGGCTTTTTGCACTTGGTGGTTTCCTCTCTGGCATTTCTGGTGGGAGCATTAGCAGAGTTTCCCAGTGAAGCCAGAAACAAAACCAACCGATCAGATCAGGGATGGGTTTTGCCTTTCTCAGAACTGTATCACAGCGGGTTGTTAAAGCAGGATACATCTCCTCTCCAGACATTACAGTAGCATCTGTGTGTATATTTATCACAACTTTATTTATTTACAAGGATGTACATGTGTTTGCCCTGCCAAGATCATTGGGTTCTGCAGCCCCGTGGAGCAATTAAAGGTCTCGCTTAAATGCACTGCTCCCAAACATTTGCTGGTGCTGCTTGGTGGGAAAAGATGCAAACCCTGAGTCCTGTGACAAGCAATGAAGGAGATCACAGCCCACCTCTACCTCATTAAGTTGCCCCAGTTGTAGTGCAAAACCAATTGAAAGTGATGAAGCTCTGAAACAGGCAAAAAATTCAGCAGGATGGTGCTAGCTGTAAGATTTTATAAGGAGATTACAGTCTGTATAGATTTAGCAAATGTTCAGGTTGTTTCTCTGCTGTTCTTAATCCTCAGAGTGAAATAATGACACAGGGTACCTAACAGTCCTTTCACGCTGATGGCCTGCCTAGAGGGGGGTCTGACTGCAATGTGTCAGTGGTGTGAAATCAGAGAGGACATTTCTAAAACAGGGCTTCTATCTTTTTATCTGAATACATATTTTGTTCTGTCCAAAGGAAATGTTAAATATTTCAGAGACTCTTACAAAAAGCTCCTCTGTTGCATGCTTCTACTATCCTTTAGCTCTGAAGTAATGCAGTAGTAAAGCTCAGGAAGGCAGAGCCTACATGCACTCCCCAGCTACTGATGTGCTTTGGAGGAGCCAGCACTGAGCTGGCAGGCTTGAGGCAGCTTGTCTCAGTTTCACAAAATGATGATAAACAGAACTGGTTCCCAGCAAACTTGCTAAGAGCAATGGAAGGTTCAGGGCTGGCACATTCCCTTGATTCAGGAAAGTCTCAAAGCTACCTGATGCTGGAGGCAAGACTGGAACAGCACAGGATAGGGCTGCCAGTGCAGGAACCCTGTCCAGGCAGGCAACTCCCTGCACACCAGCCAGCCAAGTGCCACCGTTACTGGGCTGCCATCGTGATTTATCTTTCATGGTACACAAATGATGTTTGCTCATGGAAAGACTGGTTTGGGGGAAGAGGAGAAGGAAGCCAACAGGAATAACTGAACTGTGTTCATTTATTTTTAGACTTTTATGGAATCTACTCGAGTGCTGATCTTTACATGGGTAAGACAGCTTACATATCTCTCTCTCTCTTCTGTACCCTTCCCAATCAGTTCCATTCTGCCTGATTTCCACCAAAGCATGTTCTTGTTAGCAGGACAGACATTAACATTCAGACCAAATTAGATTTGTAGGTATTTGTGTGCATAGCTGCCACAGATGTTGTCAATCCTAGAATAAAGTACACTATTTTTCATTCTTTAAATATTTGTTAAATGCTCCACAGTACATTTTGAAAAATTGGCTAGAAGAAATTCTAGGAAGCAAGAAAATACTAGAAACCATAAAATTATTTTCATATACCTTTAAAATTATCTAAATGGTCAACATGCTATGCACACTTATCTTCTTTTATATAAAACCATCTGTGAGAAATTACCAATCATAAAGGCATTACTTCAGTTACACTGCTCTATTCCAGCACACTATCTTGCATTTTGGTACCTCATAAGAAAAAAAGGAATATCTGAGAAATGCATTAGGACACTTAGATTGTTAATGGCCAACCATACATAAGCTCATTTTTATTGCCCTAGGCTTTTATGATCTCGCAATGGAAAATTTTTCTTCATATTTTTCAGAAATAACAGAGAATTCCAAGAAATGGAAGCTGCTGCTAGTAAAAGAAGAAAAGCTGAGTATCATCAGGGTTAATAGCTCCTATTTGAGATCCATGAATGATTACAGAGTTACTTTTCTATATCGAACTTTCAAGTTTCATTAATAATATGCTGCCTCTCCAGGACACAGGTGCAGTCACCGTACAAAGGCTATTTGTTCATTACACGGAATAGAAGAGCTAGAGGAACAATGGCTTCAAAGGTCTCATGTTTATACATTTTGACAGTAGTTTGCTGGGCAAGCGCTCTTTGGTACTTAAGTATAACTCGTCCTACTTCTTCCTACACGGGCCACAGACAGGTCAGTAGCATATCCATAGCCAGAAAAAATGTTTCCTTTGGCAACATAAGAACTCGACCTATAAATCCACATTCCTTTGACTTCCTTATCAATGAACCCAGCAAATGTGAGAAGAGCGCCCCGTTCTTGGTCATTCTTATCAGTACGACTCACAAAGAGTTTGATGCAAGGCAAGCCATCCGAGAAACATGGGGAGATGAAAACAACTTTAAAGGAATTAAAATCACCACACTATTTCTTCTTGGAAAAAATGCAGATCCTGTGTTAAATCAAATGGTAGAGCAAGAAAGCCAAATTTTTCATGACATTATTGTGGAGGATTTTATCGACTCTTACCATAACCTCACTCTGAAAACGTTGATGGGGATGAGGTGGGTAGCAACATTTTGTTCAAAAGCAAAGTACGTTATGAAGACAGATAGTGATATTTTTGTAAATATGGACAATCTTATTTATAAGCTGCTCAAACCTAACACCAAGCCAAGGAGAAGGTACTTCACTGGTTATGTTATAAATGGAGGACCAATAAGAGATGTCCGCAGTAAGTGGTACATGCCCAGAGATTTGTATCCCGACAGCAATTACCCACCCTTCTGTTCAGGCACTGGCTACATTTTTTCAGCTGATGTAGCAGAACTGATATACAAAACTTCCCTTCATACCAGACTTCTTCATCTTGAAGATGTGTACGTTGGACTCTGCCTTCGGAAGCTGGGCATTCACCCCTTCCAAAACAGTGGCTTCAATCACTGGAAAATGGCCTACAGCTTGTGCAGGTACCGCAGGGTGATCACAGTGCACCAGATAACACCAGAAGAAATGCACAGAATTTGGAATGACATGTCCAGCAAGAAGCATCTCAGATGTTAAGATTTTTACAAATGTAAATACCTTTTTTTAAATTTTGGTTGAGTTTGGTTATTTTTTGACAAAGTGATCTGCTGATTTACAGGTTAAACTGTGGGATATTAATTGTGAGATGATTTTTAATGACTGATTTTTCATTCTCGCTTTGACTACTGGTTTACAAACTTCAGGCTCTTTTTCATAAGGACATTATGCCAACTGAAAGGATCTAGAGTCAAATCTCAGATTTTGTATATTATCACCTATTGCACATATCCGTTCTTGCATCTGTGTGTAAAAGGACAGTAATAAACTATTATGAGCTGCTTAACAATTCACACCCCAGCCTCTGAGATAAGACTCAGGCTCTAAGAAATGAAGAATTACAAACATACGTTTATTCTTCTTTTGACACCCTATAACCATCTCTATTTGGAGCGTTGTTAATAAATTAAGCAGTATACATTTGCACTGAACTTCTATACCTACTTTGACGTGTATTTTATAGTACGTGTACAATTCCCAAATAGCTTACTAATGGTGTAATAGCAGAATTTAGACAGGTAAGAACATCAAAGTTTCATTGGCCTTAGAAACAAACCCACACTGAAATATACTTTCATCCACCAAATGGTATTTCTTTAAATTATTTCAGAATAATCCATTTCTTTACGCTTCCTAAAATAGCCCATAAAATATGTAATACAATTTAAAAATGAAGTAGAATCTGTAGGTGAAATAAGACGGGAGATGTATGAAAAACTATCTTAAAAATATATGAGAAAAGCATGAATATCTTAACTTTTAATTTCAAAGCAAGCCAATGTCTCTCAGTATCAATGGATTCTTCATTAAACATCTTGAATAGCAATATATAATTATATTGAATGCTAAAAGTGTCAATAAGCAGCATATTTCTTTAACATCAGTCAGTGCACTATTTACCTAAAAACAAGTAACACAAAAGCAGCTTTTTAAGGGGAAGCTTTACTTTTTGCTGTAGTACATGTAGGAACAAGATTCTAACAGATTTTTAATGGTGTAGAAAAGAAGAATTTAGTCCAATAAAGGAATGCAATCAATTTTCTGTTAACTGGACAACAGAGTACATAACAGTTATGTACAAATTTCACAGCAAAATAGAGGGTTTTTAAAGAAAAACCTATTAAAACCCCCCAAAATCTAGCCTTTTTAAAAACTTTTTAAAGTTTTCTCATCACAGTCAACATACACTGAGGTCCCACTCAGGAGATCCCCTGGACATGCAACAGAAATCAAGTACACAAGATTTATTCACGTTTCATAATGTGCTTATATGTATTTTGAATATGAATGTTTATGAAATGTCATGAAAACACTTTGATAAAGTGTTTTCTATTCTAAAGTGTCATTCCATTCAGTACCACCTTCTAACAGAGAAGTGAAATATGATATTGCTCAGCAAGTAACTTGGAATGAAGAACTCACACACAAGTTACAAAAAACCAAAACTCACCAAATATATTATTAACTGTAGATTACTCACACCGTCCTCAGCACACACAAAGTCTCATTCATTGCAGCTGGCATTATGTGTAACATATGCAAAACTGTTAAGTCTGTATGTTATTCAGGATGTCTACAAAGTTGTTGGAAATTAACTGAAGAAGAATTTAAAGGGAAACTTTGACCTGATTTTGCCACAGATGTACACAGCACTTTACAACAGTAACAGAGGAATGAAAATGCTACCCTAAAAGGTTTGCAGTTTCATGGCAAACTGTTAGTCTTGTTCACAGATGCAGCACTACCATTTCAAAAGAAACTACTTGTAAATAAGGTAAAGTGTACCTGGCCTCTAAGTCACTAGCAGGAGCCATCTCAAGCAAATCTATGTCAGATCTAAAGGTGAAGCTACACAACAGGCAGCCTAGGAGTTACTGTTAACAGGAGCTTGTGTACCCTTCATAAATAAAAATAACCCAAAACAAAACCCCAGTAATTTTTATCAAAATGCTAAATCCCTTGCAGCATAA
Source organism: Aleadryas rufinucha (assembly GCA_013397815.1). Taxonomy (NCBI): domain Eukaryota; kingdom Metazoa; phylum Chordata; class Aves; order Passeriformes; genus Aleadryas; species Aleadryas rufinucha. Next base: position 138,054 of record VZTH01002867.1, read on the forward strand.
TTAAGAGTTATCCTTCCCTAGTTGATCTAGCCCTTGTTAAAGCTGCTATGTCCTATCAAACTTAGAACTCCCAAAGTACAGCTAATTGCGTAAGTGAATATATAACATGCTGATTGGGTGAAGTTCAGATTTCCTTACACAAGTCCTACAATATTCTTGTTCATGAATGGAAATGAGGGTGGAATTCATCCTCAGCCCTTGGGTAAATCAGATAGCACAGATGCCATCCTACCCAGAACATTGTAGTAATTTGAACCCACAGGCTGCAATCACTTCTGCTATCCCTCTGCACTGTGCAGTCATTTGGGGGTTCTGAATCACAAGCAAATGGATTTGGTTGCCTTACTTCTGCTGATGCTTCTGTGGCCTTTGGTTAGTAATCAGGAGCACAGCAGGGCTCCCAATCCAGATACCTCAGGGCTCAAGTAGCATGGTAGCCTTGAATGTCTCCTAGTACAAGTAGACTGCATTAATAATTGCAACGTACACCTTGAAAATAGTATCTGAAAAAGTATATTTCCTGCCATTTATAAATAGATAGACCTTCCACAGAAATGTAAATGTTCATCTTGAAACTGATGTACATATTTCTAAGGCATTTTCTTCTGTGTTCAGCTGTATATATGTGTAAGTCTGCTTGCTATGTAGCATTCTGTTATGCATGGAGCTGAGTGAGGCATTATATTTGTCCAGTGTTTCAAGAGCCTTAAGCATGTGTGCCCTAACTTTTGAATGTACAAGATACTTTTTCTTTTGCTGTCAAGTGAATTTAAAACAACACAACAAAAGCCTAATTTTCTATTTATATTAATTTTCTGATATCAGACTTCACTAGCTCATTACACTTAGAATTATTGTTTTCTCTTTGCTCAGAAATTGCAGTATTGGAACCTGGATATAGAAAGGTAGCAGTACTTTTATTCATATGGACATCTGTCCCTTCCACTCAGTAGTATTTGTGCCATGTGGGATACTGTAAGAAACAAATGTTTTCAATAGACTTCCTTTACTCAAAAAAATATTTACATTACTTACAGGTCATTTTGTTTCATTGGGCATGGGACAAATGACAACTTGGTTAAACATGCTGGCTTCTAGTCACTTCAAAAGCGTGACTGTAATCACATTTTGATTCCAAAATGCATATGAACAAAGCACATTAATTGAAGCAGCTGGGGAGGAAGTGCCTCTCTTTAGGAGGAATTTTTTCACAAGAGCATTTTTTCTTTTTTTATTTTGCTAAAACCATGGGAGTATTTAAACAGAAGTCTCAAGGTTCATTTTCCACATTTCCTATTAATAATGTTATGTATCAGTTTTGATTCTTTGAGATTTTTTTGTCTTTATAATGTAGATGGCAATGGCAATTTGTAAATGAAGAGTGTAATTAACTAGAAAAGCTTGTCAACAGTAACCGAACTTTAGGTGTATCATTATATATGACTGGCTGTACTTATGTATTTATTTGTCTAAATTGTATATATTGTTTTATCTATAGTGTCTGTAGGAGTGCATTCTTTTAGATTAATGTATTATTTACAGTTTTGTGGGATTGCCAGCAAAGCTGCTAATCAAGATACTATTTTTTTGTATCAATGTCAAATAATAATAAAAAAAATCAAGTGAAAAATTGAAGGTGTCCTTCACTTCTTTCTAGAAACATAAATTGTATTACCTGAAAACACAGTATCAGTGAATCAGCTCATTTGTCATGAGGAAGAATATTATGCTGTAAAAGCAGATTTTTTAAAAAATAATTGAAAAAATAAAACAAAATACTACTTTTATTCATTATTTGTGCAGCAGCATCAAGCTGATGTCCACACGGATCAAGTGTACTACTTCATCTGAAGCCAAAGATGTAATATTAATGCAGCCATGGCAATGTCTGGCAAAGTAGCAGATGGGTTCATCCTCTGCTCTGCCCTATTCAGCTGCTTTGGCATCCCCAGCCAGTGAGACGCAGGTTTGGCCGTTCTAAGGCGGCAAAGCTTTTTGACACCCTCAGCGTGGCTCTTCTGCTACTTGCATGGTGTCTTAACATGTGGGCTTGCAGCCATCAAAAGCTACACACAGGAGAAAACGAGAAATGCCCCAAACCCCACATCTCATTAACCCACGAGAAATTTGTTTGAGGTTGCTGTGTGACCACCAGGGTCACACATACAGAGGGAAGGGGTCCTCTCCAGTCTCTCACAGACACACACTGACCCTGAAAGGGCCTTTTGCTTCCCCCCACAGCAAAGCACCAGAAAAGAAAAGATGAATCACAACCTGAATACACCCAGATTACCCAGTAAGTATTGTAGTGTTTGTCTCCCAACACAAAATATTAAGACACTGTTTTGTCTCTCAGGAAGGTCTGGGCAACTTTAGGGTCCTTGTATCAAAATAAAAGCACAAAACAAAATACCACAAAAGTAGGAAAAAGTCCTTTTTCTTGTAAGAACTAGTCAGAAAAATTCCTCTCTTCCCATTCTTCCTTTTGAAGTTTCCTATGTAGAACAAAATATCTAACCTCTTTTCCACTGGCTTTAGAGCTCAATACCCAAAATTCATTCATGAAATGGAAGGGGGGGAAAAAACCCATCCATGAGAAGAAAGGTAGCTTTTGCATACCAAAGTGTATTTCCTTTGGGTCACCTGTTCCAGAAGTAGTTGAAGCCTGCAACAGAGTCCTCAGGCATCCCAGAAGTGTCTGCAGCAACACAGCAACCTTACAAACCATAATGAGATGCTTTAAACCAACCAAGAGTTTCACATACAGTAAAACGCCTCCAATCATTTTCATCTCTCATTTCCACCAAAGCAGCCTAATTGCAACACTTACACGGTGTTTAATTAATAGACAGCTTGGAGATATACAGATATTAGCACTAGTAGGGTAGATTTCATATAGCTTGATTATCTTAATTACAAGCATTCTATTTTCTCATTTATTTAATTGATTGCCATAGATTTCCAGAGAAATTTGCACTGCCCTAAGTGAAAATAGTATGTAAAAAACCTTCTTAAAACTGCTGACACTGGCCTATTAAAGCAGCAACACACCAAAAAAGGAGATCTGTATGACACAGAACATTGTAGTGAATAGCATCTGCTTCCTTTTCTCTTGTTAAAATTATGAATTTATGAAATGGAAGAAGAGGAATCATCTGGGGAGGAAAAAAAGAAAGAATGTACCTTATTTATTCAACCGCACCTGCAATTAAATTGTGTCAAGTATCTCCTCTGATGACTTGCCTAACAAAGGAAAAAAATCCATTTTTCTGCTAGGTCTGCATATTAGCTGACTCCACATTATACCTCTGCCTCACCTGAAAGAGCCAAGAGCAAGAGGCATTTATTTGTCATGCAAGATTTATCCTTGAGCACTTATTCTGCAAAGGCAGCATTACATAACAAGTTGGACAGAATTAAGTGCAGTGGTTTTGTAATGCAGACAACTTTTATCTGGGGGAAGCAAATACCCCAAACTTGAGGTGTGCTGGGTAACACCTACCATATCTGCATCTATCAAGCATCCCTTTTTTTCTTTAAGAGTTCCTTTCTCTGGCCTATTTTCTAACATGACCTCTTTCTTCAAACAGAAATGGGACCTCTAGGTACCTTAGGATAGCAGTAAAAGCAAGAGGGGGAAGCAGAGAGCACCCTACAGCATCATTACAAGCCTTTTCCTTGATTTACAAAAATCACATAGCCTCTGTTCTTCTGTACTTCTAATCTGCTTCAATCTGATACATTTCCCTCTTATTTCCATCACTCTTTCCATTTTCCTTATGTGATTTTACATAGCTCAGCATTCTCCCATCTAAAAGTAACCATTCCTACCAGCCACAAAAATAGGAACACAGTGTTTTTATGAAGAGAGGGCCCTTACCTGAAGAGTTTACAGTCCTACACTGTCTAATACCTGGCAAACTGAATTCAGCAAGTTTCAGGGGCAAGTAGCACTTGAAGTAGTTCCTTCAAGAATCTTTTCTTTGATATTGCCTCTTTTAGGTATATGAAAAAAAAAATCTATCATCTTTCATCTTGCCTCTGCCTGCAGAGAACACTATCACAAATCTAAGGTTGTTTGGCTTTTTTTCCTTATTCCTTTTACCTTTCCTCGCTTAACCGTGGATAGTTCATCAGAACTCAAACCAGCATTTTTTCATGTTTCACTTTAACTCCCACTAAATCAAGTATACTTTATTCCACAATTTCAATGTTTTAACATTTTTAGTCGCTTCGGCTATGTTGCCTCCACTCTCCTCATCTCTTCCTAATAGTCAGACATCTGGTATTGAATCTGTCACAAGAGTATTTGCATGAAGGCTGAACACAGCAGTACTTTGCTCGGTCACTGTCTTTGAGGTATCAAAAACTGCATTGTTGGATTAGTTTCACCACATAGGACAGCTTATCTTACTACTATCACATTTAAAGCACAAAATGAACTTCTGCTAGCATCTGGAACAGACAGTAAGTCTACAAGGCTACATGTAGACATGGGAGGTGTTGTAAAGAACACTTTCTAGTCTGTCCATTCCCAAGGCTCTGGCAGTTGCACTCCCAAGGCCACACTTCCACAGCTGGGACCGGGGTAACACACAACCAGCTCGAGCTGGTGCCTCCGAGGAGCATCCCTCAACAAAGGAACCCCTGGGCTTTGATCCCCTCACAGCCCCAGCGCGGGAAAGTCTTGGTTCCTGCCGTGTCCCTGTGTCTATTCCTCAGCCCTCGTGCCCTCTGTCACGCTGAGCTGGCAGCTCATGGCCTCTTGTCTCCCACTCAGAGCTCAATCTGCAGCTTCAACCCAGCTACCTGCACCAGAGCATTCCTCAACAGCTGTCTGACACACAGCCATAGTCTTTAAAAGATTGCAGTTAATCAGTTTTATACAGAACACCATTTCCCCTCACAAAGGCCACAAAAAGGCCCAAATCATTCAGGACAAACTCCTCAAGGTGCACTGAGGCTTTATATTATGTTTACCATCTTTTTGGCAGGATGGGTTATGAAATGAAGTATTGCTGCCTCTGGAGAGTGGTATCCTGTATGGATGAGGCTCACTGTACTTCCCAAGCACCATTTTATTCTAAGCATAGCCATACTTTGAATTAGTAAAGCAGCTGATGCCAAGGCTGATGATAGGCTGCTTTAATTGGTCATTAAAAGGCAGTATTATTTACTGCTTTGTCTCTTGGATTCAGCATTTCTACACATGGGGATAAAACTAATGGGCTAGAATAAAGAATATATACAGCATGTAATTAAAATTACTTTTTTTAATAGGGGAACATACATGCACACAGTGCAGGTGCTGTCATAGAAGTAGAGGTTATGGAAGTATACATTTTAACTTGTATTATACTGCAATTTAGCTGTTACTTCAAACAGATGGGTGAGTTGTGCAACATTTTTAAACTGATTTAATTACTTGCAAAGGTATTGGCTTATGTTAATTGCTGCAATAAATTACACAATGGTTCACAGATTCCATTAAAAAGGACTTTGAACACATAGTACCTATAGGAAAATAAACTGAGCCTTGCAAGTCAGTATTTGACATAATAGTTATTGGCTCTTTGTTTTATCAATACGTAAACGAGATCAAAAAAAAACATCATTCACACAAGACAATGTGCCTAACATGATAGATATTGGTGTGTAATTGTATCTCAGAGACAGGTGAATGTTGGAGACAATATATCCAGCCAAAGGCCTAGAGGAATGATTAGACTAAGTAAATGTAAATGGATTACCCTTACTTTCCCCCAAAAAATCCCACTACTTGTGTGCAATTTATTGAGTGTGGGATGATTACTGTCATCCTTCTTTAGGACAAAGTCATTTCCTGAAACATGAGACATTGGGAAGAAGGTCCACAAGCACATGTAATAGCTTTTGAAATATCTATGCCTCTACTCTAGTCAATTTAAGGTTTAAGCTCCAGATGTTGGTTCTTGTCTTGAACTTCTGGAATTTCCAAAATCCCCTAAAGGCAACATGTAGAAAAATGTCTAGCCTGTTAAGCACCACAGAAAAGTACACCTGTATTAGACAGCCAAACAAAATCTGTAGGGCAAGAATGGTCATCAAACTCTGCAGTAGCAGTATTAGGAAAGCTTTCAAACACAGCCAGGCAAAAACCTTGCAGGATCTTTGGTTACACTTTGGCACAAAGTTTACACTGCAGAAGAGCACATTTTACCTTGGAGAAAAGATCATGGTGGCCCAAAGTGTTACATTTTAGGATTTCTAGAACTAAGGAGAGTAAGGAGAATGAATCTTTAGCAGACAAAGTTACCTCATTTGTGACAAAACATCTATTTCCTGAGCACTTAAAATGAAATGCTTTTACATTTTTTTTCATGGTTTTGAAATTGCTGTGCTGGAAGTGTCATTGAAAACAAGCTTGCACTTTCATCTTCTGCTAAATACCAGAGATATACCACTTCAGAGGAGTACATTGTGTTTTATTTGAAACCTGGGACAGATATATCAGTAAGTAAACTAAAAATCATATGAATTGTCAGTGTTAATACTACCACCTGACCATGTTTTCCCATTCCAGCTCTGATCATCAATAATTTCATTCTTTTCTTTTCTATGCCTTTCATTTCAATAGCACCTAACAATTTACTATTTTTAATGCATCACAATTTCTGTAAAGCTGCATTTTGTTTAGGTGAAGAAAAAATGCTTAATGTAATGCAAACTTTTAAAAGAAAAAACAGAAAAAAATTGCATCTGGAAAATTGTACTTGCATGCACATGGCTGGGTGGCAACATGAAATACAGAAATAAAATGAGAAACATTTGCTTCTTCCTTCAGCAAGTACTGTGAGGATGGGTGACAGCTCAGGAGGAGAGATTAGGGCAAACAGCACTGCCCTTTCCCAGCTATTACTTTTACTAGTTGTGCTGTTGTTTGAGAGCGAGAAAACCTGATCTAATCAAAGACAGTGTTGGACTAGAAGACCTTTAAAGGTCCCTTCCAAGTCAAACTAGTGTATGGTTCTCTGTTACTGCTCCTTGCAGGGGGTTGGACTAGACAACCTTTTCAAGGTCCCTTGAAACCCACACCGTTCTATGATAGGAAGCAAAAAGAACACCACATCATCACCACCCACAGGTGAAGAAACTCTGGACAGGACAAGGAACAAAGGAGCCTTACATACAAGGACAAGACAAAAAAAAATTTGGGAACTGCAGAAATTTTAGTGGAAGTGATAAACTACAGATGACAAAAATACTCATTTCTTTGAAGCCTATGTCCCATAACAAAGCTTTAGAAAAATAAACACGTTCTGAAATTTCATGTACAGCAGTGCTTCTAATTTGTATGTTTATTCTCAGTTTGCTGTAATGCTAGGATGTGTATTTGCTTTAAGCAATAATTCACAATGGGTGAGGCAACATCATCTGTGGGATTTTCAGCTACCTGGAACACATCAGACAATTGGCAACAGATTTATCTTAACAGTTCTGAAAGTACATATTTGTGAAACTGCAGTTTTAATCATATCAGGACCCACACCATGATGAAAAGCAGCATTTTCAAGAGGAGTAGTACATATTCTGTCTTCTTCCCACAACTCTTCTTAACATCCTTTCCAATAAATTCAGTTCACTGCATTTAGGCCAAAGTTACATGTCTGATATATCAAATTTAAATTATAACACAGACCTAATTTAACCATAAACTACATTACATTTCCTCAAGTAATAAGTCAGCAACAGGTACAATTACTAAAGTTTACTTCATTTTTTTTTCCCTAGAAAACCTTCTTCCATGCTAGCTTGAAAGAACATCCCCAACAGAAAGAAGTAATAGAAATGTAAATGGCACACACCAATAATTTAGCTTCACCTGCCTGATTGTTACAATGGAATTTATATAGGTACATTTCGTATCTTGCAAAGTGTATTTATATCCTTCTTCCCAGATATGCCAATATTTCCACATCGTATACAAATAATCTTAATGTTAACTTACCATAAATTCAGACAGTAATATGATTCAGTTCTACAAGACAAACCACCTCTGAAATCCTCTCCAGAAGGCAATAAGTTTGCATTTAAGTATAAAAAAAATTACTTTCAGAATTAACATATTTCTTCTGTGACTAAGACAAGGATTGTGATAATTGTTAGATAAGCAGTAGAAGCCCTAATTTTCACAGTTTGTTACCTATTTATATTAGCTAATGTTAACACACAAGCATATTTGTCTCCAACAGAAGCTTTTGAAAGGCTCTTATTGAGATCTGAGCACACACGGGATTGAAATGGTTTTGGTTTGTTTTTTCAAATGCCTTTAAAAGTAGTAACAAATTGTAAATTGCATAGATTTATTTTGTCAAGCATTAGTAATGCTTCATTAGCTTAATTTGTGTTGACAGATAAAAAGAACTGAGGTCTAGTAAGAAAAATGCAAGTTCAGAGGTGACAATCAAAGAAAAAACACAGCACAGACATACCAAAAGCTCGATATTATAAGAGGGAACCAGTCAGGTTTACAGCTACAGAACTGGTTTAGGTTTTTCCACCACATAATTCTTCAGGTATCAAAGCCCCTCTAGATTTTTTCACAGTTAGAGTGGTAGCTTTAAAACCCACAAATGACTGCTGGAGTGAGTCGAACATGGGAGCTTGCTGTACAGAACATTTAGGAATTGCTCCACAGGTAATGCAGCTGCACCTTGGGCTCCAGAGCTGACTATCAAGAACTAAATCATGTAAAGCTGTGAGCAAGCTCTGAAATGGTTTTCTAGAAGGGGCAGTTTCCAAGCAACAGCAGTTAAAAGTTCTGAAAAGAGTCTGCACGCACACCTCTGCATGAACCACAACACAACACCTGTGGGTCCCAGAGACTTCCTCATTAGACAGCGAGTTGTCCATGGGAAGGCAAAGACAAGGGAGGGCTAGAGAAACTGAACAAGGGGCCCAATGCCTCTCATGCCAGGTGCTGTGATGCTGGAACCCAGACAAAAAGATAAATCCACTTGCAAAAAATAATGTTTCAGAGCACAGGAAAAAGAAAACAAAGTATTTTGTGAACTGCAAGGTTCACAACAGGTTTATGTATCTACAAATAGGGACAGAAAAAGAAATACTGTGGAGAGATGAACAATTACTGATGTAATTTTTGGAAAAATCAAATGCCACTAATTAAATTGGTACGTGAAGTAGTAGAGTTTTGTTTGTTTAGGAAATTGCTGCCGTGTACTTTCTTGATAGGAAGCAATGACAGCATATAAACAAGCAAGAGTAGCACAAAAAGGTGTGCTTCCTCGAGGAAGTATTAAATACTCATCAGGATCTTCATCCTCACCCTGAGGTTTTTACAGTCATGTACCTCCCTACAAAGTGAGTGCAGAAATCACTGAGTGAACATAAAGAATTGCACCAGAGAAATGTGCTGGTGCAGGGTGAGAGAACTGGAGCCCAGGTACTTGTTCTCAGGCACTTACAGTCTAAATATAAGCTAGGAGGTAACAAAATACCTTGTATCTACTGGCAACGCCGCACTTGCCACCCTGCTCCACAGAATTTTCTCCTCTCCTCTTTGAATAAATAACGAGCACAGGCTGAGCAGCAAGACTGCATCCAGGCAATGTTCTGGAGGCCCATCCACGCTCCTCTCACCTGCAGTCTGTACACACAAAGCCCCGGGATCCCCAGCAACCAATGCCCGGCAGCACAGCAAGAGGATCGGCGCTGCCAGGCGGCCCCTGGGCCACCCCCAGGGCAAGAGCTCAACCACCTCCAGAAATCAGAGCAGACCCAGCTGGAGCAGCTCTGGAGAAGGTTTACAAAAGCCCCAAAAATACAAAATAAAAGTTAAAGTTCCAAAATACTATGGTATAAACAATTTCTTCTATGCATTGCCTTGGTTGTAATTAACATAAATAAATACATAAGAAGGTATACTTGATAAGTGTTAGCCCCACCAATACCTCACCTATGCCATAAAACAGGCCTTTTACAATTGTTAACCAGCCAAAATTTAGACTTGGGCTAAAAAACACACTATGCCTAAAATCAATTTGAGAACATATTATGTGCATGTTTGAGTATGTCAAAGTATATCCCTCAATAAACCAAAATGGTACCAAACATTTTCAAAATGTCAATTTCACGGCAAGTAAAACACCGTCGCTTTTCTGTAACACTAAAGACACACATCTAATACTCCCTTTTACTCTCCTGAACTGAAACAGAATGTTTGATTTACCTTGCTGTAATTGTTTGTATCCAAGAGCTGACTTCAGTTTGAGCAGACACCAATTTGGTATGTCACAAGGTCAGTGGAGTACTCTTCCAAAGGGGATTTTTAGGCCTTCAGCTTATACCAGAAAAGGGAAAGAACATTAAATTTACTTAAGTGCTGTTACGTTTAGTATAAACTCTTTATGTTGCCTAAACATTTTATAGGGCATATGCAAATATAACAGTGCCCCCCAACAATCCCTATTTGGATTTAAATACATGTATCTTTACTGTAAGACTTCATCTACAATTACTTTATTAAAAATTAAAATCTTCGGCTATGAAAAAGCTCAACTAAGCTGACAACAGAATATGAAGATGACAAAAAAGGGGAGAGAGTAATGCTCACTCATTTGCTTAAACACAGCCCTGCTTTGATTTCCACAGATCAATCCGAGCTATACCACCTTCAAACAGGACAGATCTGAGATTCAGATCTTTGTTGGCCTTATAAATCCACACACATAAATACACAGAAATCCGTGAGCACAAGGCATTTTAAAATGAGTAATTTATGTAACACTAAATAGTAGCTCAGTAGCTCTCATCCAACAGTCTAGATTCATCTTTGCAAAAATCCTTTTGGAGAAAAAAAAAATAAAGTATCGAGCAATACACAATTGCAGGAGTTTCCTCACCCTTTCCATCTTTTGTAAAACATCAGGTTTATGGGTGACTTGGCCGTGCCCCATCTGACAGGCAAATTTACAAGGTTAGCACTGAACCTAATCAGAGACAATCAGAAAACTTTTTCTCTCTGGTGTCATTTTCTGCTTGGATAGCTCTGCTATGCTATTATAAATAGGAAAAGCTTGCAGCACAAGCAGGGTAGAAGACTTCAGAGAGATTTTAGTAATCACCTTCCATTCAAATCACACCTACACTTTAATCACAACTGGATCCTTTTCCATTTTATAGCCCCAGGAGTAAACTGAGGAGCTCATAATCAACACAGATTGTGAGTGAAATTGTAGTCCCACTGAAGCTGTTGTGAAGTATTATTAATTCATGGGGCCGAGATTTCAATAATGGTCCTTCCCTCTGGATTCTCTGTTCTAATTCAAGGTGTATTTCTCCACCCTCTTCCTATTTCTCATAACACAGAGTAAATGCTCAGTGCTTTGTTTTAATCAGAGGTGATCTAACAAGGAGAGAGAAGAAAGAGTCAGAAAGAAAAAGATCCTGAATGCAACAGGATTCTTAGTTGATTCTATGAGATGATGGGGATAGTTTCAGGTTTAACAACCTCAAACAGGTAACTATTGCACTTTTCCTCAATGTAAGCACTAACTTCCCACAGAGCTGAAAAAATGGTTAGGAATTTTATTTAATTTCAGAAACTGCCCATCTTGTGCTGTCAGAAAGCTGCAGCTTTCAGCTTATGCTATAAGATCTTTGCAAGAGAAGCAACCTAGAAAACCATAACATACATTTCTTTGTCTAAGTACAAAGTCCCGCAAACGAGGCACAGTAAACTAACCTCTAGGAAGGTACTTTTTGCATCAGAATGGAGCACTGCTAACTTCTTGCTGGGGCACATTCAGAGCCAAAGGCCTCAGCTCAATACTCACTGCGAGAGCAACGAGCAGACTCAGCGAGGCTGGGACCTGGCTGCTGCACCATGGCCCAAGAGCACACAAGGGGAACAGTGGGAAGCAGGACCAATTAAACCACAGGGAAGCCCGGGAGAAGAGGAAGCATTTATACCCACGCCTGCCTTGTTCTGGAAAACTCATTATTTCCTGACTATTTGATTTTCTACTTTGTTCTTTCTTGGTCAACAATAGAGTACTAGCGCAATGCAGGGCACCGGCAAAAGATATTCATCTCCCAGAACAAAACAACCAAACTTTCAGCAACCTTAATACAAATACCAGCACGTTAAGGTAACAGTCTTCAACAGCTTTCCTTGCCCTTTACATCACAAAAATCACAGGTACAGTGTGGGGAGGGGCTGGGTGCACAATTTCATGTTACCCCCACCCCCCCACCACACCAGAATGCTTCGTAAAACCAATTCCAAGCTTTCAAAAACAGAGATGCAGACAGAAATGCAGGCCTCTCCCTTAAAGAGATCCAACACGGTCTGTCTTCCAGAACACAGCACTTCTACTACTGTGAGGTTAAATCTTTTTGCCTATTGATTTATTTTTATAGGACATGAGTACCACAAAGTCCACCTACTCAAACCCTCTAGACACACTCTGGTTCTTCAGCTTCATTATTTATAATTGCCTGTTGATGACAGCCACACACACTGATTTTTTATGTGAAAAGACAAATGTATTACCAAATAACCACACATTCCTATACATTTTGAGATGTCATAACTCAACTGCCCTCAAAGAAAAGAAAGCTGGATCGATGGGGTCTACAGAGTAAACATGACACAACTCGAAAAGCCTTTTTGCTCAAAATAAATCTAAAGAACCCCAGCACTCTTATTCATGAGCAGCATCTTTCCTTAATGATTCTGAATTATTACATGGATGAAAAAGAACCAGGTAACAATTTGGTTTCTTTCCATAAGAACAAATAAATAAATCTCCCTATTTGACACATAGCTGGTTTTTATTAATTTTTAAAAGTGCACCTATGGGGAAAAAATTTAGTAAAGGCATGTATTTCCCACCTACGCCAGTTCTATTTTGTATAGCTTTTCCTCTACATAAACACATCCACTTGCATAAGTGATTTTCTACACCCTACTGAGACAATAAACAAGCACAGCCTTCCAAATTCACACTTGAAAATTAGATGGCAAAACACGCATGTCCCAAAAAGGACAAGATTGCCTCCCTATTGGTTTATGCAGTGAAAATTATATTTCTCCTTCTTACCACATACTCCTCCATGTCCCTGTAATTGCTCACTGAGCCACCATTGCCCGTATTCTGAATGTTATTAGCAGCAGACAACTTCACAACTACTGAGTTTGAATCAACATCTCAGATGAACACAACTATGAAAGCAGTTTGATGAGCATCAATCTAACAATCATAAAGCAGCTATAAAACCACATTTTTATGTGCACTGCAATGTTACTCTTAGTCATTGAAGGAAAATGAGTAACTAAAATGTCACAATGCTCAACTAATATGCCTGAGTATTTCATAAGCTGGGCCACTGTGCAATAAAATGCAAGGAAATCAGACTTTGTTGGAGTTTTCGTGGTTTGAGTAAAGCTAGCTGTTCATTAGCAGAGCTCATGCACAGGGAACTCAAAGATGTAGGCTCCTGATGCTTTTCCAACTTCTCATTTTAAAATAACTAGCATTCTTTGTGCATGCACATGCATGAGTACACTGCACGAGAGCAGACAGGCTGCCCACTTGACGCAGCAGAAAAACCGACAACAATCGACTGAATAAAGTTCTATCACAATTGATTCAGAGAAAAACATAGACCAACTGCTATTTGTTATCAACAAGGTCTCTTTTTTCTTTTCCTTTTTTGCTGCTTTGATAAAATGAGGGAGGATAAGGTGGGAACAGGCGGCAACATCCTCTGCTCCCTGCTAAACAGAAATCAGCATTTTCAAGGCACTCAATTAGCAGTGTTTTAGGTCTGTGTCAGATTCCTCATCAGAGCTAATTGATTTCAGGCACAGGCCAATCTCACCATCCAACATCATTATGCAGAGGTAGGTGGTGAAAAGCAAAACAAATCTCTGATTAAAGAAAAGCATGAGGGGGAGGGGGAGGAGGCACACGATTTACAAGCTGCACACAGCATTCCCTCTCAGAGAAATAACTGTTTAAAAACATGCTGAAGGGATGCCTCACAACCAAATTTCATAGGACTGTTCTCAAAGCCCCAGAATTGGAGATGTGACATTGGACCAAGCTATGTGAAAAGGCACACACCTTTTATCTCAGGAGAAAACATGGGTGAGAGAAAATTCAATTAGGTTTCCTGACTTATTTCCCTGCTCCCCCTTCTACTCCCACTCACAAAGTGTGTTCTAGGGCAATAGAGGAAATTGTGATAGTACAGAGGATAATATTTTAGAAAACAAAGATACTTATCTAGCTAGCTAGCTGAATTGCAGTTTGAATGCACAACTCTGTACATGTTGATGGGAATATCTGAGGTCAGCACTTGTCAGAAGAAAGAGACATGTGCTCCTGTTCTCTTGGCACAAAAAGCATATGTTACCAGCACGGGAAGCAGCTTTCCTGGCCTAAAGCCCACACTGGAGTCCCACAACATAAGACTAGAAATGTCCCTTCTCTCCCCCTCCTTTACACATGCAGTTACTCCAGACCTGGTTTTATGCTGAGCTAAATTCTATATTTATATTCATCCTAACACTTTGAAACTAATAAATGCAGAACTGTATTTTGACTGACTTTCATCTCAGTCCACAGAGCTACCTTCAGCAAGCTAAAGCACAGCAAGCTGGCATGGCTGGCTCCATGGACACTGACATTAATCAGCCCACAGAGCCTGCAAGTGCCCAGCTGCAGGCACTGGCATATAATCATCGTACAGATGATTATATTTTTAGCACCATCTAATTAAGCCCCATTTTCCTGGCCTTAGAGACAGCTATATGGTAGCTCACCTGTTCCAGCTTCACCTCATTAATTAGAGACCTTTTCTTTCAAACTAGACAGGTGCTGTAGCCAGCAACATCAGTACCAAAACTATTTTGCATCAAGTCACATCACACATATAAGAACTTTACCCAGCTCCTAAATGCTTTCCATGTAAATGTGAACAAATGAATAGCTGCTAGATTTCTCTTCTCCCTTAATATTCAACAGAGGATGTGTATATAATATAAAGGAAGCCAACTGCTATTACATTTAGCATTTACTTCTACTCTATCATAGCTTGCTCACTGCTTTCTACTGCAAGGTACTGTATATTTCACCTTTTTTCACCTGTATGTGCTGAGAGTATAAACTACTCGTAAACTTCATTTTAACACATTAAAGCTTTAATTACCCTTTCTTTCTACCTTTAAAAAAAAAAGAAATGCATTTTGCTCACATTGTATTTATTCACAATATCTTAGCAGTAAAAACAACAAGAAAAACGTTTTAAAACCCAACACAGCTGAGGTAAGCAACAGTGCCACAAAAATTTGCTGCCTCGCTGAACCACAGAAGCATCACCATGTCTCTGCATCAGACCACAAGTGAGCAACAACTGTTACCACTTTATCTTGGTACAATACTGCTGACTGCCTCAACTAAAGCATTACATTCTTTATTTAGATACCTCCTGCAGCCTCAACCAGCACAGCAGACGAGCACTTTTGACAGTTGCTACTCATATCCCAACACTTTTTCCCCAGCTTCTGGGGAGGTGTACAGTGAGTCGAACATGATTTTCATTCAAATATACATTCTATATATATTCCACTTCTTTTTCTAGACCAAAACAAAAAGAAAACAAAAAGCGTCCCTGATCATTCACTTCTTTGCCAGAGAAAGTATTGCCCCAGCTAACTACTTTGCAGGTGAATTAGTCAACAACGGTGTAGTACTTAGAGAAATGTACATTAAAACACATAAAAATAATCCAATAGCGACGCTCAGAATTTAACTCCTCCCGGTCCTGCTCAGCAGCCCCCCCATCGCAGCACTGCAGGTAGGTGCCCGTTTAAGGTACCTTTTTTATTTCCTCACACTCCAACAGGGCGGTGATAACCCGCTGCCAGCTCGCAGCCTGCCCTGCTTGGAGCGCCCTGAGCCTGCACAGCCGGGGCTGCCCGGAGGCCGGACCCCCGCCAGGGCCGGCCCCTGCCCGCCGCCCGGCACCCCCGGCCACGGCCAGCACGCTGCCCAGCGACACGGTGCCCAGGCCCCTGGGGAAAGGCTCACTTACCGTTGTTGTCCGCCCGCCGCACGGCTGCCAAAACCCAGCCCAGGGCCACGGCTCGCCCACCGAGAGCTCTGCGGGCACCCATCGCCCCGAGAAGCCTGATCGGCCCCAACGCGCCTCACCTGGGCCGCGGAGCCCACCCCGGCCCTCCCGCTCTCCGCCCATACAAACCCGCAGCGCACAGGGCCTGCCGAGGGAAAACCATTGATTTCTTTATGTAACACCTTGGAAGCCTTAAAAATGGCTTCTGCAAAGCCCTAGAGAGCAAGGAGCCAAAGCAACCCTCTGCCCCGACGGAGTAAGCAGCATTTCCTCTCCTTCTCCTCCTCTTCCTCCCCAGCTGCTGCTCCCAAACTAAGTAAAGGCAGCAGTCTTTTGTAATAACAACACCGTAATCCACTCAGAGCATGGAAATTCAAAATACAAATCAGTTTGTGCAATACATCTTTATTTTAATTTTATTTTTTTAACCTTTGCAGTCATCTTGGAGTAATCATCATGTAAACAGTAGGATGGGATGGGATTACATTGAGTTGTATGCAAATAGTTCTAGAACACCTCAATGATTATGACAAGGCATTATAAATAACTTCTTTTAATAATATATATTTGCCATTTTCAGTACATTAAAGAGCTGCCACTTATCTAGGATTAACTAGGAAGTAGTTTAAATTGTAACCTCTGAGAAACACGTCTCCAAATGTGGAAGTCTTTCTAAGGTCCCCTAGCTCCATAACATCTATGTCATAGGTTAAGCAGATGACTACTTGGGTCGAAGTGTTTTCTTTGTAACAGAGTTTTACTTGATCATTGCACAAAGCCCTATTATTTTCACTCCACCTTGGTATTTTGCAGAACTTCAAATAAAGCTTCAGTTCCATTCTTCAAGTTTTTAGTCACCTGCATGAAACCGGTTTCTATCATTAAGGGTAAGTCAGATCAGAGGTGCACAGAGTAAGCGTTCTACCTTAACAACAACAGCTCACAGTAGCTCTAGCTCATAGACTCCTCAATAAAGCATAGTCAAAATACTCTAACACCTTTGCTACTGTATATCCCCTCCTTGCACAGATAACTAGATATATTTATATATATTGTACCATATGTATGGTACTTCTAGAAAATGGAGATTATTTATATAAGCAGCCTCAGGCACATTCTTAAAACATTAATATCTGCAAGGCACCTCCCACTCCCTTGACAATCAGATTGTGGACTGGTTTTTTTACACACAACCAACAAAAGCTTGCTAATGCCAAATCAAATAATTTCAAAAACCCCTAGAAGTTACCAAATACTTCAAAGACATACCTGAAACTTTTTTAAATAGTGGGAGATTAACTGCAAATAGCACATAATCAAGTCAAATAATTTTCTTATTACTAGTATGTGTAATGCATAAATATATGAAAAATAAAATTCACAGTCATTTTTAAAACTAGAATTCAAGTTTGGCTAATAATTCTAAACTTTTATATGTATGTTAATTTCTAAATGTAACAGAACAGAGGCAGTATTATCAACCACAAGTACAGGTAAAATAGTATCACTCAAAGTCTATGAAAGAAGTAAGCTTGATAGAAAATTCCTTTTGTAACCAATAAATACAGCCACCTGAGTGCATTTCCACAGGCTTTTCACTTAGGGGGAATCCAAATCAACTGCTAAGAGACATTTAGGAGCATTTTGAATGTTAACAGCAGCGGTGTAGCTGTGGGCTTTGCTTGTTCTGACTTTGTGAATTGCTAGATAATGAAGCAGAACTCTGTGTGTGGTGCATTAATTTTCCTTTGCATCTAAGCTGGCTTTTTCGCAATCTCACAATTCGGCTTGGGGTCAAGAGACAGACATCAGCTGACACTTAACTGAGCAAAACCAATCAGTTTCACTTCATCGGGAATCTCAGTGCCATCACAGCCAGAGGCCTGCAAGTACAAACAGAAATGTTTAGTATATCACGCTACAAAGCAGCATTTGACAGCCAGGATATAAAGTTTCCCCATATTGCCCAGTCAGCAAACAGCTTGGTTGAAGGAAAGCTTTCAGACTGCTTCGTGTAGCCTCTGTCAGCATCAACCAATTGCATCTTTAATTTTAGCAAACTCTTGTAGTCAATATTAAAAATTACAGAAAAGAATACTGGAAAATGGACACTGAAATACCCAAATTCTTTAAACCAAACTTTCCAGACTAGAGCCAAATTTGCTTTTTCATGGGAGTAAATGGTTTTCACTCATGAAGAGCAACTGCTATACATGTATAGAATCCACCTGTTACCACTGTGCTGTACACAGCAAATGTCTCATGAGTCCAGCCAGCAAGTTAGTTTGGAATACCAACCAGCTGAATTTTTACACAAGAAATTGAAGCAGTCTACGAAGAGTAAATACTAATATTTGCAAAAGGACAGCTCCCTCCTGACAGTACAATTTAGTACTTAAAACCATACAGTTTAGATTCTTCAGTAAAGCCTATCACAGTACAAACTGGCACAAGTGATCAGTTCATTTTTCATATATAACAGTAAGAATATAAAACCACTTTGCTCAGGACTAAACTATTACTTTAGATCTGTTAAAAAAAATATGCTGGAGGCAAAATATTTTTATGTTTTGATTTTTAAACACAAAATTTGTGTCTGTAGAACAAAGTGACTATATTTTAAATAAAGGTGTTTATAGATTTTTATCTGTATGTTACGTAAGACAAAATATTAATAGAATTGGATTAGAAGTGTGTAATGCTAACTTACTTATGACAGATGCCTTCAGATTCTTTTGCATATCACAAAATATCCCCAACAGAATAATTGGTTCACCCTAGAAAATGCTTTTGATCTTTTTTTGCATTAGTAGCAGTTGAACCCTTTAATAGAAGTGGTTCATGGACATGCACTATGAGGTAAAGAGCTTTCAGACTGTGCATACAAGGTGCACCAAGTGACATAATTTATTGAATTTTCATGACCAGAAATAAACTGTGTTGGCAGTTGTGGAAGCTGTACATCAGGCTAGTCCTTCAAATTTCCTCTGAGCAGACACAGACAACAGAAGTTCTCTCTTCAGACAGTATTTCACAGCTCTTATTCCACAGAAGGAGCAAGTTAAAGGTCTGAAATCATCACTCTTGGTAACTATTCAGATATCTGAATGGTTCTTGGATTGGGAATTTACCAAATAAATGGAGTTTGAATTTTGCACTTAAAATTTAATGCTAAAAAGTGCTAATACTACTAACACCATTCTACACTCTAGCTAGCTAGCAATCTCTTCAAAGCCATGCTAAGTAACGTATCTAGATGCATACAGATTTTTATATGCATCAATATATGCTTCCTTATATTATAAATATTATTATATTATTATAAATATTATATCTATTTAATGCACCTGAAATCTATTAACTTAGATTTTGTGCTTAGCATAAATACAAATACTATAAACAAACTGCAACATAAAAGTATTCAGTAGAGACTGAACATACTCTCTCATTAATTAATTTTTCCCACCCTTTTTGATAAGCAAAGTCCTTACACAAAATGCAAATTATGCTGTGCAATAATTTTGTGTTTCCTTGAGTGTTGCCAAGAGTATTTGTGTATTAAAGCAGCCTCCTTCCCAAAGTGTGGACAGCTGGATCCTACAGGGAAGTTTGCATTCCATGTTAGCCAAGGCAACTAGGGGATATTTAACACTATATATGTTTCTGCACAATGATCTCGTTGTAAGATCAAAGATACACTGTTTAAAAAATATGCAAGAGGAGGAATCCAACCCCTGCCATCCAGGCACCTCACCTTAAAAATTTTCTTTACTATTTCAGTAATAATTAAATACAAAAATAGTTAAAACATAAACTGTTCCTTTTCCCCCCCAAATATGAACATTCTTGCTGTGTGAATTGAAATATTATATACCAGCAAAATACCAGCAATAGCAACCTTTAAGCAGTGAGATACTAACCAGACTCCATGTCCAGAAATACTAACAACTAATCCTAGACTAAGGAATACTTTTCAATTGAATTTTCTGAATGGATATAGGATTAGCTACATTTAGACCTTTACTCCTCATTAAATATTTACCAACAAAATGTGTTTTAATCAAGTTGTATACAAGAACTCTCAAATTCAATGAGATCTTGCTAAGAGGTAACAAAGACCCAGTAGTGCATACAAAGATGTAAGACAATTCTCATAGGCAACAATTCATTCTGCAACTTCACTATACAATACAGAAATAGGCAGAAGCAGAACATATATTAAATTAATCCAAGGAGAAAAATAAATTAGGATACTTCTTGTTATGGTCTTTCCCTGTAAAATAGGAACTAGTGCAGGAAACCTAGGTCAAAAGTAGCAGGAGGAAAGTAATGTTAAAAATTAACCTCCAGAATTACTACCTATCCAGTGGAACTTACCTACAGCAGGATGTGAATTGTCTACTAATTCTGATTATGGTAAGGAGCAGGATGATAGCAGCAGTCACTCACTGGATTCTGAAATACTCTGTGACATTAACTGGACCCCAGCAATAAATCCAACCAAATCACCAAAAAATAGAAAAAAGTATCCCAACCTAAATTTTCAAGTGGATTTGTTTTCAACATATATAACTTAGATACTATGGGATATTACATTTTGGAATCACAAGCCTCTATTTTAAGTGTGGGAATGAGAAACCCAGACTTCTGCAGAGCCTCTGGAGTATCTGTTATCTAAATGCTCTTGATGAGATGCCATTTACTACACAATAAATCCAAGTCAGATGTTTAGGCAGCAAGAGCACAGATCAGCTGCAAAAAGCATTAGCCTATAAGCTATACTTATACCAAAGGCCAGAGAAACAAAAGAATTTGAGTTGCATGTCTTTATTCCCCTACCCCAACCCCTTCTCACGAGGAATGTGGAAGTTCTGGGGATTTTACTGGACTGTAGAGGAAAAATGAGTTCAAATGAGTCAGCTAAAACTCCTCAGATCTGTAAAAAGAATGACATGGGAAGAAGAGTCCTGAATTAATACATCATCATTATTAACTCGGTCTAAAAATGGCTCTCTACAGCCCATCTGAAGCAGCTGCTTTTATAAACAAAGCTGTAATTCTGGAGACCTGCTTATCTCACAGACATTCAGTCTAGTCTCCCGTGTGACTGAGTCACTCTCAGCAAAAGGTGCTGAAAGCTAATTGCTATTTACATACCTAATAATTCAATAGCTTCTGGTATATAAATTTTTCAACTTAATTTTAGCAAGAAATAAAAACAAACACAGCACAGCAATTCTGACTCAAGTTTTTGCAATATAAATTTATTAATATTAAATTAAATCTACCATGCCACGATCAAAGTTGACCAAAATTCAGGACCCATGGTGCAGGGCACAAAATGCAGCACAGAAAAGAGTCCCAAGCCCAAACCCAGGGTCTGATGACCTACACACAGAAGATAGAAAGAGATGGGGAGGGAGAAACAGTAATGAAATACAGTGGGAGAAAGATCAACTTGCAGGTGTGGACGGTCAAGTGAAAGAAGGTTGAAAAGAAGAACTAAGGAGAAGTAAGCAGTGGAGAAGGTGACCTGCATGCAAGAAAAATGGTGGCAGGTGTTGGAAAAATTGGGATTGGAACAATATGTCCATTAGCAGAGGACACTTCAGCCAGGGTAGAGCTAAGGGGGTGGGGGTGAAGGAGTGTTAACCTAGCAATTACAGTTTTCTCTGCTTTACTTGTTTCTGCAATTCTTCCCAGCGGTTTTCTTACTGCAGTTTCTCACCTAAACCTCAGACTGCCTCAGAACTCCTGTGACTGAACCTCCTTCCCCATGCAGCTATGGAGCTGTCCTTTCAAAACAGGGTTTAATCTTTTTCTCTAATACATAGCAATTTCAGTCACCTTATCTGTCAACACATTTATTCAACAAAATAGCTGTAAACGAGCTAGAACCCAGACTCTATGTGAATATTGTGATAATTTGTTTCTTCCATTGATGCTTTTACTTACCAACTTAAAAGTCAATGTTTTCAAGGCCTTTGGATCATCTACTATCTTCTGTAAGTTAGCAGCAACTGTAAAAGAAAGACAAAAAAATATGATTTAAAGAAAATTGCATTCAATTTGACATCGAGCCTTTTGTTGAATCTTCTACCTAATTCTACACACATACATGTCTGTAAGTTACCACTTGAATCATTTAATCATACTCTAGCTGTTGTTTCAGAGGGTGGTTGGGCTGCCATAAATCCTGCTTCCTTTCTTTCGTGGTCACCGATATTTTGTGACTATGTGAACTGATTCAGGGGGAAAATCTGCCTGAAAACCAAATGACAAAAAAAAACAAACAACCAACTACTAATTTTCAGTTGAGTCTATTCCATAAAAAATTAACAATCACACAAATCCAAGTGCAAGGAAGATGGGAGAATCACATAGCCAAGGATAAGCTGATGGTTGGCATGATTTATATTATGTTTCTGCTGCAGCCAGGGTCACTATCTGCACAAGTTCCTAGCAGGAGGCTAAGCTCACTGTCCCCTCTAACTGGCTTTCTGCGTGTGCTTCTGTCCCTTTTTTGGGCTGGCATTAGTACTAACACAGACTCTTGGTGAAATGTTACAGCTCACTAGCAGGGGAAAAAAAAAAAGAGTTAAAACATAAACATGAGAGTGATACAAAAAGAGCTGATCTTCAAACTACTCTCTTAGCAAACATGATCAAGATTTGTGAAGTAACGGCAATAAACACGTGATGAAAAAAAATGGATGAACAGAGCCTGAGCATCCAGAAAAGGAAGCTCTGTGCTATAACAGAAATAGCAGGAAGGAAACAATAAAGTAAACAATAAAGGAAACAATAAAAAAAGTATGGCTGCTTTCAGCTTTGTATGTCTACTGAACTGGCTCCCCAACTTTGCACAGTCATAGATCCTGAACTAACTCAGACCACATCATAAAGGGCCTTTGTTCAAGACTGATGTATGAGCACAAGATGTCATCAACAGGATATGAGCATGAGATAAATATTTCACACCTGGCACAGCTGTTTAAACAAGATTATAAAAAGGAAATGAACAGGTATTAAGTAGCACACATTTCTTAGCACACTGAATAGGTGAGTACCATAAAGCAGAGCAGCAAGAAAGTAGATGCTGCCCATAAATAACTCTCTCCACATAGTTCATTTGGTGGAAGATACACACCAAACATTTGAACCTTCAATGTCCTACTGCTACAAACTTAGGTTTCTGCTTCCTCCATCCTCTAACATTGTGATGACAACATTTTCACTCCCACTGTGCCTGATCATGCATGATCCACTGTGTAATAACAGAAATTCACCTCACAGGGGAAGTACAGGATCTAGCAAGGGAATTTAGAGAAGTAAACAACTGGGCCAATCTACCACTGTTAAATGCAAATCAATTTTCTGTGTGTCTCATTTTCTTTATACAATTAAAATGGCATCAAGGATTTTTTATACACTTGCAATAAACTTAACCGGAGATGAAAGGGTGTTTGAAACTAAAAACAGGACTTAAAAGCAAACATAAGGTGCATTTTGTAGAGAACACTTCTTGTAAACAAAAAAAATTAACCTTCACAGTTAAATGAACTCAACTACAGGCACTACAATAGAAAGTCTTTCCATTTTTTAAGCTTCATAATCTTTATTCTAGCCATTACAAACAGTTTTTATTTTAATCACACAATTCACTTCCACAATCTTTAAGTCAATTTTATTGCAGTACCTCCTACCTGATAAAATACATGCAAATACATATAATGCTTTTCATTACAATTAATACTTAGAACCTCATATGTAGGCAAAAAGGAACATTCAGCCTCATAGCTCCTGAAGCCAGGATAGAATAGCTTTGATTTTTTATGTCTTAAAAATCTGTAAAATACAATCATGCACTCAAGAGCAGCTCAGCTCTGGCTTATCCCAATCTGTGTAAAACATATCTTTAAAAAATTTAAAAAAAAAAAAAAAGAGAGAACAAATTCTCTAGCTAGTGTTAGCTGACTTCACTGAAATGAAGACAGTGCTACAAAACCAGATAGGCACTGGGTCCTAAATCCAAAGATTTCTAACTTCACCTAAATAAAATGTTGCAAAAATATGAGCTTCAAGTGCACGAGAGTCTTGAGGAAGGGCAGGCATTTTACA